>GL379840.1:159462-284302 GCA_000143925.2 Caenorhabditis brenneri | reverse complement strand
TGAAACTTTATTATTTTCACAGTAACCCGACGAGTTTTTGGTTCGAAATACAAAAATAACGAGAATGAGGTGGAAGATTGATGCAAGGGTATTAATACAGAGACGCAGACAGAAGCAGTTGTTTGTACTGTGGAAAAATTGATACGTGGTTTTTTATGTGTAACCAACACACTATTCAGTAAAATAGGCGAGAATGTAACTTCATGGAAAGTTAGTGGATTTTTGCATTCTCATGGCAAAGCGAAGAACAATTCAAACCATTTAAGTATAAGAAGTAGTATAAGAAATCCTCGAATCGATAAAGGAAACCTTACAAACGCGGAATGAGAGAAGGTCAACTACTCGAGTAACTGGCCTCCTTTCTCTCAATTCACTCTCTATTTGGTCGCCCAGTACGTGGTACGGTCCGACACTTGTCAAATATTATACTGTCATACTGCCGATGGATCCACGTTAAACCGAGAGCCAAAACTCTCCGTCTCGCCCTCGTTAGTACTGCCTTGCTCTTTGTGTGCCTGTTGCCTTCAATTGACCTGCCCTGCCCAGCTCCTTTTTGCCCGACCCCGCGAACCTGATTGCTCTCTTTCCGAAGTTACTTTCGTTTCAATCAGACGCCGCCTTATCCGGCGGCAAATATTTGCAATGCGACTATCTCCGTTGCAACCTCTTCATCGCTCTCAATGCGAACACTTCCTCATAATTTTGAAAACACGGGATTGCCAATTTACACTCTCAAAAACAGAACAATCAAAATACAAGTATTCATTTGATCCGGTTCATCCAGAAATTCGAAATTTTTACTAATTAAAACGGTTAAAAAACCGAAATTTTTATCTCGACAAGAAAAATCAAGTGACTAAAAACTCTAAAAACACCATTTAAAAAGTGTTCTCATTCGAATGTTGAAGTCTATTCTTGTGCCAACTGCTGCTTGATGTCCTTCCATTGCTTGTTGGAGTTTTTCTGCAAAAAGTAAGACCAGTTAACAGAAAGAAAAAAAGTTTGATTCTGAAAACTGTGAATGTTACAACAAATAAATTTACCCGAGAAATGAATGTTCTAAATATATACATTAAATCGTGTGCTTTATATTTCACTGAGCATCATCTCTAAATAGAAAGAAAAACGAGCTTGAAACTATAAAGTTTCAAAATATTCAGAATCGAGACGGTGTTCATAGCCACAACACACAGCAATAAATTCAGTCATTACTATTTGAGAAACATGAACAATGAAAATTATCACTTAGATGAGCTTTGTTTTATATTTTGATAAAGCCCGGTAACGTCTGATAACTGAATAGCTCATGATTTCCTTTCAACGTCTTACCGTCGAAAAAGTAAATTTTTAGCAATGAATTTCAATTTTTCGTGAGCTGAAACGCGAATGCACGGTTTTGAAAGCGAGTCGCCGAAAAAAAAACTACTGCAACGAGTGACGTTCATTAAGACATTTTTCTAGTGCTGTGCTCAAACTTTTTTTCGCAGTACCAGAATCTCGTTCTAATGAAAGAATTCAGAGAATGTTGGACGGAGATTAGAAACGTATATTTTATTACACTATTTAAATGAAATTCCGATTGTTTTCATCTCAAAACCTCAACTCTGATAAATTCGATCCGGCCTTTCATTACATTCTGATACATTTTACTTACGTATATATTTATATATATATATATAGTTTTTGAAAAATTTGACTTGAAAGAAAAATGAAGAAAAGAAAAGATCAGAATTTCAGCTTCCTTTCGGTATTTTGACTAGTGACTTACTTTTGGAGTTTCGATATGAGTCATATATCGAAAAAAAAACTGGTCCAAAACTAACAACAAAACTGTTTTCAGTTTTAGCACTCGACTTTTAGTAACCTAGATATTCAGCAAAGAAATCAATTCGAGTGCTAAAATTAATACCGAAAATCTTTTTTTTTATAACATTAATTTCACGTGAAAAATTGAGGGACTTCAGTGTAACGTTTACTAAAAGTTGCTTGTTTTTTGAGTTTTTAGGTATAAAAAAAGTCGACTGCAAAACTGAAATCAGTTTCGTTGTTAGTTTTGGAAAGCCTCTCGAATAATATAGGTCTCATGTCGAAACCTCAAAGACATGCTTGGTTTGTCACAAGTGAAAGGTTTTTTTCAATTTTATCGAGCCGTTACAACGTTCTGAGGTTTCAGTCATCTCTATCGAGAAATTTCAACATAACGAAACAGGTAGAAAACATACCGTGTCCCAATAGAAGTTAGTGAGGCCATCCAAGGTATAGTTGAAAGCATACGCTCCAAACGCCGATGCCAAAAGAATGGTGGAGAAACGGCGAGAGACGGTGTTGTAGACAATAGTACCCAACGACATTCTGAAACAAGATTGTTTTGATTTTTTAAATATAAGCTGAAGTTAGAGAGGCAAAGTTTTTCATTTATAAAACCAGCGGAAACTTCAAGCATAGCGGGAAATTTCAAGTGGGCAAAACAAACTTAATCGAGCTTTTTAAAATCGAAACCTTGAATTTTCAACAGAAATAAGCACAGACAAACTGAAACGAACGAGAGTTAGAAAAACTGCTTGTAAATCTGTAGAGACCCAGAGAGATGCATTGTAGGGTCTCGCCGCGCTCTACGGGAAGGACAGGACACATTTGAAACGAGTGCCACCGTAACACGCGCCTTTAAACATTGTTCGCTGTGTCTGGCCTAAAGATTTTTTGCTTTTTTTCAAGGAATTTTGCCGTTTTTTTCTCCTTTTCGTGGTGAAAATCAATAGAAAAATTTTTATAAGCCCTTTTCTGTATGATTCGATGGATTTAATCGTTAAATCTTTGTCGGAATCATTAAAAGTCGGTTTTCTGTGTCTTTTTGATTTTTTTCCTTCATGTCTAATTTTTGCTCGAGGTTTTAATTCTGTATTTCAGGGTTAAATATGACTAACTCCAAGGGTCTCAGACGCGGAACGCGTTATATGTTCGCTCGCGATTTCCGCAAGCACGGAGTTGAGCATCTCTCCACCTATTACACCCAATACAAGCGCGGAGATCTTGTCGACATCAAGACCAACGGAGCTTTCCAAAAGGGTATGCCATTCAAGGCCTACCACGGAAGAACCGGAAGAATCTTCAACGTTACCAAGGGAGCTGTTGGAATCATCGTCAACAAGAGAGTCCGGTGAGTGAGCATCTCAATTCTCTACACGTTTACTTCCATGCCAATATGTCGGGTATGATTAATTCTAAGCATCCATTAAAGATGATAAGATTTCAAAAGACCAAATGCGTTGTAGCAAAACAGTAACTGTAATTTTCTCCAGAGCAGGAAGGAAATATTTTTCTTTCAGCGGAAACATTCTTCCAAAGAGAATCAACATCCGCATCGAGCACATCAAGCCATCCAAGTGCAGAACCGACTTCTTGAACCGCGTCAAGTCCAACGACGAAAAGAGAAAGGCCGCCAAGTCTGCCGGACAACCAGTGCCAGCTTTGAAGAGACTTCCAGTCGCCCCAAGAGCCGCTCACACCGTCACCACTCAGAACAATGAGCCAGAACTTCTCGCCCCACTTCGTTTCGAAATTGTTGCGTGATTTTCTTGTTTATAAACTTCTTGTTATAAAATTGTTATTGGAGTTCAGTTTACATCAGAAAAACAGGAAAGCCGGGAAGTTTGGAAACATTTAATTTCATCCAGTTTCAGCAAGTTTGAAATTGAATTTGTGGTCTGGAGATTCAGTTTAGAAAATGTGAATTGATTATGAAGAAAAATTTCATTGATTCTTCGTAAGTTCCGTTGTTTCAGTATGTCTGAATAGTTTCTCAAAAATGTAGTCTTCGTACTGGGGTGCCGATATATTAATTCCCCTGTGAATAGCTCGTTAATCACTTCTCGTGTATTGGTTAATCAAGTACGAGTTCGGTTAAAGCGTTTTCTTTGCAATCGTGGCGGAAACATTCACGGTGTTTCACTGTTTGTCCCTTTGAAATTGTTAGCTGGTACTGTATAATGAATCATCTGAATAAAAGTATTCGTTTTTTTGACCACGCTTATTACCGTTTTACCATTCGTGTATGCATGCAAAAAGTTTCTTATTTAATCGCTGTAGGTCCAATACAAGTTTCTGGACAGCTTCGTTGATGTGACGAAACTTATCTGCGCGGACATTAAACTTCCTAGCGTTGGTTATACGCCTTTAGGTTACCTCTAACAATCAGATTGCATGGTTTTTCTACGTTTACAATTACACTTCTAACCAACCGAACATGGGTTCGAACCGGGTTCTTTCATTTTTGAAATGAAGGCATCACCCCTTTCCGTGCAAGCCAGCAGCAGCCGATCTCTTTTGCGCGCACACTACTGCGCCAGTAGACTTCTTTCTTCTCTCCACCCCATCAATACTCCCTCGCAGTCTCCTCGCGTACTGGTCGTCCTCGCCGCGCCGTCGCCGTTGTCTTCGCTCGAAACTGAATTAAGTGTTCGAATAGGCCTTATCGAAGTTTGCTTACTATTTTTGCTCTAAGTCATCTGTTAATTTCCTATTTAGTCTTGCCTATCTCGTCAAGGTTTTCAGTATTATCGAACTATAACAAATAAGATGATAGTGAAGGTTCTTTGCTGTCACCTCATGTGATGAGGAATGTGAACCAAGTTAAAATAAACTTCCTTCTGAACGATCGACAGCATCGATCTTATCTCTTTTAGTGCTCTTATTGATACCAATTTTGTTTTAAAACACTGAATGATTGGTAAAACAATCAGAATCCGAACTGCACCGGTCTCACGACAATAGATGAGTGCTCCCAAGTTCTCCTATTTTCCATTAAATAATCTTCTATCACCTTTGTTCCCTCTTAATCTGATTTACTCTCACTCTTCCGTTCTCTCTCCGTGGTTTCCCAAAAGCAATTCGGAGTTGCCTGTTTGACCTTACGATCTTTTTCAAAAAACAACTAACATCTGTTCTTTGATGATTATCAATTTCAATGCGCTACCCCTGTTTTTTCCTATTCCCTGCTAGTTTTAATTATACCATGGAAACACCAGCACACTGAATATGAATTTCTCTCCGTCTCAGATTCGTTACCCGCCTTTCATATCTCTAAACCTCTCCATTCCGTATAATATTCATGAATTGCCTCCTTCGTCGGCCACCCACTGTCTGACTCTCGGTCTCTTAGTTTCCTCCAGTCTCTCAGTAGCTATGACCTGTCATCTCATCTTAAAAGACTAGACAAAACACTGAGTTTGTCTATAATTATTATTGATAACACAAGATTAGTATTTTTTCAATAAAAAGCAACTAGGAAGTGAACGAAACGGAGAAATCTTTTGTTACATTGATACAGCAAACATGGTTTAGAAAAATCACATTTTTGACGAGTTCAATTTTCAAGTTTTTTATATTTTCATATTTATGCACGGCATGTCGAATAATGCTAGGAGTCATTAACGTTTTGTGCTCAAAAACGTTTAGTTTAAACATTTTTTTCAACTTCGAAGCTCCGCTCAAGCGTTTGAAAGATCATCTGAACTCCGGAACATGCTTTTATGCTTTGTTGCTGTTTTCTGGTTGAAGTTCGCAAGTTTTCTATAGTTCTTCCTCACTCCTCTTCAGAATTCAATTCTATTTCGAAAATAAAAAGAGACGCAGAATCTCTCGCGACCTGACATCTCGTCGATCTTAATTGTTTCTCAATGCCATCGTTCTCTGGGTTTCCATAGCGGCAAACTGCTACTTCATATCTGCGTCTCCTCCTTCACTAGAACGAAAACTAATTTTTTTTCCATGCAGATAGCGAGGGATATCATATTTTTCAGATCAATTTTCCCCACCTCATTCGTTTTCTAATATATTGTCAGGCTCAATGTGCTGATGAATACTTAATGAAATATCTCGAAAGTTTTAGAACTTTTTGAGCAATTCAAATCAGCCCATTTGAAATATGTCGCTCTTATTAGTTTCCTTTGTTCTGATACGTTCCGGTAAGGTATTGGTAACGAAATCAAACTTATCGTTCACCTTACACTTCGTCGAAGTTTCAGTCTATCAAAAATGACCTTTGTTAGTTGTGCTCTCAGAATCTCGCTTCTGTTGATTCTGAAAAACTAATTTTATCTGTCTAACCATTTCTCTTGCCATATTACTTGGAATTTTCTGCACGTTCGCTATTTTTCGAAGTAATCTTTTTTCACTGTCTTCATTCATTCGAACTGATCAATTCCAATCAATTTTATTATGCAGTAATGCTTCTTTTTTGGCGGTACTTGATAATGTGTCTTCATTACCACTTTTCGTCGAGATTCTTATTGCTTATTTTTTTCTCGAACACATTTTTCATCCACATACTTTTTCTGAAACTCTTGTTGGTGATTATAACTATCATTGCATCTTCTAGTTCAACCGAACAAATCACAGCTGAACTTTTCACGTTCAGCCGAACCATCTTCAGTTCTTATTATGCTGTTTTCCAAGAACATACACACCCGTTACGAGATGTGTTCTTCTCTCTCCCTTTGTCTCTTCCACCCTCTTTATTCTCATCTCTCTTCTGCTTCTCTGTGTCCCTTTCTTCTGGGAGGTAGGAAAAAGAGAAAAGAGGATGTGAATAAACGAACAAAAAAGATTCTGAAAGTAAGAAAAGAGTACTCTGGTTGGGAAAGGTTTTAGTAGGTTGGGAAGAAACGAACTTTGACTATTGTGTGGCCAAACAATATTTTAATTTTGATCAGTAACAAATCATGGACAGGGACGAGTAAGAGAAAATCAAGAGTGTCATTTAAAAAAGTTTTTTTACAACGAATAAATATAAATATATAATATTGTAACTTTTTTTGATAACGCGTTTTCATTTCCACGACCAAGCCAAATTGAGTACCTAACCTTCCGAAAGTAGCAAGATAATTGTAAACCTTTACTCAGCTTCATTTTGAAATATATTCGTTGGCAGAATTGCCAATGTGAGTTCTGAAGAATGTGCTCTTTTCTAATTTTCTTCTCAACAATTTTAAAATCGATTCGACTCAATATTATTCAAATGATATCTGTCGATTAGTTGTTATCTTCATTCACTTTACTTACTGCGCTCCCATATTCCAATTTCCGAATATTACATGCACATTTCGTTACACTGCTTGCATGAGATTGTTTCACCTCTATGAAGGTTCATGCTCGCCCTCACACGAATTAAAGAAGTGCGTTTCACTGTTCTGAGTATTTCAGAAAATTTGTAAATATGATCATCAAAAAGATTATTAGCATTGCTTTCAAAATTATTTCATCATTTTCCTGATAAATCCGAATTTCTCTCACTTTCCTTCTGATTTAAATTCGGACAGGAAAATGATGAAATAGATGTACGATATAGGTTATGTACTATTCTGACTCCAGAATTTGTTTTTATTTCTTCTTTTTCAAGTATTCACATTTTCTCTATTTTCACAAAACCTTGGTTGTTTCTCACTTTATCTAAAACCATCGTTGTTTAGTATCTCGTAGTTCCACGAAGCACAGAATTTTCACGTTTCATAAACCTCGCACTTATTCTGGATTTCCGTTAAGTCAAGTCTATATTTAAACCAGACTTCTGTCATTAAATGCAAAAAGCGTCTAAACTAAGTTGGAGTTATATGATCATCCTCCTCTTCTCGTCTTCATATTATTTGCAAAAACCGCCTCTGCTCATTTCCTCACGTCCTCTTATTTTCTCTCCTTCTTTCCGCCGAAGGAGAGAATGAAAAGAGCTTGCTTCTAAAGTCAGGTGTTCTTTGATGCAACAGCTGCCCTGGCCACTGAGAAAAACGTTTTCCGAATAATATAATGGTTTTCACCATTTCAGAATAATTTATAGAACGACTGATTGATTCCTGTAATATGTTTTTTGTCTCCGCGTTGAAAAAAATATATTTGTTATACCGTTCAATTTATTATCTCAGTTGATACTAACCTCGATAAGGGGCCAAACTGGAGACAAATCTAAGAATAATTTTTTTATAATTCAACGCCTATATTTCTTGTAATATACGTCCAATCATGAGATTCTCCTGTGGCTTCCTACGAAATAGTTTGTTGTTTTTTCTGATTACTAAATGAGTTCACCTGAACTTTTTGTTCCCGAACACTTTTCACTTGCTTGTTTGCTTTTTTTTCTCACTATTTTTCTAGTTCCTCCTCGAGTCTTTTTCCCTCCGCCTCCTTTTTTTCTTATTATGTTAGCAATAACAACAAATTGCGGTATATATCCACTTTCACGTAATGAGATGGGGGTGAAAATGTTCAGTACTTGTTCTTGCTTAATCTCTATATACCCGTGATCTAATGCTTTGTGAAATTTCTTTATTTTTTGATTGACTAATCCGCTAAGCTCAATAGAACCTTCTGCTTGAAAGTAGTTGAAGAGTTTTCTTGTTTCTCTTGTTCAATAACTTTGTTCTTTTTTTTCAGTCAATTAAATGTTCTCTCATGTGGTTCATTACAGATTCCTATCTCACGAGTGTGCAAGAAATATAAGCTTTTACAACAAGAACTTGAATAAAGCTTGGAGAAGATAAGAGACCCTGCCTATTGTCCAATCTCTCGAAGTCGGAAGTCGTCTTAGAATTTCAACGGATTGGTGAAATAGACGGCAGTCCAGACGGGAAGAGTATGGAAAGGTTAATAGAAATTCCACAACTGAAGTAGAACTATATATTTCAGTTTCAAACCTCTTGCTCGAGAATATGATGTGAAGTTTGAAGCTTTTCAGAAAGGACTCAGAGAATGGGAGGAGACGCCTGAAAGAAAGTATGATTATTATAAATTTTTAAATTTTATATTATCTATTTTCCAGAGAGTATGCTGAATACCATCGTGTTCAGGCGGAAGAGCTTTTCACTGAGCTGAAGAAGGAGCGAGAAGATCGTGAACGATGGGAGCGGGCCGAAAAAATTCGAGGAGATGACGAGAAAATAATGAACGCAAGACATAAGGTCGATGAGAAAATACGTCAAGGAGTCGCCAAAATCCCACGCCTTCTCACGGAAGAAGAACGGAAAATGGACACGTTTGTCGAGCGTCCTGGATCTGTAATAAATGACATGAAACAAGTACATCGAAAATCAATATTGGATCGTCTTGAACAGTGGAGCCCCGAGGAAAGAGCCCTTTTCAAATCTAGACAAGCAGATCATGTAAAGATATTTCATGGTATCACAGAGTTTTTCGTCGATAAATCTGCATCAGACCTTGTTCTCTTCTACTATATGAACAAGAAAACTGAAGATTTTAAAAAAGACTTCAAAGCGAAAAAACGATCAACCAAGTATAAAGTCGGAGCGTATCCAACAGCAGAAGAACTGGCCTACTATCGAATGATGCCTCCATTGGATTACAGTGCATTTCCAAAAAACTCATTGATGTGTTATTTCTGTTGTCAGACCGTCAATGGTGTCGATCTAGATGGAACATTCATGCCCAAAGAAGCTTATGAAATATTTGGTGAGTTGATTACTTCACATTTCACTTGCAGCAATCTTCATAAATTGTTTCTCAGCTTTCGTAGAAAATTGTTATTCCATCAACATACCTTCTCCAAGAGAAGAATCAACTGTATAGTATGATTCGTCCGAACGAATCGAAAAACAATTAAACAAAGAAGCCAAGCTCTAACTCTTTTAGAAAGTGTTTTTATTTGACGATAAACGAGGTCCTGAATATTAATATATTTGCAGCCATCTCTCCCGATGAAGAAAGAGTGATTTGTACTCGTTGTCGAGAAGAAGCTGCTAAACTATACAAAGACAAGTGGGTTCATTTTATCACAGCCATTTCTCATCTATTTGAGGTCTAAATTTCAGTCGTTGTTTTGGTAATCGGTGTTCGAATCAGAAGAAGAAAGCAAATCGTGTCAATCGGAATATTCCTACTGATTTGGCGGATTTACCGGTCCGCACAAGAGCCTTTCTCTTGGATAAGCTTGGTTCGACGCGAGTGGCTGTCAAATTTTGTGCTCCTTGCAAAAATGCATTGATTAGATGGATTGCCGAGGTGAGCCCGTTCGACAAAAATCTCTCAATTTTTTTATTCCCAATGTTGGGCTTAGAGAAGGCATGCAAAAAAGAACCAAAGAAGGTCGTAAAGCGAGCTCATAATCGGAGAATACGTACGACACGCAATTATTTGGAAAGGGTGCCGCGTCTCTTTTTTGATACGAAAGGCCTCTGTCGCTCGTTCACCCATTTTTCTGTTGGTTAATGTGAGCTCGTAAAACTACAGTATTTTTATTGAGTCAGAACGTGTTGAAATTCATCTACCCAAGTGGGCAAAAGAGCAGTATTTCGCCGCGAATTTTAGCGCTTTTTTCATTAAAAAACACAGTTCAGTAACTAATCAACAGTGTCAACAAACTAATCTCGTGAGATATTATGGCAAATAATGGTTGATGTATTCCAATTCAAAATTGGTTCAAAACTTGTTTTCCGTTTTTCAAAAATAGCGTTGAGTGCAGTAGAAGAACCATGCGTTTCTGGAAGATTGATATATCTCATTTATATACGGGTCAATCTCATCGAACTGGCATCTTATTCGAATTCATCTTTTTGTTGGGAAGTGTACATTTCTTTTTTTTCTCTCTTTTGATGAAGGTTCTAGGAGGAGTGAATGATGAGGTAAAAAAAGTGGGCATAACCATCTTTGCAATATTTGTATACCCTCACCCTAAAATTAAAACCCCTAAAACCCTAGAATTAAAGAAATCATGATTTCGTGATTAAATATTCGTGAAAGATAAAATTAACTTTGTCGTAAAAAGCTCTGATAACAACCAATTCAAGAGATGGGAAGTGTGTTGGGTGCTGCTCACCACAGTGAACGAATATTAAAATGATTTGAAAAACAATAACAACGGCAGGGCAAAGTTGAAAAACAATATAGTTGATTTATTTATAGGTATTGAAAAAAGATGAAGTGATTCTCGGTGAGCTGATGAACTATGAGGGGCAAGTTGGTTGGACAGATGAAGAGAAAAAAAAGTTGGTAACTGCAATTAATGCATCTGCAACTCTTGATTGGGACGCTATATCGGCAAAAATGAATCGTCGTCCAAATGAGTGTAAAATGCAGTATGACGCTTTAAATGGTGTTAAAGCTCAACCTTTTATTGAAGAAATAGACGATGAAGATACTGGTCAAGACGATCAAGATCCATTACCTACACAACCGGCTCCAAGTACAGCGAGTAGAAGAAGCGGATTGGCTAGAAGTGCTAAGAAAGCGTGAGTTTTGATACGATAAAATAATATTTGTATATTCTATAATAGAACAATATTTTTTGAAAGTACATTTAAAACACTTTTCAGTCCTCGAACACCACGTGCGACTCGACCTACTAATAGAAGAGCAGGTGGTGCTATAACTAGAGCACAGGCGGTTCCCAAACCAGCAGAAGACCTTGGTGAGGAAATTGATGAGATGGAACTGGAAGATAACGATGATGATGGTAGTAGTGGTAGTAATGAGAAAGGGTCGAAGGCACCAAGTATTCGTGATGGGTCTCCAACAGAAATGTTGGAAGATGATTCTCCAGAAGGGCAAGACCAAGATCTAGATGAAGAAGAAGATGATGAAGCTTCTCGCGATGTCGATTCGGCGATAACAACTTTGTTATCTCCAAAAATTTTATCAGGTGGAATGAAACCAGATTTTCCATCGTCACGAGTTCAGGTAACTATATAGTATTCGCTCCCGTTTAACCTTTCATTTACAGAAACCATCTATATCTGAGCCCACGCTCGAGCCTATGGAAACAGCAGGAAGCGGTAATCCATCCGACGATGAGGACGAAGAAGGCACCCTTCACATCGATGTAGACGATGAGCCTCCAGCGAAAAGACCCACTCCCACTTCGTCTTCCTCGCATCTTCTTGGCTCCCTCAACAGCGGCGACGACGCGGTGCATGAGCATGGTGGGCGTGGCCATCTTCTTCAACAGCAATCGCAGCCCGAGAGCGTCGCGGCCCCAGTGACGGTTACCACAACCACTGCCACAGCCCAGCGACACGTCGACTCCACGCCGCCCTTTTCTCCTGTCGTCTCTCAACAAGTACTACCAACAGAAACAAATGAATCTGTTCCTCTAGTCGTTCCTGTCGCTCAACCGCCGACTATTTTCGTTTCGGGAACTGCTCCTGCAGCTGCGCCACAAGCCGCTCAATCGCCTATGCCTATTGCGCAACCTGTTGCACAACCTTTGCCACAAAGAGTTTCCACCCCGGCGCAAATTCTAACACCAACTCCTGTAAGACCTACGGCTACGCCTACCCCATCTGCTCCTATGGAACAGTATTTGGGGATGATAAGACCTAGTCAACCACAACAACCAGGAATCAATCAAAATGTGTTGGCTAATTATATCCTCCAACACCACCCTCAAGCTCAACTGGCCCAGCTTACACAAGCTCAACTGGCCCAACTTGCACAAGCTCAACATGCCCAAATCGCACAAGCTCAACAAGCACAATTAGCACAAGCTTTTCAAGCTCAAACACAAGCACATGCTCATGCTCAAAAACAGGCTCAGGCTCAAATTCAGCCCTCGGCTCAAGGATCTTTAACATCTGGAACACCTATACAGCAGGTTTGTTGCGAAGTTTTTTCTTATTTAAAGGTGGTAGAACATGAAAAAAATGATTTTTCTGAAATTACAAAAATAGATACCTCTGGTGGGTTCGAACTCAGGGCCAGGCTGGCGCAACACCAAACGCGCTACCGGCTGCGCTAAGCGGCCGGAAAGATGCGGCGACCAGGATTGCCTTTAAGCGCCGGGGGAGAAAAAAAGTCCCCGAAAAGTCCCCGTACACTTTCATGTTCCACCACCTTTAATTGTTGGTTTTTTCAGAGAGGAGATGCTGAAGCTTTACAAAAGTTGCTGGCAGAAAACCAATTGCTCACACCAGGTATTGGCTGTTTTCATTTATTTAGACTCAAGAAAAATGATTCATCAACAATTTTCAATAGTGCTTTTGTGAAAATTCCGATAGCATGACGTTTCCCTCTTATATTTCTTACAACAATGTGCATCGTGTTTCCTTTTCAAAAAAAAACGTTTCTCTTACATTGGTTTCTTAAAATATCACATGAGAGGGTTGAAGGGAGTTTGATGATAGAAGTAAAAGTACTGTTTTTAGAAATGATGAATATCCTCAATATCCAAAATGCGTTCCCGATGTTTCAAAATCCAGCCGTTGGCGCCATCTTTTCACAAGCTCTTCAAGCCCAAGTCCAAGCGCAAGTTAAAGCTCAGGCACAAGCTCAAGCTCAAGCCCAAGCTCATGCCCAACTTCAAGCCCAAGCCCAAGCCCAAGCTCAAGCCCAAGCTCAAGCTCAAGCTCAGGCCCAAGCCCAAGCCCAAGAAAAGGCAAAACAAGTAGCCGCTGCAGCTGCCAAAGCCAACGCCGAAAAGCAAGCTCAGTATCAAGCTCAACTGAAAGCTCAAGCACAATTTCAATTGCATCGTCCTCAACTCTTGCCTAACAATTTGCCGATAGGGATCAATCATGCTTATCAGCAGTCGTTGACACCATCTGAACCATTGACTAGTTCTACTCCGCCTGTTCATAGACCAAGAGCTGCAACTACTGGTGGTTCTACCAAAACAGTCAAGTCTAATAATGTGCAGGAAGCAGAGTTACGTATTTTGAGAAATCACGTTCTTATGGTTAGTTTTTCCGGGGTTTGATTTATAGTTGACTCCACATACTCTAAATATACATTGTCTTCTAACTGTAAGATTTGGTTTCCGAAACAACTAATCTTTATGTATTATCTACATAACCTTTTTTTCAAAATTCGACGTTGTTGGATGATAATTATCACAAAGTGCCTAAAGGGCTTTGGAATTATCGGAAGAACGGCGTATCTGCATTGATTGGAAATATATGAAAACTTTTCAGAGTTTGAATATTGTTCGTGAAGGTTTCGAAGAAGAAAAGAAGTACAAAAACGAGGAAGCACAGCTAATGGCCGTGGCACATACACAAAAAAATAGTGGACATGGTGTACCAGAAGTCACTAATATACTAAATACTCGATTCAAAAATTTGGAAGATCAGAGAAATCAACTTAAGCGGAGAACTGACGAACATCTCAAATTGTAAGCTGATAGTGATGTTTCAAAGTTTCTTCATATAATTATTTCAGTGTCGAAGAGTTTTTGAGAAAGTATCCAGATTATACTATTTTCAATCTTCCTGAGGTACGTATTAATTGAGAACAACATTCAAAAAATGACCAAAGCTTTCAGTTGGATCGCAGTCTTCTGGTTGAATTGAACCAACGTTTCATCGAAAAAGAAAGGGAAGTACGAAATGCATCTATCAATGCGCAACAACTCGCTGCACTTCGTGGAAATCCAATCGGAATTCGACATCCAGATTCGGTTAGATCTCATAGATTATCATAGAAAAAACTAGTGTGATGTTTGCATGCTTTTGAGTCTAATTAATTAGTTTGCATGGAGTAAAACTCTAGTCAACCTTTCGAACCGCTGAGCACGAGTCATCCCTCAAGGTTTGACCTTTTTTGTTCCGTTTTGCAGTATACAACACCGTCTCAAGTTCATCAAAATAACTTGCACCAATCCCAACAACAAGCCTTTCATTATCAACAACAACAGCATCAAGGTGTACCTCACCAGCTTCACGTTTCAAATCAAAAGCGGAAATACGAGCATTCTAATTCGAAACGTTCTGCACCTTCATCCCATTCTGCGAGTGCTCAAGCATCACCTACAGTTGCAATAGTACCATCATCTAGTCAATCTATTCAACAGCCACTTCAATATCAAATGGGGAAGGGTCAGAACGAAATGGCTGCTGCTTTTCAAAAGAAAATGGTTCGTGTGAATATGTTAAGAAATATGAGTATAGGAAAGCAGAATAATATTATCCCGCCTTGTGTGTGTTTCTTAATTCGTTCCATCCGTTCCAGTCTTATCGAAAAACATCCTTCACCTATCAGATATAACATTCAACCCGACAAAGTAAAACGCTTTGATAAAACCAATGCATGAAATTTAGCGTTCTGAATCTTTGTAATCGTTAAATGTTCAAAGCGGAATAGAACAAACATTTAACGAATTTTAATCCTTTTCAAGGTTCAGACCGATCGTGAAAAACTGTTGGCGGAACAGAAAAGTATGATGCGCGGCCTGCCTCAACAAACTCTGCATCAGCAACACCACCTACAGCAGCAACAGATACATGCAGCACCAACTCAACAAGAGCCTAAATCAAAAAGAAAATCGGGAATTGAAAGTATTACAAGCATGCAAACTGCTCCTCAGCGTCACGTACAGTTAGCAGGGCCTACTGCTCGTAATAGAGTTGTCAGTCCGGCACTATCAACTAGGAGTGTCCCAGTAAGTTACCCAGTTTTAGTAGTCCTATTCTTTTTCAAGTTTCAATATAATTTTGAGATCAAGTTACAAAATCGCATCCGTTAGATCTTCCAGATTGTGATTCTGATTTCTCGTTTTACAAAATTTCTGTTCTCAGACACCCGCTGCTGGACGAAGTATTACTGCTGGAACTTCTGGCCATCCAATAGTTTCCAATGCTGACAACGGGGTTTGTATAGTTTTTTTCCAAAAATTAGTTTTTCTTGACTTTTTTGTTCTGCCTCAAAAGAACAGAAACGGTTTGTTGTTTTTTTTTCTGAAACGGCAATGTGTCAGCAAATGATTCACACAAATGTGTTTGTTCTCTTTATTCTTTTCCTCCGTCTACTATCTAACCGACTTTTCGGAATACTAAAAACGTTTCCGTTTACAATCATTTCTTATTCTGTTTCCCAACTGAACAAAAAGTACGCATTGAATTCCAGTGCTGAGCTACAGTAGGATAAGTAGTAATCCACTCATTTTGAAGCTATCAGTGACGGAGATTTGTAATTTTTTTTCAATTTATTGAAAACTCATTTAATAGGAGTAACATATTTCAGTTTGATTCCATGAAAGAACTTTCGAAGATTCCTCACCAACAACTCCTGCAAGCAAAGGCTACATCCAATAATTCGAATGCAGCCTCCCCAGCTAATACAAGTAATTCGGACGATATCGAATTTTTATGGGAAGGAACGTCAACACAAACTAAAGAATCAAGTTTTTTTAAAAAAACAGTCCTACCATCGGATAACGTGAGCACTGCCGTCGGACGTTCAATCAAATTAAAATTGGAAATGCCAACAGAAGTCGGCTCGTTGCCTGATGCAACGAATGATGCGGAAGCAATGGAGTGCCTCGCTTTAATTCTACATCATGAAGAAAAGAAGACTGAAAAAAGTTTCACCAATCTAATCGAGAAAGAACAGAGAAAACACCCTAAGAATCTCCCGATCCCGTATCTGGAGGTGTATCGAGAAGTTCAAAAGCAATATGAAAAGCACACTACATTGAAAAAGAATCAAAATTCGATGCCAACACCAGCACCAAAAGCAATTGCGGCTCCAGTTCCGGTGCCGAATGCAGTAATGAAAACTCAAGAAATTGAAGCTCAAGCCTTGAGTCAAACGCAACTTCTACTTCCCATTCTTGCCCAAATGGCGCATCATAATCCGCAAGTAAACCAGCAACAACTTGCTCAACTTGCTCAACATAATCCTGCTGCTTTCCAACAAGTTTTGGTTCAAGTAATGGCAATTCAGAAAGAACAACAAGAACAAGAGGCCTTGAAACAAAAACAACAGCAACAACTACTGCTACAACAACAACAGCAACAACAACAACAGCAAAAACTGCAACAAAAACAACAGCAGCAAGCCATGAGCAAATCTGATAACTACGAGAAATTTAATCTTCTAGTAAGATTGATGTTTCAAAAAGCCATTCCAGTCAATACCTAGTTTCAGCGTCCTGATTGTATCGTTCGTCCGACTCCTACTACTGGTCCAATGTTTCCTAATTTCTTTCCTAATTCATCTGTGTCAACGATGGCCTCCTCTTCGTCTGCTCCACATTTTATTCATCAACCCACCCCAATGTTGGCAGCTCCAGCAGTAGCTCCATCGGCTCCAGTCATCATCCCTAAAGCAACACCATCTGTAGCCGTTCAAACAGCTCCTCCGGTTCCTCGAGTAGCGCCAGTCATCTCTGAAAAACCATCATCTATCAATTCAAACGGTTCGGATGGTTCTTCGGAGGACGATGACCGTTCTAAAATTGAACTCGAATTGCCAGCGAATCGGCGACCAGCCCCATTTGGAGGTAATTACGGGAGAATTGAAAGGAAATAGATTCCATAGGAACGATTTTCCTTTTTTTTTTCGGAAATTTTAGTCTTGAATGATTATTTTTTGCAGATAAAAATGCACCTCGATCTGTGATAGACTTACGTGCCTTGATGACTTGTACCCCAAAAACGGTTTTCAACAAGGTTCCACTCAAAGAAAGTGCTGCAAATATAAGATTCACTGGTCCATGCAAGAATCTCCAGTACGAAGACTTATCCGACGACGAGTAGAATTTCATTATAATTCAATCTCATGCCTCCATTTCCCACTCCCGCTTTTTTTTTCAATTTTCCGGTTCCTACCTCAATGTTTATCATTTCACTTCACTTCTTCTCTCGGAAATAATTCACGTTTTAACTTTTTTTACAATTGGAACAATTCCAAATATCTCTTTTTCTGATTCCGCATGTACTATTGATATTATTAATATTAATGGGTATTGAATATCAGTCCTCTTGTAACATGGTATTGTTTGGGTTTAGTTTAACGCGTAGATGTATACGGGTATCTTCCATTTCCACTTCTCGAATACGATTGCTTAATCTTTAAAAAAAGTATTCTCTCAATGTATTTTCAATGTTAAAATTTCCCTTCTACTTCTTGTGAAATGGTTCCGTTTTGTTTCATACATCGGTGTTTTTTTTGTAATAATTCAATAATTCATTCATTGTCAAAAACGTATTTCTTTATTTGCTTTCAATAAATAATCTTGAAACTAAAGACTCATTATCCTTCGTTGATTGTATTCGAAGGCTCTGCAGTGCTCATATTTAGCACCTTTTTTGAAATTGATTGGATCAATTGGCTCGCATTCTCCACTGGCGGAACGAGGGAAACAGATGAAAGAAATATTTCGAATATCGATTAGAAATGATAAATGAAATGTTGCATATGCAATGATAATTGCATATTCCATTAAGGCGAATAGTTGAGGCACTGAAGATTTTTATATTCAAAAAATGGATAAACTCATTGAACTTACTGTATGAGTGACAAATTGGAAATGTGATCGAAGATTGATGATATTGAATATATTGTGGCATGAAATATACATAAATTACTACTGATATCAGTTTCATGATCATTGATGTAGTGTCCCATTTCTGAAAGTTTCATTATGTCTCGTTTCCCTAAAATCTCAAAACGAGGAGACTACCGTAATCCTTACCCCTTAACAATAAAGAAAAGAAAAACTAACACTTTCGGAATTAGAAGAGAATGCAAACATAACCGTTGTTGTGGTCAACATATTGACAACTGATGACATGGCAAAAACTATTTTGAAGAAACGATTCGCTTCTGAAAACGAATTATTCTTTAAATTCTTCAATTTTCCAAATACCTGGGAAATCTTCGTGAACCGTAACAATACTGAATAAAGCCATCATAAGAGCTTCAACGAAAGTGAAAATTGGCATTGAATCAGCCATAACTTTATGTAATGAAGAGAACTTTGTTGAGTATTCATGTCGAAGTAGGTTTCTAAAAATATTCAGACTTTTGCTTTTTTCTCGTAATTTGAGTATAACCTTATTGTGAGAGCATTGAACACCCTGATCACTATTGGAATGCACACTGCGTAGCGGAATAGAACGTTTCCGATGACATTCAATTCAAAAAGATTCAGAATCGATGGAAGTCCATCAGCAGGAAATGGAATTGTTGACTGAAGTACTTCATTTTTTATTTGAAAAAGAAATTAGCAATATCCAAAAAAAAAAAATTCTGCACGAAGTGGGATTCGAACCCACGCACCCATACGAGTACCAGAACACCCAGTCGGTCTCGAACTCGAGACAAGCACTACGCTTGAGTCTGGCGCCTTAGACCACTCGGCCATCCGTGCGACAGAAACAAACAAATGGAAGAGTATTCACTTCACTGAGTGCGAGAGTGCGAAAAGAGAAGAAATAGGAAGAAAAGAAGAAGATTGATTTGAAAAACTCACATTACATCTGAAACGACTACTGCCATATTCGATGACATACCCTCGTATTAACTCGCGTTCGTCAGGTATATAATCTGTTTTCAGCGATGTTAATATCGCACCTGAAATCAGATAAAGTTTGAATAAACTGAATGATCATTTCGATTATTACCAATAAAACAACCCATTGAAATAACTGAAAATAATATAGACGGGACAAGAACTGGAAAGTTTAGATAAGCAATATCTGAGTTATCATCTTCTGCATGACCATATTTCAGTCTACGGTTTTCTGTTGTGTTTCTGGGTACCTGGAAGAATGAACATTTGAAACGATAACTAGATAATTTCGCAAAAATAAAATGTTCTCCCTAAAATCAATTTAGAATTTATAAGGCCTTAAAAAGTAGAGAATAATGGAAAACTTGCGAAAATCGACAAACCCGAATTGAATTGTCATCTTTTCGATCCGACGTTTCGAACGCATAATTTGCATAAAAATCGTCTGATGTTGACGCAACGACTGCCATCTGAGAAGAAATTCAATGAGGAAAAGTGATGTGATGACATTGAATAAAAAACTATTATAGACATAAAAGAAGGAAGAAAAATAGACCGTGACCAGTGAGAGAACGAAAACTTTTGTGGAAAAATAACAAAAAATAATACTACACAAAACTAAAAAGATCAATGAAAACCCTAAAGCCGCAAAAAATGTATCCATTAACTCCTCATTTATGGATCCTTGGATCCAAGATACTTTAGAAAATCGTTAATGTGCTGTACCAATATTTTTGATATAAATTCCAAAAGTGAGTAAAACTCTAGTTAAAAGTTTACAAAAATTACCAAAAGCAAAAGAAGGAATAGAAAAGAAACGAAAAAGAAGAGGATAACCTTGAAAAGCACAAGATCGGTCATTTCAATAAATTCGAAAGGAATCTCTGCTAAATGGGTTGAGAACTGCGGAAACAGGTGAGACACTCCATTTCTATTAGCTTCGATTCGATCAGACATAACACAAAAAATGAATAGAAATGAGAGGAGATAAGACGGTATCCTAATCAAAGTTTCGATCGTTTAAATTAATTAAATCAGATCTGTCACAATTTAGTTATCTGAGGATAAATGAAACATTTAGAATGAATGGGAAAAGCCAGGAAGTTGAGAAGAAAACGGTTGAAGATAGAATTGAGAACTTTCTAGAATAAACCAAATTCTGAAAATCACAAGTCTATATATTTTCCTTTGTTTGTACACTACATATTCTACTAGATAGAGTGATTCATACAGCTTCACACTAGAATGAAAACTGTGTAATTCCATTTTCAAGAACAAAAACATGACAAATTTGATTGCGCTGAAAAGTGACCGTCAATTCGGTTCTATTTTTTTGAAGAGGAAGAAAAACGATGGACAACAATGAAAGGAAATGTGAAATAGAGAAGTGAGGCATAGAGAAAAGGTTGACAATGGAAATGGAAAAAAGAAAGAAGGTGGTGATTTGAGAAGAAAGAAATAGCAGGTTATAGATTGCAAGAATCTTGATTATCACTAACATCCTGGTCAGAAATCCTTGGAACGACGATTAATAGAATAATAATGAAAAGTATTTGGATGACTTGTAATAAAACAAAGAAGTCGACAAGGAGAGTTGTTTTTCACGCGATGAAGAAGATGAAAAGAGGACGACAGTCACCAACCAGTAAATCTTATTATGTACATCGGAGATCAAATGGGTATGCACTTGGAAACTGACGAATCAAACCAATGGAAGCGTCTGTCTTATAAAGTAATACGAAGAGTTACACAAGTTATTAGTTTCAGTTTTGACTGCAGTTTCTGAAGGTGAAAACGATGACACGGATAAATGTTTCGTATTTTGAAAGTGAAGTGAGACGTGGCTACTTTCTCCATTCCTACACTTTCTGTTCAGTAACCATAGTTTAACGGAAAGTTTTGCAAAAAGGCACTTGCTCACGACCTTCAGATTATGAGACTGACGCGCTGCCTACTGCGCTACGGAAGCGGCGTTTCGACCTGCATCTAAAGACCTAGAGATCATAGAGTAAGGTGAGTTTGAAGAGTAAGAGAAGGGGAGAGAGCTGTGTTGAGTGTAGAGAACAAAGAGATAGGGCGATGGTAAAAAGAGAAGAAATGAAAAAAACATTTTTTTTTAAAAAAAGAATGGGGAAAGTTAGAAATTGAAGTTGACGATGAAGTCGTGTTACAGATGCAAAGAGTTGAATCTCGCTCAACAGTGCCATTCTATTAGAGGAAAATACAACTTCGGCGAGCTGTAACTACAGTAACCCGGCTGGTTTTCAAAAATAACAGCATCTTTTCAAAAATTGACGATATATTTCTCCGAGTAAAATGATCACTGGAAAAAAGAATTGGCTAGATTCAAATTCTTCCTAATACCATTTAACATTTTCTGTATCTGTTTCATCCAGAACACTTTACAGCCCATCCAGCTTTCATTTACAATTGATCATTACAGAACAAAGAATTACCAGAAGATTAACCTACTTTCCAGATGACTCAACAGTCTCTGAAACGGGTAATAATGAAAAAAGAGAACATAAAGAAACAAAGAAATGTTTTGCGGAAAAAAGAAACGGTGGAAAGAGACGAGTCTAATGGCAGAATGTCGCGTTGCGGATATTCCTTCCGCAGCTTATTCCCTCCTCTCCTCCTATTTCTTCCAATCCATCATTGCGTCGATGTCTTTTTTTGTGTAGACGAGAGAGTGTTATCCTTAAAAGAAACGACATGAAATGCAACATTCTCTAGACTCTCTTCATTCAATCAATTCATTTTTAAATTAACCGGTTCCGACTGTCTTCCTCTGTGTTTTGGAATTCTGGAAAAGTTCAAAGTGTGGAAGATGACGGATCAGACTATACGCACACCTGTTTCTAATTGAAATGACCAAGGGGTACGGGCAAAGTGAATAAAACTTGAGACATTTTCGGCAAAAACTTGTTCGTTACGATCGTTTTTAAGCTTCGGTGTTTGTTCGGACATTGAGATTTGGTGATTGCGGTTACGAATGGAAATGACGGTTTTATAAGAAATAGAAAACAATAAAAGAGTCCATAAGTTATTTATCAGAATCTCAGAATCAATTAGTTACAGATACTTTTGACACATCTCAAAGTGTCATCGTCTCCTTGAGAATCCAAATATTCTTCAGTTTTTGGTTTACTGAAATATCAATTTTTAGAATTATAAACAGAATTCAAAAATCAAAAACCAACCGTTTCTTTTTAGTAGTCTCCACTGATCCATCTTGGGTTCTCTGAGTAGACAATGCTTTCTCTTCAGCCGTTTTACAATCTGTTTTATTCTTTTTCTCTGAAGTATCCGGAGCTGTTACTTCATCTTTCGTATTGTATTCTTCTGTTGTTCCGACTGTTTTCGTCACTGTTCTCTCATTTGATTTACTTGCAGACTTCTTTTTTGTGTTAGTTTTTGCAGCATTCGTTGTTGGTTCCTTCGATGGGGTCTCTTGAGTTACCTGTTCTTTCACTGCCGTTTTTTTACTTTCTGGAGTTTTGACTGGTTTTATTTCTATCGCCGTTTCAGATGACTTTTTCTGAAATTATGCGAATATTCGCATTGGAAGAACTATTTCATTTTTACTTTCTTTCCTCTTGATCTTGCATCAACAGTTGCTCTACTTCTTTCCACTTTTCTACTATCTTCCTTTCCCTTCGGTTTGCACATTACAAGGAGTAATGGAGATGAGATCAGGAAGAATAAAAGTAAAATTTGTGATGACTCCATTGATGGTAATTAATGGTCAACGAATCTGGAATAGCTTCTGAAATTTGTTGGAAAAAGATTAGAACTCACTTTAGTAGAATCTAGAGAAATAACAATTTCCCGTTGAAATAATAACACTTCATTTTAAAAAGGAAGAAAGAGTTTCACGTTCAATCACAAAGTTCGAAATTAAAGATCCTCTTCCGGGAAAACTAATTTCATAAATGGTCGACCCATTCGAGTAGATGGGAATCCAGTTCGAAGAACTAAGAATAAATCAAAAGAAATTAAAACAGAAATACTGTTATATGGATCATTCCGTCTGTTGATCTGATAGAAGTTTGCTTGTGACGTCGAATATTTATCGAAATGAACAAAAAATTCTTCGTATTGAGGGCTGAAAAAGGGTTCAAGGATTGAGATGTGCTATAGAGTTTATATGGATCCAAACTCCAAAAGTCTATGTGACTATAATTGGACTTACGTTCTATGAGATCTATAATTATACTCCACAGCTCCGAAATCAGTTACCAACTTCTCAAAATGTGGTCTGTAATTCACACCTGTCCCAATGTAACATTTCCTGAAATCATAATCGATTTCATCGTCCACCCATCTCTGAAATAGTTTTCTACTTTTGAGAAATATCTCCTGTTTGCACTGACCCTTATAAACTCATACAGTACTTCGAAACTCAACATTTCTGTGTGGAATTTCATTCGAGGACACTTCATTGAGAGAAACTGCTCATCAGTTATATTCAATCGTAGTTTCACATTCAAATCATATGATGTCATAATCTAAAAATACAAAATGTCTCCTTTTTCGGATTGTTTTCAATGATTCATACCGATGGATGTTGCAATATCTCAAATGGGAAGAGTTTCCTCCCAAACTCCCACCAGAATTGATGTCCAAGAGCGAATGAATTCAACGGAACATCCGGATTGAGATGATCCACCCAATACTGAACATCTTCCACGTTTTGATAATAAATATCGAGAGATTTCAAAGAATCCAGTTTAGTGAAAGCATCGCATTGTAAGTTCTGAAATTTGAATAAAGTTAATAGGTTGATTGATGAAAACAACTCACCCATTTATTCAATACAGCCAACTTTTTCACAGTAGTTCCATGGTTTTCCATCACTTTATTCACAATTTTAGTGAACTCTTCTTCGGCAGAACTGTTCGAGATTTTGTGAGGATTAGAGTAAGTGAATTGTGATTTGAGAGAAGATTTACTGAGAACAAGACAATCATCCCCTTTCTGAGTAACTTTCCAAGAGCGTTTGAAATTATTAGACGTTTGAATTTCAATGAAGTTTTCTCGCTGTAAAAATTTATTTGGATTCGTGAATTAGAATATTTTGAGTCTAAGATTCGAAATTCTGACCGAGAGTTATGTCAACAAATACTGTAAACTGCATGAATATCGTGGCTACAGTACCCCAAAAACGATATCAATGATTACAATGAAATCTTACCAAAACAATGACATTCACAACTGCTTGTTCTGTGTTATTCTGCTCGAAATCTGATTTACACAAAGCCGCCAAATTCCTCGGTCTCATCCGAATCCCATCATCTTTTGGGAGCTTCCCATTTGTTATGAATAAAATTGTTTCTTTCACAATTTGATTGTCTTTCTTTGAACACAGAGACAGATTACATCTGAAAATGAAACATTTCATTAGCAATCAATTGATTGCAAATACCTGCTCCAATAATCCAACAATCCAACGATATACATTTTACAATCATCAGCTAACAAATTCCATTTCTCAAATCCTCCAATAAATTCCAAAAGATCCAATTTTTCCTTGAATTCATTTTTATAAAAATTTCATTGTACAACATTTATTACCTGTTTAGATGCTTTTTTATCCAAAGGTTCCTCAAAAAGTTCAGAATCAAAATCACAATTGAAAAAACTATTTTCTTCGTCCATTTTTCAACCAGGCTAAACGAAACGTTTGAAGTACACAGAGAAAGGCGTAAAAGGGGCAAACAAAACGGAAAGGCTTATCAACTATTTTTGAAGGCAGTTTCAACTATATCAAACATGACGAATGATGAGAATTCTTTTGAATGCAATGATTATCAACTTAGAACTTAGTTGGCATTTGCTTTTTGGTCATATCGTGGCTTATATGCAATCAGTGTTGCTAAGGTTGCTTTGTCAGTTATATTTCATCATCATCAGCTTCATTCGAGGAAACTAGTACTACAAAAAAGATGATTCAATTTGCAAAAGGAAATAGGAAAACACATAAAAATCAGTTCGCCAATGAATACATATGTAAGAGAAAAAAGTAAGAGGCGGTGGGTGGGTCTCATCAGTATTCACAATGAATTGGGTAGGGGAGATCTACAAAAACAATACAAACAATTACTAAATTGGGAGTATGAGGGATATGGGGGTTGTTGATGAAAAACAAAAATAATGCCAGAATAATATGGGTTAAAAGAACTGAATAAAGGGATGATTGCTCAGAATTAATCGGGTAATGTTAGCAACTTTTGATTCGAGCAGGACAACAATTTTTCACCGGCGTGGATGGATATTTGATCCACTTGCTGATTGTGGCAGATGACTTCCAGTATGAATTGGTCCTCGAGAACCAGCAGAGGCTGAGCGAGCAGAACCCATTTGGCGAGGCATATCTGGATTTCTTGAAGGATTTTGTGCTACCATGTTGGCGTCACTCATCAACCGCTCGATCATTGTTTTTGCGTACTTGAGCCGATGAAGGAATTTCTGAAAAGCACAGTTTAAAACTTGAGTCATGATTAAATCCTCACCTCTGGGCATCCGTTTCGTTGTAGATTGCTAAGTTTGTAAGTAAGCATCCGTTTGTTTTGATCGATGAAAGTGACAGCTTGCATGAGTGGGCACATCATCATCTTGACATGATCCTGAAAATAAACTATCAATTACAAGCATGGAATGTTCCTTTTACTGACATTGAAGAAGTTGATCTGGACAGTTCCGTTCGAAAGATGCAAAACGATAGCAGATTTAGTTCTGAACCAAACACGAAGAGTGGGCAAACGAGCCAAGTCGTCTCCGGCTCTTTGCTCAGATCCCTCTCCAGCCTTCACCAAATGATCATTCATGTAAGATCGGAAATACTTCAGCAATGTGACCTTCTTATTAAGTGCTTGAGGAATATCTCCAGAGTGCATAGAGAAATAGTGTTCTTTGTTGCTCTTCTCAATATATGTCAATTCATTTCCGGCTTGGTCGAGCATAATACGCGAGTTATCATTGAAAAGTACTCCAACAGAATTGTCACACAATTGGTATCCAATACCGTACTTGTCAGAGTAGTCCACCCATTTCGAAATCCAGAAGACTGGTAAGCACTCTGGCGATTGGTAGCCATCAAGGGCTGCCTCTTCCTCCTCAATCTGAAAAAAACCAATTCCTGTCGTTTTGAAAGCTATATCTTACGCCTGGAATACGTTGCTCCAAGAGAACCGCAACTTGGTGAAACAACTGCGAGAGATAAGCATCTTCTGGCTCCCTAAATGTGGCTTCCGCAGCTTGTTGCTGTGCTCTTTCGCGTTCAGCATTGTTCGTAATCATATGCTGGGGCAAAGTAGCCAAACCAGCTCTTCCATTCAATGGTCTGAAAAAGAAAATTCCACGTACGACTCATGGGAGAAAAATACCGTTGTCCGCGTGGATCCACTCCTCTTGGAGCCACATTCTCCTCCATCATTGATGTCTCGTGACCTCCGAACTTCGGAACCATTGTGAGACAAGACACCGGAAGTCTTGTCGGCATGAAACCGGATTTGAAGAAGATATCCCGGTGCACCTGGAGCGATTTCATTCCAAGGAGAAGAGATTTCATCTTGATTCGAGTTCAAAGTTCGAACTAACTACTTTTTTCGATTTTCGATCCCTTTTTCTAGTGAAAATGTGGGGCAAACATTGCGAGCGTGAACCATTTCAGAAACAATGTCACGATTGAAAATAAGCATTGAAGGAACGTGAGGAAGCTTTCGTGATTAAAATTAACTTTTTATAGTCTTACCTGTTTTGCTGTCGGACGCCGAGTCGGTTCGGCATCAAGCATTTTTCGAATGAGGCTTGCTGCTGGTTGTGAGGCTACTGATGGAATTGTGTAATTGTTGTGTCGGATTCTTGAGTAAGTTTCTTCAAGAGATTTCGATTCAAAAGGAGGCTGTCCGAACAGAAGAATGTAGAGGATGCATCCAACAGCCCAAATATCAACTTCGAATGAGTGTCCCATCTTGTTGAGGACTTCGGGTGCAATGTAGTTCGGTGTTCCACATAGAGTCTTTTTGCGTTCATCTCCATCAACAGTTGTTGCCAATCCAAAGTCTCCAATTTTGACAACAAGATCATCGTTGAGGAACAGGTTTCCAAGTTTCATATCACGATGAATAATCTTTAAATCATGCAAGTAGAGCACACCTTCAACTACTTGGTGTGTGAAATAACGAGCTTCGGGCTCAGTAACCGCCTTTCTTCTTTTATGCAACTCCATTAATGATCGTCTTGCACACAACTCCAGCGTGATGTAGACATTGAGAGAGTCTTCAAAGAAGTGGAAAAGCTTGACTATGTTTGGATGGCAAAGTTCACGGTGGATCTGAACTTCTTGAGTCATCTGTAAAAATTAAAAATGTAATCAATATGTTTTATGTGGATCACCTTGTCTCTCTGGTATTGTTTTACAAGCATGGTCTTTGGGACAACCTTTCCGGCCACAACATCCCGAGTGCTTCGGTTTGTGAGCTCATAGCAATGAGCAAATCCTCCCTTACCCAAAAATCGTCCTTTCTCATAATATGTCCCACGTTCTTTGTCGGTGATGATGGCTGGAACCTCTGGTGGGGCTTTTTCCTTTCTTTGAGAAGATTTTGCCGGTGGTTTTGCAATGTTGGGCATCCTGTTCATCTTTAAATATATGAATTTGGGAAACAATTGACTTTAGAAACAAGTTAAAGAAAACGCTTCTGAAAATCTATCAATCTGAATAAAAAAAGTTAAGTTTTAGAATCAGAAATAACTAACTTTGCAGTACGCCGGCTGTCACTAAATTCAAATGCTATTGCTTCGCGCGGGTGGGTCTCGCAGCGATTTGTTGTCGATTTACGGCGGAAGAGAGTCAAATTTGACCACTTTCAAACGAAATCGGCGTTCTAGCAGATAATTCGGAGAAAATTGGAAGAAGTTTCATATAATATAATAGCTATGATCATATATGATGAATTCCTTTCTTCTCAGAGTTCGGAAAATTTTCCAAAATATTTATAGATAGGCTCTCTGGTCTGTTCCGTGTTCAACGCGGAGAAAACAAACCTTGTTAATTTTGTAGCAGAACATATTCTACTTGAAGAAACTACGCACTGATGAATCGATGTCTCATAGTCGAAAAAATGGGACACGTATTATATCGTGTACACGTTATACGCTTCAACTATGCCACGGCTAGCCTAGAATAGATGTCGTTGGCTCTTTTTCACTATTCCCAAGATGAAGCTTGCAGAATTTACAATTATCATTTATGTAAGGAAATGTACACAGTGTCTAAGAGAACAAAACCAAACTGTAAGGGTTGAAGTGGTCTGATGGATCTTTCACAATCATAAGTGATAGTTTCTTGTTGTTTTCATTTGAAACAGGATAAACATCAACTGGCTCAAAGCATTGCTTCTGATGGCTGAATCTTTCTCTGAAAATCATAAAAAATATCATGATGTTGCTTTTGTCCGAAGCTCACTTTCGCTCACAACTCGGGCGGACCACTTCTTGAAGAACGTCCTCAGTGTTCACTCTTCTTGCGAAAAACCATTCTAGAACATAATCTCCATTCACTGAGCTCATCTTGCTCTGAATTTATATATGAGATACTATAGTCGAATTGTCGACTCACTTCAACTGCAGCCTTCACTACACTCTCGGATATGTTATCCGAATAGAATGAGAAATGTGGTACTGAAGAACAAATAGATAAGAATTGAGCCGAAGAAAATAGACAATGCTCCATCAAACACAAAGATCGGCAATTACAGAACTAAAAGTTAGTTGATTTACTTTTTGAATAGTGACAGCATGGGGTTACGTGTGGCATTTCGAACAGTTCATCAGTTAGATTAATTGGATGATCTCCGAACGGCGAAATGCTGAGATCTGTTAGATCAATTGAAGAGATTCTTCTCATCCACCATTCCACCATTTCAAAAGTTTCCATTCTCATATAAAGTTTACCAACCGAGATCTGAGGCAACTCATGAGTCATCAGAAAACCGGAATTGGATTTTCCTTTTTCCTGCAATTAATTAGTAACAGGAATCATGCAACTACATCATACCAAGCACAAGAAAAGCTCCCCAATACAGAAATTACTTTTCTGTAAAGTTTCAAAAAACACGGTAGACATCTCATGTTCAGAGATCTCGAGCAGTTTGATTTTCTCATTTTCGTTTTGCCAGTTTACGGAGAACTGAAAGGATGAAAATAGATAAAGGTTCAAGGAAAGTTCTATCACCTTCCCGTTCTTTGAACTTATGATTTTAAGTACACTTCCAAAGGTTTTCTTTTCAGTATCTTCACTAGACTCGTTGAGTTCTTGATATTTGCCATGGGACTTATTCTTTCCAGATTTCTGAAAAAAATTATAGTTTAGTGTCCACAATCTACCATACCTCATCTGATTTCAAACCGAGTATCCGGGATAGAATACCCTGAAATATTCATAATTATTAGAATCGTTTTTAAAGAATACATACCTTTTTTTCAGTAATTTCTTTTTGATTTTTCCAAATATAGGAAGGTTCAAAGAGACGAGACTTTGAAAACGACATCTTGTGTCTGAATGTCTGAAAAGGATAAAAATAAAACGGAAATGTTTGTTCGCTCGTAGGTCGACGGTCAGGTCTAGAAAAGATATTGGATTTTGATTAATTCACAAGAAAAGTAGAATAAAGAATATATTGAAAGAAAAGTAAATAGAAATAAAGGCAAAGTGAAAAGATTTGAGAAGACATGTCTAGAAACCACGTCACTGTAATAAGTTCTGTAAACAAAGTTTTGAATTCTAAAAATCGAGGAGATCATTAGACACTCAGAAGAAGCATAAACAATCATGTACGTGTTTCGAAAATTAGACGAAGCCAATTTAACAGTGAACAAATATCGAACGGTCTGTAGATTTAAAGTTTTATTGAGATCATTAGGAAAAAGTTAGACTTTCATAGTTAGAAATTCCAGAACTAGGTTAGAGTAAACCACATTCACAAGAATTTAAATGAAGAACGGATCTTTGTGATACATTAAACACCGTACTACTATTGTGACACCTACACATTTCGAATGATATCAGAATCTAGTTGTAGAAAACATATATAACAACTCTCCCTTGATAAAGGAATAAATATTCAAAAGAGTGGAATACGTATTCAAGGCCTTTTGGGAGCCGTGAGAGTCACGCGGAGCTTTGAAGTGGACGACGACCAACGACTCCCTCTCCCTCTCTCTAATTATGCAGACTTGAATGTGAGGAACACACCGACGTCGGAGAAACTAAAAAAAGGAAATCGGGAAATGAAATTTGAAGAAGAAAAATACGGCTGAGAAAGACAGACGGACGGCTGTATAAATGGCTCTATGAGTAGCTTGAAAAGAGACCGCCCGCCGACAAGTGAAGCCAATTGAAAGAAAGAAAATTGAAGAAAGAAATGAGAAAAGGCACGTTAACAGACATGAACATTTTAGTTCAAAAGATGAAAAAGGTCAATCTGAGAATGTAGAAAAGTTCTACATGAGCTTCTGCTCGATAACCATGAATTGCAGAACAAATCGTATTCGGGTTACGGTAGCCGGACCCCTTTTTTCACACAAAGTTGACGTTTAGTATTCTGAAGCTCAGAAAACTGCTTGAAATGAGTTTGTCTGTTCCTCAATAGAACATTCAATGAATTGTCGAGACCGATTCCACAATGCACTTAGTTTTATTTTTCCAGTGGCACAGCAAACTTTGAGAATTAACCTGAAATTGAAATTCAGAATAATCGGATAAATTCTTTGGATTCATAAAAACAAAACATTTCTTCCAGTATCTATTTTGAAGAGAAGAAGTCTATGAAAATAGTTTTAAAATGAAAGATAACTTCCACCGGAACTTCATCATCAATAAAAAAATTAATCAGGCATAACATGAACACGTCAGAAAAATTAGTGAATAATGCTAGAGTGATGAGAAGATTGGGTATCCGAAAGACACTCCGAACTGCTGGAAATAGCTGTAACCAGGTCCTGAAAACATAAAGTCAGTTTTACAACTTTTTTGAAATACCTACCTTAAAATCAAATCCATCTTCAGAATTCTGAAGGCGTGCTAGCAAATGAGTAGAGGGGCTTTCCACTGAAAAAGACAACATTGAAACTTTTCTGATCGTTAAAGAATAACAACCATCTTTAGCAGTATGGAGAGCTTGATCGATAATATCTTTGAGAGAAGAATGGGAAATGTTACCAAAATCATATGGATCAGAATATGTTCCAGCTCCAATTCCAGATTGAAGAACGGGGGTTTTATCAACGACGGATCTTGGAGGGCGAGGACTAACAGGACTACTTGCAGAAAGGGCAGTGTTGAGGTTTTCAGTGGAACGAAGGCTTTGAGTGAAACCTGAAATAAAACGTTTGACAATTTAAAGAAGTAGGCGACTTACGGTTGGGTTCTCCAAGTGATTGAATACTTGAAAGACTACAAGAGTCGGCAGACAGTTGAGAGAAGTTAGATGCATCCGACCAAGGACTGAAATTCTTAAAATAGGAATCAAAAAAATAAAATATAAACACCTCAATTCGTATATTTGCTTAGGACCTTCTACAGCTTTTCTAATTCTTGCACTTCGCAAATCTCCTTCCAGATCACTTAAATTAGAATCGAGATTGACAGGATCAGTCAAAGCAAAAGACGAGCTTCCGAAAATGGTTCCATTCTCAGAAGTATTGTTTTCACTTTGAACACTGACAACACTCTTCCAATCCGCACTGTCGAAAGTACTCATTGAGTTGCTCTTCTTCTCCCAAGCACCCATCGTCGTGATCAAGACTTGAATGATCATTTCACATTTTGTTTTGCTACCAATCTGACTCTGTTCAATCTTTTGAATGACGGCATTGAAGTTTGCATGTTCCGAGTCATTGAGAGGCAGATCGCGAACCATCTTCACCAAACTCTGATAAACCTGCTCAGAACGAGAGTCTCCTCCTTCAATGGTAGTAATTGGAGCAGTTTTAGTCCTGTTCAAGTTCAAAATCTGACAGATATGAGCGAGTCGTTCTTCGTCATTCGAAATCATCCGCAACATGTTATTGCTCGATGAATGAAGTTCTTCCCACTCGCGGACGAAGTTTTCAATTTTTTCTTTGACGCGAATGGCTTGGAGACCCTTAAACACTTATATTCTGCTTGGAACATTCCATCAATCATACCAGATTGATAGTGTCACAGAGTTTCTCAACTTTCCTTTCATAACCTGTAATTCCTTCTTGAATCTCTTCATCCAAACAATTTTCGAATTGCTCAAACGTTTTCCACTGAACTTCCTCCTCTTTCTTCATTCCATCGAACTCCACTTTTTGTCTACGGTAATTGTCTTTGAACTGTTCGGAACATCGATTCAGAGTCTGAAAATTCAAACACATTTTGCAGCAAACTAAAGCTGATTCAAAAGGTTCACTTACCGTTTTCAGTTCGTCAAGACCTTCCATTTGAAGATCAAGACACTGTCTTGCTTCACGAGTCTCTGTGTGCTCCAATAATGAGCTTGTAGTGTTGTTCGAATTGAACGTAGCCGTGGAGTCACTGCTGGCTGCAGAAGAAGCCGAAGAATTCATAGGAGGAGCAATGGTTGAGGATGTGGAATACGAAGAAAACAAAGATGGTGCAAGTGTTGTCGGTTTAGATGGAATTGTAGTTGTTTTTGAAGGAATCGACGCTCCTTTTATCGAAGAATCCACTTTCTTCCAGTGTGTTCCAAATGAACTTTGCATGCTTGCACTACTTGTCATTGAATCGGATGAAAAGACCTTATCACTGCAAAGAAAGTGCCTTTTCTCCAAAAAACGATTCAATTGTTCCAGAAAACTCACTTGAATCGATGTTGATGAAGTTTCTCAAAATCCATGCGATGTCCGTAATTGAAATTGTCAGTCATCGTTCAAAAGAGTTTCAACTGAAGACGTTTTTGATTTCGCTTCTTCGCAGAGAACTTGGTAAAACTGATTCTTCGACGAAAATCGATAGTGAGTTGTAAATGTAGGTTTCGGGGTTAGTTGGTTAGTTGGCTAGTTCACGTGGATTTTCCAAAAAACTCATTTTTTAAGAATACGTGACACTCAACGTGTAGTTCTGTTTTTTTCTGTGAAAACTTATTTGGAGGTAAACGTGAGAACGCAAGTAATTATATTTTTGTGAATGTTGGGGAGGAAGGAACAGTATATTCTCAAAGTTCCAAAATCCTCTTCCTACAAAAGTAGAATGAAAAAAGCAATGTTTGTATCTTTCCAGACAACTCTCGAGTCCGCAGAAGTTTCTCGAAGTTTATCGTTGAGCTTGTTTAATTTCCTGAAATTCAATTTCATACCAATTCCTACAACCTCTTATGTTACCATTTCAATCTCTGTATCCCTTCTTTTTTGTCAATCTTTAAGTGATCTTGTCTTGTGTTCATCCGAAAAAAAAAAACGCGAAATCGAAAACAGAACAGTTTCATTCTCAAACCAAACATCCATCATATATAAAACCAGTGTGATACTTTCGAATGTTACACCAATGTCTCTTCCAATCAGCTTCTGCCCTCTTCTTCACGACGACCTTCCATTTCCTTTTTTGTACCGTATTCTATACTAGGTCTCGTATTGTAACTACCTCAAACTAACATGATTTCTGTCTTCACATTCCCTCCCCTATTTTATTCGAAAAACCGGATGCCTCTTGGTAAAAATGGGGTTCAAGTGATGAGGAGAGGAAGTTATTTCGTGATCATGAAGATGATGATTATGAGGTTTAAACGAAGACGACGAGGCATTTGCCATGTGACCTTTCGAGGTCAGATATCTCGAGAACAAGATGCAGAAATAAAGAAGAAGAGAAGAAGAAGAATTACTGTCGGACAAAAAAAGGTGAAGGACGCACGCTCATGGCGCCCGGTGATCAAAATGCCAATGGGCATTAGATAATGTTCAAGAGAAAAGAAGATGTTCCGAATGATTGGAGTCGTTTAAATCTGTGGCAAGGACAAATGTTTGGTCAGGATTGGCGAATTGGGAAGGTCACTTGAAAAAAAGTGGTCCGCTAAACTATGACAATAAACAGAAATTCAAACGAACTATAAAAAAAAGGAATTGGGAGGAGTTGTATAATATTTTGACTTGTGACAGATATACTCTCTTCAGCATTTCATAGTAGGTCTAACTAGAATCTTGGTTTTCGAATGGAGCTCTCACTTTTTGGGAGCAAGATACATACTTATGTGTAGCTCTTCAAACAGAATGATAGCTGTAGTAATTATTTTTCATCTGAAACAGAACTGCTCAAATTTATAAAATGTCAATAAATCAGTTCATATAGTCTATCAGAATCATTCAAAAATGTAGTCCACATTCCAATTTACAAAATAAGAAGCATGTATATGATGAAGGGTTTTGCTGAACGATCTCGGTCGTTTCAGTTCCAATTACTCTTTCTAATATCAGACACTCTCCGTATATGAATTTTTCCATTTTAGGTCCATTTTTTTGTACTAAAACGCTTGAGTCATTTTCTGACTCTATTGTAAACTGAAACATTGAAACTTGATGAACTAGACAGTCGGTGTCATTTTATTATCATGATTCACTTCATCTCACATGCCACGTCACTTTTTTTGCTTGCCACCAAACATATCTTTTTCCTCTTTTTCAACACCTTCTCGTTTGTTCAATACCAATTGAAAACAGTCACTTAAAGTGTATTATGGCATCGTCTCATCGCTTCTTCCCCTTCATCTCCTTTTTCTGTTACTTGTGCAAACATTAATTGGAGGTGGATGGTTTGTAAGAAGAGGAATACAGAGTAGAAAAAGAAAAAGAGATGAAGTGTTTCAAGAAACCAGTTAGAAAAACTGAACACACTCACAACGGTGCTGCCCTTAGATATTGAAGGCCGAGATTGACAATAGAGATGTGAGTGTAACAGAATCCCTGAAGTTGTATTACACATCTCGAGACTTGTTATCTACTTATTTTGGCCTTGATTCAATAGAAATTGGAACTTTAATGAAGTTTTTCAGCCTTGATTTTTTGTGAATTTTTCCGTTTTTAGAATAAGGATAAGTACCAAGACGAGGTTTGGAATCACAGTGAACTAAGGTTTCTTTGCTTTCAAGTTCAGATATTTTTAGATGGAAATTTATGAATGCTAAGTTTTGGATCCTCTCGCGGAGAGAGATTGATAACTCCGGAAGAAAGTACTTCATAGACCACTCAAAACCTTTTGATCAGAAAAAAATCTATTGCATACACACAGCGTTGCACTGTAGAAATTTCGTAGTGGCTCCTATTTCTGATACGAGAACGCGATTCTAACTTTGAGTCGGCTCACCTACAAATTGACAGTTACCTAGCTTTCTTTCAGGTTTTCTTCATACGGCATCAGTTTTTCAGATCTTCGTCCATTCACCTTTCACTGCCCACACCCCCATTATCTGAAAATCTGAAAACCAAACTATGAACAAAATCTAGCTGAATATTCCACAAAAGTGGAGATTAATCTGCTTCCGCCAAAGTAAATGCCAATATTATTATTAATAATAATAAAACTGCCAGTTGTCGGAGGTAGTAAAAGAGAAAAGAGGCGGACGGTAAGCTTCTCAAATCCCTCCTCCCACTTTTAACCCTTCCAACTTTTATTCTTTTCTTGTCAATGGCAATTCGAGAAGTTCGAGACCTTGAGACATGGTCTTCAAAGCCTCTTTACTTATTTCAGTTTACTTTAATTCTTTAATTGCAGTTTCAAGTATTCAAAAATGATTCCTTCCTCATCTTCTTAGTTCCTTTTTTGTATACAAAACGTGTGAATTTACGAGTGTTATCACATTTTTGTTTCGAGAAATGAGAAAACGGGCAGAAATACAACGAATTGTTTGTTGAGTCATCAGCATTTCGTGTTGGTTTTGTTATCGATGCTTCCAGAACGATTTATTTTTGTGAAATCAATTTTTTTGTTTCGAACATTTGTTATTCGTAACGTTTCCTGATGTTTGATGATCAGTATTCCGATGAGTTACTCACAGAAATTCGGAAGCCGGTCAAGTATGATATCATTTTTGTTTTGAATCAGAGCTGTGTTTCATTTTTCAAATCCTGTGTCCACGAATTAGAAGTTTAGTGTACAAGCGAATACATTTGAATATTTTCTAGTGTATTACCAATTTCGCAGTTGGGGACTAGGAGAAAATCTTTTAGGTGGACATAAAAAGTATCGTTCATATATGGAATCTAATAGTTTTCGAGCTATCAGAAGAGATTTGAGATGTAAAAAGCAAAAATGTTTATAACCAAGATTACTTTAAACTTGTGATGGATTTACTGATATACAATACTGTGAAAGAGCTGCTGCTCCGTGGCCCACATTTCTCAGAAGTATCACAGAGTTCATAAGGACTGTAGTTCATATAGATTCAAGAATACGTTTTCAACAAGGAATTCAGACATGATAATTATCTTAAAGCTATGAGCGTTATGAGACAGTCGACCCGAAAAGACCCGAACAGCTGATCAGGACTGAAAAAACGACGGAATTATCCGTTCATTTATCCTCCCACCCCGATATAGATTGTTCGTCTTTATTTCTCTCATTTCTTCATCTGTAATACTTGCCCCCTTTGAATCTCTCAATATACTTTGGGCCAGCCTTCCTTCTTCTTCATCTGTTTCTGCCTCCACTGCTTCATCTGCTTTTGCTGCAACAAACCGGTGTGTCCCCTGTGATCGCTTCTACTACTTCTCTAGTACCAGACACACCGTCCTTTTCTCTTCTTTTACTCCCTTCTATTGCCGAAATGAATAAAGAAAATGAAGAGGAAGAGAACTCCGCGTCCAAATACTCCGCCCACTTTCATCATCATTGACAATCTCTTCGTCTTTTGTTTTTTTTTCGATAGTCTCGACATGGGCCACCCTCTTCTATCCTCCACAGTAACCCGCCTCTTCATCTGAATCTCTCTTCCTATGTCTATGTCTCTCGATGTCTCGGTACACCGATTTTGATTTCAATTTGCCATTCACTAGTGACTGTTTGGACAAAAGAGAAAAAATAACATCATCATTGATATCTTTATTTGTTTCCTTATTTCTTGGTTCTAACCTAATTTTATTTCCATTTCTTTCAGGTCCCAGTTACCTCAAGCACCAATGACTAACTCATTGGTGCTCATACTGGCTCCGTTGGCACTGGCTGCCATCGGAGAAGCAGCTTTTGGGAATAGCTCAAAAATATTCGAAATTCCGGGTCTAGAAGTGATGGCTTCAGATAAATATCCACATTTTACAACCATCGAAACAGTCAGCAGAACGAAGGTAAGATAAATTTATTTGATTTCTGAGGCTGAAAGTCTTCAACAAGTAATCAAACGATTCTGATATCTTTCCCCATGAAGGGGTGAGTGAGGATTAGGTGCGTAGATTGCTTCAAAGAAATTGAAGCAGGTTCAACTTCTAACTAAATGATGATAATCAAAAATTTCTTGAGTTTCTAATTTTCGTTGAAATGGAACGAGATGAACACCTTCTTCCGACAAACGTTATCTCACAGATTTGATAGGCTAAGATCATTTAATCTTTATTTTCCTTCCTAGTTTTCCCTAAAAATCCAACTTCCGATATCTTTGAAGCTTAGAGACCCAGAGATGTTAGAGGTCATGTGTTCTTATGCAATCAATGTCATCATTATCATTATAATCACACCCGTATCCACCGAAAAGGAAGTTTTTACGCATTTCCCTTTTCTGCTATCATGTAGGAGAAAGTGTGTTGCGTGACACTCGTCTTCTTCCTAGGATGTTCCTTTTCTTCTCTCACTTTCTGACTTCTAGGAGAGATAAGAATATTGAAACTTCCACTGATTGTCAAATGTTTCAGGTACACCGACATCGTCGAGAGGTCATTGCTGGTCCGATCTACGACTGGAATTCATATGAAATTCCATTTCAAATTTGGGGAGGAGACTGTGAGTTTTCTTTTCTTCAATCTACTTTTTCTTTTTTTTTTATTCTTATGCAATTTATTCGCAGTACAGTAAGAAGCTTAGGCAGCGCACACATAACACCAGCCATACCGATTATGTGGTTTTTGCGCAGCATCATCAAGCGAAGAGAGAGTTTGGCAGATGAAGTGAAAGTACCCCTGAGGAGAGGGCATCAAACGTGGACAACCATAGAATAGACTGACGCAGATAGGCGAATCATGTGTTGAAAAGTGTTTTTTCGGGAAGTATAATCCAATGATCCATCAGTATCCATGTAAAACTGTGCTTAGAGTTCTTTGGAAAAGTTCAAAAGAAACAGAAAGTCAAGCATTCTGAGGTTGAAGTGTGGTTCGGCCTTGCTTCTTCTGCTGAAAAAAACTTGTCACATGCCGTTTCGTTTCACATAATTTACCACGGTTGACACACACACATTACCACCACTTTTTTCCATATTTTTCCGACCGATTTGACCTCGAGAATGCCAAAATCGTTTGGAAGGGAAAGAAGAGAACGAGAACTGTTGTTTTTTTGTTTGCAGATAACTTCCAAAGTTTGATTCGCCGTGGAATTCGAATGTGGGAGGAGTCTACATGTTTGAGGTTCCGCGAGAATATGCAGGTATTCACCTAGTTTTGAAATAAAAACAATCAATCAAAAAGGTTCTGACTGAAGACAAAAGAAGTTATCAAACAAAAACACTTTCGAACATTTGGAGAAGAAAGTCTACCCAAAAAACATAACAACAAAAAACAATCAGCAAAAATAGAAACTTGAGAAAAAAAAACAAAACTATTCAAATTACTTCTTTCCATTACCTTCTCAAGTTATAAGAGCTTCTCAATTATTCTCAAGTTGATCTTCACATGATTTTAGTTTTGTAAAAATCATATCTTCCAACGCCAAACATTCCAAACAAATTTAGTTTGTTGGCCTTATTCGGTTGTTCCCTTTCCATAGTTTGAGAAATCTAAACACTTTTTGCCAGTCCCTCGTATTTTCCCAATCACATATATGAGAATGTAGCTGACTAACCACTAAATTCCCACGATGTTGATTGCTTTTCATAAAGAAAATTTTCTCAGAAAATGATTCATTCATACATTTTTTTCTCTCAGAGTCGAGACGCCATCCGATATGTATTGGAGAAAGGAGACAGTTGCTTCACTGAATACATTGGAAAAAACGGAGGGCATCAAGACATAATAATTGGATCAGAATGTGCAGAAGAATACGTAGTTGCTCATGAAACAGGACATGCTCTCGGTTTCTGGCATACTCATCAAAGACCAGATCGTGATCGTCATATTTCGATTAATTGGAAGAATGTGATGGAAGAGGCAACTGCTTCTTTCATGCCATTCCGTTCAATGCTCCAAGCTTTCGGTATTCGACAGGTCTCACCACGAAGAGTTCCATATGATTACGGCAGTCTGATGCACTATCATGCAGTTGCTCACGCAGTAAAAGTCTCTGATTTTACGATTGTACCGAAGGAATTGAAGTATGTTACGACGATGGGAACAGAGAAAATGGCCTTTCTGGATGCCAAGGTTATCAATGATATCTACTGTCCAAGTGAGTTCTTTTATAACTTTGAAACTTTTGAAATTCAAGTTTTGACTCTACAAGACAGCTTGCCGCGCCTTCGGCGCTGCAGCAGTCTTGTTTTGTTCGCTGCTTCGCGGCTCACTTTTTTGAAATATGATGTTCGCGGCTTCGCCGCTCACTATTCAGGAAAAGGTCACGGTTTTTTTTCAATCCGTGAATCTTTTGATGCCGAGACTGACAAACAAATAAATAAATAAATATATTTACACACATCCCTCACGTCGTTCTTTTATGATACAAGACTGCCGCGCCTCCGGCGCTTCAGTCTTGTTTTGTTCGCCGCTTCGCGGCTCATTTTCAGAAATGATGTTCGCGGCTTCGCCGCTCACTATTCCAGAAAAGGTCACGGTATTTTTGTCTAATCCGTGAATCTTTTGTTGCCGAGACTGACAAACAAATAAACAAATAAAAAAATAAATAAATATATTTACACACATCCCTCACGTCGTTCTTTTATTATAAGAATGATTTTGGCAAACAGAGGGGAAAAAGTCCACCAAGATTCAAAAAGAAAATCAAACGTGTTCTGAATTTTCGAAAAATTTCAGAGGTTACTGTGATAGAAGTATATCTACTTCAATCTTCCAAAAGGGTCCTCTGATTTAAACTAAACCTTTGACCCATATTCACCGACTTTTTTATAATTTCAACAAAAAAAAATCAAAATATAGATCTTCTTGATAATTTTCAGATGCCTGTCATGGAAGAAATCATATAAACTGTCTAGCTGGTGGATACCCAGACCCAAATAACTGCAATGTTTGTCGCTGCCCAGAAGGACTTGGTGGAGCTGATTGTGGAAGACTTCAGCCGTCTCGTATGTTTCCCCTTTTATTTTCTTGTTCTTAAATATTTAAACTTCAGCGTGTGGAGGAGAAATTCATGCTTCTGATCAGTGGCAAACACTTTCAAGTCCCTCTGGAAGGGATGTTCATTGTTATTGGAGAATCTCTGTGAGTTCTTATACTTTTTGAATAAATTTTAATTGTAACCTTTTTCAATTTGTATTGCAGGTTCCGGATGGATCACGTGTTCGTTTCCGTCTCTCGGATGGAGAGTTCCCTTGCTCTTATGGATGTCAGTCATACGTCGAGATTAAACATAAACTTGATGTTCGGCTCACTGGATTCCGGAGGTTAGTATTTCTTTCAAGAATTCTCAAAGAAAGGTATATTCTTTAGAGTTTCAAATTAATAAAAACAAGTTAATATTTTCCTTTAAATATTATTTCAAATCCTCGAAGTAGAAAATCTAACTACGATATTAACTTCAAATTTAATTTCTCACTTTCATACTATTCTTCTTGAATTTCAGTTGTTGCTATCGTCCGAAGGAAGACACTGTTTCCGAAAGCAATCAAATCTTCGTGATCTATCATCCAAATGGAAGAACAGCCCGATTTTCTCTTCGATTCCGTCGTCAAGCCTAAATTAATTGATATTAGTTCATTGCTCATTTCAATATTCACTATCTCAAATCCCAGGCTTTTTATGAAGATCTCTCAGCTCTCCTTCCCCCCAGTTTTCCATCCGAAATACCTTTACTTATTCCCCCCGGTGACCGAAAAATTAAATGCTCAGTTTCAGGTTTCCTCTCATCACCCCGCCCGATTTTTCTGTATATTTCTGATATTTTTTGTTGTATGTAACTTTAATAATTTTCTACTTCATTTCTTCCTTCTACGGGATTTTATGCACTTTTTCTCTTCTCTCGAATCAATAGAAATGAAACCCATGTTTCGCTGGCTCTTGTCCTTTTTCATAACATTATCAGATTGAATTTGAAGAAAAAACGACGGATACCGCATGATTGAATTCATCGTTTCCGCAACAAAGCACACTATTTCTCATCGGAAATTGTGTTGTTGATCATGCACACCACTGCTTCTGAAATTCGAATCTGGTCAACTGATAATTATGCGACACAGACACCAAATCTCCATGGCAACATGGAGCTCAGAGAGGGGGACGGAGCCAACTGAAAGCTGCCTCGCCAGTTTCTTTCTTGAGTTTCTCCCTGAAAAGTAGAAGGAGAAAAAGAAGGCAAGAAAGTTTTGAGTAACTGAGAAGAGAAATCCATCTCATTCCATCGAGATGCATCTCTTCTCGTTTATCAATATCTTTGCTGATTTGGCAATCTTTTGGTTGCATTTATCGGTAACTCGAACTGATGATAGAGATCATCCACTGGCTTCACTTGTATCATGTTCAACGGCTCCTTATTTCTTCAATCTCTTCCCAACTATCATGAACTTTGCTTTGTTTGGTATTGATATCCATCAGGTTAAGGACATCGGTGAAGCAATCAAAATGTTTGATTTGTAAGTTACTTACCGAATGATTCGGCCTTTGAATGCTTATAAATTGATTTTTGTTTCCTATGAAACGAATTTTTACGGAACAAGTCTTGAGATGTTATGACGATGTACTGACTTCTTCCTTAGATAACCTTAACTTTCACTTTTTATTGGCTTGTTAGACTAAACATTGGTCTTTTTATTAAGACGTTCAATTAATCATTTCATGCTCGTGAAAATGGAATGAAAGGTTCACATTTTTGATTACGGTAGCTGCTTGTTATTCACGAAAATTTCATCAAAAATGTCACATGAAATCAGTTTGAAAGGGCAACTTATCAGAGCATAATTATCGGTTTTCGGTTTAAAGTTGTTGACAAAACATAAGATCACATTTGGCATACTGTAAGAATACATGATTGACGGGAAAAGAGAGTGTCAAAGAAACAGAAAGACTCCAAACTTTTCAGTATCATCTTCCGTAACTCGGTCTTCAAGTCAATCATGCTCTGTTCCTTTATTTTTGTGGTTGTCTGGGGAGGATTTCTGATGGCTTCTGGTTTGGTTTGTTGCATCAAAAGAGACCGTAGAATGACTCGTTGCGAGTTGACGTAAGACTTCTCCTATCACAACTCCTTCCAAATGTTATATTTCAGAATGCGTACTGGAATCAGTTGCGCGGTCGCAATCATCTTCAGCATGGCTTTCTACAACGGTGCATTCGACATTCATGACAAAATGAAGTATACTCCAAACTTTCCGTTTCTCCTTTTGAACATTGGACACCTTTTCTTCATTCTCACCCTTGTTTACGGAGCAATGAAAATCAAGAATATTGATGATCCAACTGATAATCAAGCAGATGCGATCCGTCAACTCCAATCTCTTCAAATCTTTGGTCTCATTGTTTCTGTCCCACTCTGTTACATGGAATGTAAGTTCTCTATGAACTTCTCGTTCAATACCGTATTCTTTCAGTCCAAATGTTCTCATTCCACTCGCCACGTTTCATGTTCTCTGACTATGAATCCTTCGTTCGGCTCATCTTCCTTGCCGCAATCCTTCTCCTTGAACCTTACAACAGTCGTTTCCGTTTCCGCGAGAGATTCTACCGTACTACTTCTCATGAATCACCAATCGCACCGGCTCCTGAAGCAGTTCAAGTTGTCAAGTCCCTACCGAAGAAGATGGTAAAGACATTGAAATGAAAATATTTTGTTTTTAATTTGGAAACCTCGCGTTTGACGACTCAAAATAGTGTAAAAATGAGTGTTCTTTTTTCGGGTGTCCAAGAAAAAACGAGGTTTGGTGTTATAAGGTACTGATCATGTAAAATTACATTTTGTTACTCCACTAGTCTTATATTGAGCATGAAATTGTTTTCGAGTGGGAGCTTACAAGCAGCTGTGCTCACAAAAGCACTTCAACAACAACTTCCGTTGGTTGGAAACAGTTTCTATAGTTTCAGAACATCGACGACATGCCTCCGCAATACCAAAGCTCTGCACCCCCTGCTTATGAGACCGCCCGTAATCTTCCAGCCTCCTGGACTATTTCTCCCTCCTCAAAAGAATATACTGGAGCCCAAATCACTCCAGTTGAAACCAAATAATCTGAATTCTCAGTTCTTGCTCATTGTTTTCTCAGAGAAAAGTTCGAAACACTAATGCTAACTCAAATCATAGCCTTTCTCCCCGTGATAATGAACAAGAGCGAGAATCAATTGGTGGTGATTTAGGTGCTCTTCTATTTAGAACGCTGAATTCAAAATTTGACAAAACGAAACTCAAATAGGATGCGTATCTAAGTCACAACCATCACATTTTTCAAAACCATTGATATTCCTGTCCAAGCTCGTTTTCATTATAATCATCTCTCCTACTGAAAATCCTTGTCTTTTCTATTTTTCCCCGTGCACATCATCATTTGGTAAGTCGTTGAAGTTCAGAAGAACCCGAACTGTTCCTTAGACATCTCTCCTGCTATTTCACACATTTATTTGTAAATACTTGCTTCATCTTTTTTTGCAATAAAGTGTGAACCTGTTTCTCAACTTTTTCCAGGTTGTTTTGGGTTTCGGTTTCGTCTGACAGCCATTCACCCGACAACCACTCGACTAATAAACAGTTGACAGAAGTGAGGAAGAGACAAAAAACGACTAAACGAGATATTGCACAACTAGTAGAGACGAACAACGGATTAGAGTGTGGTGTTGTGTTCTTTCGGCGAACCCACAAGCCTTCCCCTCGCATCCATTCCCTCCGCTACAACTGAATAATAACAAACAGAATGAGAGAAACACAAAGAGATGAAGAGAAGAACACATGTGACTACGTTGCCGAGAGAGTGTGTGATACTCGGAGGGAGACAGAGACGAGCCAGAGAGTACTGCGAGATGGACAGAGACAGCACGCGCCTATTGATCGAAGCGGAGGGACCGGAGAAGCAGATTGCGCGCAGCCCAATGCCTCGTCGCAGACGGTTCTCGAATTCTCTGCGTCTCCCGCTGTTGATTACACTATTTCGCCGTCTTATTCCTCCACCCACACCAATGAATACACTCTTTCGGCGCATTCCACCAGCCAAAATTTCTCTGAATCAATTACTTTATTGTTTCCGTTTTTCTTTAAAGTTCGGTTTTGCAGAAAGTTTATTTCGTTGCATTTTGTTTGAAAATCTAATTTTTGATCTTCGAATTGGCGTAAAAAAATACATGAAAATGCGCGAAAAAGAGAAAACTTTTCATTGAAAAAAAAAACAGTTCCTTTATTCCTAAAATTATTATCTATTTTTTCGCATTTCAACCGAATATCGTGTTTTTTTTTGTTTTTTTGTTCGAAATACGAATAAACTAACATGAAATCATGTAGAAAACCTAAATATTCATGAATTCGTTTTTATGTTTCTCTCTTTTTCTAAAAAGTGTTCTTTCCGCCGAACAAATAGTGATTCATCGAGTTAAAATATTTTGAAAATGCCTTTCTTTTCAAATATTCTGAATCACAAACTTACCTTCAATTTCCCAAACATGAAAGAAGATCGTCTTGAAAACCATTTCCATCAATTTCATTCACCCTTATCTAACTTGTCACTTCGTTTTTGCTTTATCAACAAAAATTCTAAATTTTTACCTTTTGTCGTGTCAGAACTATCTTTTTTACGTTCGCAACATTTTTCGTTGTTCTCTCTCTCTTTTCGGTAAATCGCTTTTTCAGTGAATAATACGATACTAACAACTAAAGGGAAACAGAAAAAGAAACTTTCAATTCCGTGTTTGATATCAATTTAACATCCAAATGGGTAAGTTAAATATTTGTTAAATAAGGTTAACATCTTCTGTTTTCAGAGATCCCAAAAGAGTCCGAAAGAACGGGGACTGCAGCAATCGACATTGGTGGTGCTCGGCGTGGGGATCGTCTTGATTCGGATCCCGCAAATGCAGATATGTCGTACATTGCTAGTCCGTCTAATGTATGTTTTCCAAGTTCAGATGATACTGACCCAAATCGGTCGTTACAGAATATTGGAACATCGTTTGTACACCTCTCTCCTGAGACGGGCGGAGGAACAACAAATGGAAACGTCAGAGAAGCAAAAGCTGTAAGTTTTTTCAAAACTCTTTCTCATAGTAGCTTGCCTTTTTGTCGTCGCCACGCTAGCTTCCAACACGTGCATCTATGGGAGAATTATTTAGATAAAAGAAAAAGAGAATAAAAGAATAAGAGGAAAAGGGAAACAATGACATGAAGATAAGAGGAGAAATAGAGTCAGGTGAGAATAGAAAAAGGCACCGACTACTTTTTCCTTTTGTTGTTCATTGATAATGTCTGTAATGCAAAGTGACATGAATAGAGAAACATGGTTTAATCAGTACAATACTTACTCGAGAAGAAAAAACGAGAAAATTAAGAGTTATTGAGCGATTAATTGAGAAAAAAACAATCTTAGTCAGTTCTCTAAAGGTGTCATTTTGCCATAAAAGGTTGCATTCCTGTGGCCTCATTGGAAGGCGGGATAGCGCATATATTTTTGTCCTAGACGTATTTCGTCGACAATCCCTTAATTTGTTTTCAACAAAACAATTTTGGACATCATCAAACAGACTGTTGCAGTGAGGAAAGAATGTCCCAACTTTTTAACTTTGACTTCAAAACAAGTTGTTGATTGCTGATATAAACTAAATTTTTGTGGAAGAGATGCTTTTTTGCTTTCTCTATTTCTCTTCTTTTTTGTGATCGGAACATTCTTCTTTCGTCATAATAGTTTTTTAGTTTATAACTGGTTTTGTGGGGCTCTTCTCTTGCGAAATTTAAGTTCTTCTTTCTTTTTTGCGTAATTCAAATCTGGGACCACTCAAGACTGTCAGACGACGGGTTGCGAATAAAAAAATCCGGACCGTCTTTTTACCGAAACGCACTGCTCTTTATGCTCTACAAAGCCACCTCAGACGTCAAAAAGATCCCATCGCTAGGAAGCGATATAGAAAAACGGCCGCGGCCGAAAATGGTCCGATTGAACAGCCATTTACTACAAAACTCATTCAACTCGGAAAAAAATTGTTCGATAAAAGTGCTTCCTTGAAAAGCCTCACATTTTTTTATGAGGTTAAACAAAAACGTAGTTTGTTTTTCAAACATATGAAATTCAGAACATTCTCTCCTTATGATTTTCTAGTCCTTTCCCTCTGACTCTTTTTTTTCTGAACCTTTGCCCACTATTTTTCCCAAATATGTTGTTCATCAATCAATCCATTTTGTCATTCAATTCTGTTCTCTATTTTAGTGGCTAGTTCATCAAATAAGAGGCATCCATAATAGGAACCTGAGGAATGGAAAATATGTATGAGCAATTCTTTCTCTGAAATCTAACTCTTGAACGTCGTTAGAAAAGACCGGATCGCTTTTCCCACTCGAATGGTCTATAATTTGGACGTCAAAGAAAAACATCAAGCCGTCTTTTTCGTTTCCATTTCACTCATTCGCCTGTCCAACTTTGAAAAGAAATTGCCAGTTTCAAACCATCAAACGTCAGTCTTCTTTTGTGCCGTGTAACGAGATTAGTCGGAGTTTTTATATATTCTTATTCAAGGATATTAACTCAGAGGCATTTGAAGTTTTACTGTTGAAAAGAGAACCGATTTGTTTTGCAAGTTTCGTACATTCTCTTCAAAATGCTTCATGTTTTTCACAAATTCTCAATTGCCTAGCTATTTCGTTGAAATTTTCTCTTTTTTCTCTCTCTTCTTATTGCTTTGTTCTCTAACGTGGCTACTCTATTGCCATCACTTGTTTTGCCAGTTTCAGAGAGACGGATTTTGAAACGGTTGGCGCAGATTGACGCAGAAAATTGATTTTATTTTCACTCCCCTATACGCAAGGAAACCTTAAAGTTTGATTGTCTCATCGTTAGTCAAGTGAATTGGGCCGAATGATATGAATTCAAATTCTGCTCAACTTTAGTTTCAATAATAAATATGAATAACTGAAAGTAGACACTTAAAATCTTTCATTCCTTTACTGCCACGTGATGGCAGATATTGGAAGTTTCGACCTTGATCCTTGTAACTTAAAAAAAAAGATTGATGATATCACGATTCCACAACTTTGATATATATAGTTTCCTCCCTTTGTCAACCTACTGACCGCAGTTAAGAACACTTCGAAAAAGTGGAATGTAAACAAAATGAGAGGACATGTGCATTGGTGTGTGTCGGTGATTTTACCAGGTTTACTGAAGCGACTTTAAAGTGTTTACGGTTCGCGAACCGAACGGCTCAAACCGATTTCTGAGGAACATCAATAAGGCACACGTGATCTGAGCGATCAAAGAGTGTGTCATTGGTGGGCATCGAAAAATAACTGAACGATTTCAATATCAAGATGAGTAGCGGGGTCATGTCGCGTTTCGTCTGTCAAGCCAAAGATCAGAGTCACGTGTTTACTCTGAACTGAACTGGAAGAACTTCTTCTAAGCTTTAATGGCAGCGGAAGATCTTCCGATTGCTTTCATGTAATAAAAAAGAAGGAGGTTTCTCATCTTAATCTTAGTTCCCTATCCACTTTTCAGTACATGTTCGCATGTTTATAGTTTTTTTTCCAAAAAAGTTATTACTGCTTTTTTTTTTTAGAAAAATGAATCTAAACTCATCCTTTACCCTCTTCGTCTGGTTTGGTAGAGATGCGCGAAAATCCACTTTAGAATGCGATTGATTCCGCAATTCCTCATCTCAGTTTTTGTTTCAAACGGCAGCCAAATGATGTGTGCTTGGCGCGAGGCTTCGGAAAGCAAACATGACTTCCTGCAAGAGCTTCGCCGTTTGCACTAACTCACTTTGAATAGTTGCGGAAAGGTCCAATTATTGATTATGACAGTTGAAATCTTGCGTATATTTCATGACACTTTCTAAGTTATTTCGTTCGTTTTACTGGAGAAGTGGCGACGACATAAAAGTATGAGTTCAAAGAAACATTTTATACATTGATAACTCCTGGCAATATTCGTTTCTATTTTTCGTTACAAGTTTGTTCAAACACAATTTTTTGCAGACTGTGCATGAAGATAACTGTAGTTTTCTAAACCACCAACGACAAAGTATGACTGTGCTAGAGGAAGAATCCGAGAGCCAAAACATGCGGATATCTCTGACAGAGGTTGTCATGCTGCCCGGCGAAGATCGTGCGCGCCTCCCTTGTGGTACTGTGGAATGGCCGATTGTAGGAGGACTTATTTTCTTGACGAATTACAGGGTAGGAGATTATTTTTGTTTTGAAGTTTAGAAAATAAATTTTAAATTATAGGTTGTTGTGGCGCTCAATAATCCAGACGACACAAAACGATACCTGGTCTTCCCACTTCAAGAAATCGAACAGGTTGACTTTGCCCCTCCAGAAGCAATTAACTTGCAAATGAAAGGAGGTCGAGTATTCAGGATTATGTTCCCGCCGGAGAAAAATTCCGATGCTCCTCTAATACATAAGCTCATCAACACAGCATTTCAAAGACTTAATCGTCACATCACATCGCTTTATTTATCAAAACCCCAAGAATGGACCTCAAATGGTACCGATAACCCCATGCAATCTTTAAATGTTTTCGCGTGGAAGTTCTCTGAAGCAGTTGATGAGCTCGAGAAAAAAGGAGAATTACCTTCCTGGTTGAAACGCAGCGATTCAATTGCTAATGAAATAACACATATCGATTTCAACAGACTTGGAATGTCGGAACATTTTCAAATTACAAGTGTCAATGAAGATTTTGAGTAAGTTCAATGAACGGTTTCTGAAACAATGTATTATCTTCCAGAGTTTGTCCGACTTACCCAGAGAAAATCATCATTCCAAAAGGAATCACCGATGATGAAGTTAAAGCTGGTGCAAAGTACAGGTCGATCAGCAGGTTCCCAGCAGTTGTTTGGAGGTGTCAGAAGACCCGTGCCGTTTTGCTAAGAAGTTCACAACCACAAGTTGGCATTCTAGCATGGAGAAATTCAACGGATGAGAAGATTATTGAAGAAGCTGTAAAGGCCAGTCGGATAGAAGGCGAAGAAAAGAAGCAGTTTATTATCATGGATGCACGGGGTTACACTTCAGCTTTTGCTAATAGAGCTCGAAGCGGTGGTTTTGAAAATACAGGTAAAAATAACTACAGGTAACTGAATCCTTTTACAAAACTGTTTTCAGAATACTATCAACAAGCTAAGTTGGAGTTTCTTGGCCTACCGAATATTCACACTGTTCGTACTGCGTTTGCACATGTTCGTTCAATGCTTCATAGCCAAGTCCCAACTGAGCAGTTATTGACAACTCTTCAATCAACAGGATGGTTGAGCAACTTGAGTTCTTTACTTGTTCAATCAGCCAACTGCGCCGATCATCTTTCAAAAGGTCATTCAGTTTTGGTACATTGTTCTGATGGTTGGGATAGAACAACTCAAGTAACTACGTTGGCTAAAATCATCCTTGATGAGCATTACCGAACGATCGAAGGATTTGAACAGCTTATCCGGCGGGATTGGATTGCTTTCGGACACAAGCTCTATGATCGTCAACAGATTGGAGTTTCTGGATGGGGTGAAGGTGGTGAACGATCACCGATTTTCCTTCAATTCTTGGAAGCAGTTAGACATCTTCAAAGAGAACAACCAACATTGTTCCAATTCTCTCACGCTTACCTGATAAAATTGGCAAAACACGCTTATTCCGGACTTTTCGGCACATTCATTTTTAATTCACACAAGGAACGACGAGAGGCGACGGAGAAGTGGAATGGAACGTTAGTTGATATTTGGAGGTTTATTGGAGCTCATAACGAAGAATTTGTGAACCAAGCGTATGATGAAAAGTACATCGGACCCATGAAACCTGTTAACTTATCTGTTATCAAGCTTCATGTCTGGCACGAGGTGTTTGCTGACGAAGGAGAAGGCCATACGGTTAGTCAAATATAAAGTTAATGGAAGTTAATCCCCCAACAGTTTCAGCTAATCTACAACAAAGAAGAACGTCCATCTTCTGGATGTTCTACTCCAATGGCAGCTTCTGCAGCGGGCAATATGGTGAAGAGCAAAAGTTCAGAAAGTATCAACTCGTTGAATGTGGATGGAAGTTTGAAAGATAATCACCAGGAAAGATTCGCATCGGCATGTTCTCCTTCTACTGTATCAGCTGATACAAGTCTTCCGATGTCTACAAGTTTCCATCAACAATCAATTCATCAGTGTGCGGTATCTGGAATTGCTGCTATCGATAGTGATGGATTAATAAGGTTTGAGGACGACGTGCAGGCAATGCTGCGGAAGAAGAACAAAGCTAAAGAAGAGGCGATTCGTTTACGAGACCAACAAATCGAAGAACTTCGGAAGCGTGCAATTATGGAAAAAAATCTAGCCAGTCCAGGACAGAGTCTATGTCATCCTGAAAGTGACACTGAAACGACAAGCACACGTCTCGAGAGAGCAATGTCTGATTTATCAATGGTTGATCCAGAGAAAGAACTCCCGAATTTCCGACCGAACACAACATGGGAAACAGCGGCGACGAATTGTCGTCTCTGTGACAAAGAGTTCGTCAAAATGAGTGTGTACACCGAGGACCGGCAACATCACTGTCGGAATTGTGGAAGAGTTGTCTGTGAAGAGTGTTCGAAACACCGCTATGCAGTTATTGAAGAAGGACAGAGTGTTCAAAAGAGGGTTTGTGATATATGCTACGAATCGATGCACGAACCAGAAGGCAGAATCAATAGGTTAGTAAGTTAAAATTTAACTTTGAAAAATGATCATTCGATCGTCTGTATAAAGTGACTTCGTTTTATTGTTGGAGAGTTATCTTGAAGGCGGATTATATTTGAAAAAATAAGTTTTTCAACTCAATAACTTGATCCTCGGTATAATCTTCCTTCTGGGTATCTAACCATTAGTTACGGAATAGAAAGTCGATTACAGCGATCCAAACAGTACAACAATTCAGTCAAGTTCAAGTACAGTAAATCAAAACGATCCAGGATCTGTTAATTGTTCTGATAATCGTGAAAATCTAGATCTTGCTGTGTCTAATGTTGTTTTGAAAACAGAAGAGGCCGATGGCCCAATAAAAGAGGCCGATGGCCCAATAAAAGAGGCCGATGGCCCAATAAAAGAGGCTGGAAGCCCAACAAAAAAGAATGTAAGCCCAAAAAAAGCACTTGCAAAGGGTTTGCAAAAACTGAAAAAAACAATTTTCGGAAAAAAGAAAGAGTTTGATGTACCTGTGGCACAATCACCACCACCAGAACATGATCTCGATCTCTGAATGGTAATCAGAAAATCCGGAATAAAAAAAATCGGAAAACTCGAATTTCAACTACATCAAGCAACTCTTTTATTTTCAGAACAGCATCACTCAGTGAGATGTCGTCATTTGATTCTTCATCATTCGATTCAAGGTATCCACCTGCATCATCACCATCCTCTTCATCACTTAATATGCTCACTTCAATGTCACCAACGAGACCACAGCCAATACCCATTTCTTGCAAATCTTCCACTAACTCGATCTCCTCTCCTCGTCCCTCACCTGGTGAATTCAGCCGTCACAGCTCATCTCAAGCAGTGAAGGGTTGAATTTGTCAAACTGTTACCATTCCATGTCTTTATTTCTTTCTCCAGTTTCTATCATTTTCTTGTTTTTTTTCACTTTCTTCACATGTAATTGTTCATATACCATAATCAGTTGTGTAGTTTTCTTTCACTGTACATTTGTTTAGAGTTCTATGTTTCGCAACTTGGTCGTCGTGTCGTTTCACTCTTTTACCGGTCATCTCCGAGTTTTTAAAGAGAGAATCTTCTTCTTCTTCCTCTCTCTGTGTTTATATTTGTATTCTAAAACATTTTGTACGTTCTCTGTGATTTCTCTAAGAGTCCATTAGTTTGTCAAGCTCTTCATGTACATATGTATCTGAAATTGGTGTGAAACGCCTCTTTATTCTCTCACACCACTCACAAAACTGCCCTTGTCCCCCCAATTCTCTCATTTTTCAACTGGCTCATGATCATTTCTTCTCGCCCTTCTATGTTTCAATTCCCTTTCTAATACGCTTTTTTGTATTTATTTTCATGTGCGACTTGGTTCACGCACCTCCACTATGGATTGCTCATGTAATATAGACTTGATATTGTGCTGTAGTTTGTGTCTATTACATTTCAGATTTCTAATTTGCAGACGGAATAAATGGTTTTTGAATAACTCTTTTTTTCACTACAAAGGTATACAATACAACGTGACAACATGTTTCAACATTTGTGGAGAGCAGGAAAAAATAATGGTTTCTTTTGGGTTTTTAGTTTTCATTGTTGATATTCATTTTCGTGTTTCAATGCGAAAAGGTTCAAAAATGAAAATGCCAAGCTCCCGATCACCTGCAGTAAGTTCAAATCTTTGAATGAAAAACTGAAAAAATAAGTTACCAGGAAAAATCAATGTCTAAAAAAGAGCAAAAAAGTGAACAAAAACGTGGAAGAGGCACAAATGAAAAGTCGGAAGAAAGATCAGAAAATATGAAAACAGCTCCAGATGTTGATGAAAAACTCCAAAAACTTCCAGATTTCTTATTAACAGAAATTCGAACACTTGAAGGTGTTTCTTATTATCATGGAATGATGGCAAGAGATATTGTCGAAACGAAATTAGCAAGATGTGGAGATTATTTGGTCAGATCAACTGATAATCGCATTTCGGAATTCGAATTCGTTTTGTCGGTTTTCAACAAAAAACGCATTCATAGTCATATGACTATCAGGTAGGAGTTGATATCCAATGACCGAAATGTTGACTGTACCTTAGTTTTTTTTAAGCCCATGCATAAATTTTCATCTAACAAAGAATGTACAAATGAGTCGAAAAAGTGAATAGATGTGTGTAAATCCTGCAAGCTTACTGTAGAAACCAGAGAAATTTCCAACTCGAAAGAGTGTTTTCGAATAAGATAATTGGAAGGAATATCCCGTTTTCAGAGGTGACCAAGAAGCAAAAAAATGGTATCTGGGACTATTACCGGAAAACAGATTTCCCTCGATTATCGATCTTGTGAATTATTTCAAAATCAATCCACTGGGAGCCGGATTATATCTGACAAGAGCCATTTCAAAAGGAAAACATTTGATTTCTCATGACAGGATTACGTATTGTCCGAAAGAAGTACGGTAGATGCATGTCTCTTTTAAAAATCATTTCATTAATTCAGGATCTTCTCGGAAGTGGAAACTTTAGTGACGTGTTCCGGGGAAAGATGGAACTGGAGAATGTTTGTGTTAAAGTGGCATTGAAGAATTCAAAGAAACTGAATGAAATGCTTGATCCAGCAATGAATAAAGAAGCAAGTAAAATCAAGAAAGAAATGATTCAAGAAGCAGAAGTCATGAGTCAGCTTCGTCATACAAACATCACTGCTGTAAGGAATATTTGTTCAGTTTTCTATTCATATTCACAAATTTTCAGTTCTTTGGAATGTCTACTGATCGTTTGCCAATTCTCATTGTCATTGAATTTTGTAACGGTGGAAATTTGGAAGGTCATCTGAAAAAGTACAACTCAGCGATATCTTACGCGGAACGAATGCTTTATGTTCATGATGCATCTGCAGGTCTTAAATATATTCATTCAATGTCCATTACTCATCGTGATATTGCTGCTCGTAACTGCTTGATTTCTGCCAATGGATTCGTAAAACTTTCTGATTTTGGAATGGGTCTGAAGATTGGTCAAACACCTGCAATGTCTTCTGAATGCTTCCCTAATCGTTGGATGGCTCCAGAAACTATTCTGAAAAGAACTCATTTCAGTAAAATGACGGATGTTTGGTCATTAGGAATCTTAACTTGGGAAATATACACGAATGCAACAAAACCATTCTTTGAACTTGAAAATGAGGAAGTGAATGCTGCTTTGAAAGCAGGAAAACATCCGAAAACTCCAGATGATATTGGAAAATTGATTCCGCTTCTTTTGAAAGAAACATTCAAAATGGAACCTCATGATCGTATCACTGGAGAAATATTTCACAAAAAAGTAGGAAAAAAGAATGCTCTAGAGTACTCAAATTGAGATATTTATAGGTTCATGAGCACTGTGAGCAAGAGATTTCATTGACACTGAATGGATTGACTCTCAATCAGATTCAAGGAGTTAAGCGTGAGCGTCTTTATCACGTGAGTTTTGTAAACAGTTAACCGAGAGTATTATTGCATATTTTCAGTGGGATCAATATGTTCCACAAGTTGTGATTTGTGATAAGAATGGATCCGAAAGAGGATGGGGAGATGCTCCTCCTGAAATGTTGGCCAATGTTGTATGGAGAGGAGAAAAGTGAACTTCAAACTATCATGGAATAAATAGTCTCGTTTTTTCTTCAAATATTGAGAGTTCATAATACATTTGATACTCAATTTGTACTAAATATACTCAATATTTCATCATTGGATTATCTAAATGTTCCTGTTCCTAAAATCTAAACTTTTATTTGTTCACACCTGCTAAAATGTATCCATAAACCAAGAATGCAGTGAACCAGAAGGTAAACAATATTGGCAGAATAATAGGAGGAAAAGAGAATTTCATTTCGGCGGTGTCTTCCTTCGTTTAGTTTTGTCGAACATGCGACACGGAAATACGCATTGGCATTACCTAAATTGGCCTAAACGGGACACATCGTTTTCTTCTTCTGCTCCATTTTCCGTCCTCTTGGTCCTTTTTTGTTCGGAACAACAAACGATGAAAAGAGCTTTCTTTTTCGTTTTTATGAGATCTCTCTCTTCTTTTCTATTAGCTTCTTTTCATTTTTCTGGGTGAAAAGTGAAAGGAGTTCATTTTAAAACGATTGGTACTTGCCTGCATTCCAATGAAACTATTCTTCTTTTCGTATACTTTTGTTTTTTCTAGATTTATCCTCTCTGTGTTCTCTTGGTTTATGAGCATTTTCAGCTCAGAGAACGAAATGAGACGACTGGAATCTTTTTTTGTCAGTCAGATATATTTTATTGCACAGAAGAGCGGGAGAAGATGAAAAAAGAAAATAAAAAAGGCAGATGTTTTATTGGTTCGGTCGGCGACAATCGGCATTTTGTCTGACTTACTCGTATACTTCCGTTCGAAAAGTAATTTTTGAAATTCATGAAGGCATCTCTACTCATCTAGATATCTGTCATATTACGGTATTCCCTAACAGTTTGTCACCTCATGGAGATGTTAAACATTTTTTGAAAAGTTCAGATATTATTCAACAGAGGTAGGCCAGAGATTGTATTCTCAAGTGGGAAATTCAAACTGTTCGGAGCAAAATCTTTTTTCCTCAAATTGGAAAGATTTCAGTTCTTTGAGAATCAAGCTTCTTAGAACGTCAGACGTTTCTTATACTTCAGAATCCTTCATAATTGTATTGTTCCAAACATGACATGTTCTGTTTTCCTTCATTCAATTATGTGAACTGTCGTAGCTCATTCATCAAGAAATCCCGATTGTCAAACAAGTGAATGAACTAATTTTGATTATGTTCATCATAATTCATTAATGAGAAGAAAAACAGATGAAAAGAGCACAAAAGGTTCTTGTGGTCGTTTCTCAATGCAGAAGAGCATCTGGTCGAAGTGAAAGAAGAGAATAGACAAAGTGTGTTGTCCGCTCTCTTCCTCTTTCAATCCTTGCAAATCTTCTACTTCACACCCAATTCTTCCACTCAATTTCCGACTTTTCAAAAAAAGAAAGTGAACGGATCTTGATTTATAGCTTTTCGCAGTTTTTGTTCGAATCTCATTTGTATTCGTACACAAGACATTTTTCAGTGACTAACTTTTGATTTACTCATTTTGATTTATTTACTCATGGTTACCATCAGTAATATCGAAAAAGAAACGTGTTTCGTGAAGTTTCAGTACCTTTTTTATCGAGATTATGTTTTTAGTGTTACCAAAAATAGACACAAACTGCGCAATAAAAAATATGAATAAATGTTATCTAAATAATTCCAATTTCCTTCTAACACTGCTTCCATAGACTGCCTGGGTAGTACGAAAGTCTATCACATCTATGCATAGGATCTTCCGCTGCTTTCAGAGACTATTTGTTTTTTATGGAGTACTGTAGTGTTCGAGAACTTCATAGGACAAATGATTGTCTTACTTTATCATGAAAACTTTTCTGAAGCATATATGTTTCAAAAGTATTGGTAATGTTTTCAGGTCAACTGATTTGAGAGCAGCTGATGGAACTTTCAATGCATTCACTTTTTTGAGTTCCCTGCACTATAGAACAAGATCATAAAATCTTGTTCCTACATCTGCTCCTACCCAATTTTCTACAGTAACCTTCTAATATTCTCCATCTTAGCTCCTAATTCTTACGAATAGGTTTCCATTAAAATGTCCTCAAAACATCGAAATTCACTTGATACCTGCAAATTGACTGACTTCCTATTTCCCAGTAATCCAATCCGTTTTTTCCTTATATCCTCGAATTGTTTGCCTATATATTTCTTGATGCTCTCTGGTCCCCTCCCTCCACTTGTACATATCATCCTGGCGGTTTCTCTTTTTCCCGTTCCTCAAAGGCTTCTGTTCCCGTCGGGAAGACTAGAAAGAGAGAGGGAAATGAAACCCGCGTAGTGCACCTCTCTCTCTTTCTCTTCCATCTCTTTGATCAACGCCCAAAGAAATTTGGAGAAGATAGTATTTGATTGGAGTAGACGTAGACATCTATACAGATAACCCAAAGTATTAGACAGTTCAATTCGGTTGTGAGACGACAGACAGGTCACAGTTTGGAGGCGGGACACCCCTGGGTGGCGCGCGCCTTTCCCTCTCTCTCTCTCCGCATCGGTCACTTCGGTCCCTTTCTTCTTCTTTCTTATTCTCTTTTTCTCTTTATCTCTAGTTATGCTTCTCCTATGTTTTGTGTGCTAGTGTGTGTCATCATCAGTGATACCTGAACTGAGATCCTACTTGAACCAAAAATCCTAGATCCTACCCAAAATCCCAAAAAATCCAAAATTTGCAGATCAAACCTGTGGTCATCCAGGACATCAGTTTCATGGGATTCTCCAGTGAATGGCTGGAACAGTCCTACCTGAACTGGAGGCATGCAGCCAGTGCCAGGTGAGTAGAACAAGAAATTAATTGGATAAAAGAGAAAGGGAAAAAAGTTTATGACATAACAAAAAACTAGGTTCGTGGGAACAGAAAAGATCATAAATTTGAGTGGAAAGAGGACGGAATTCGAAGGTCTAGATTTATAGGTTTTGTAAAAAAGGAAACTAAATTTATTGCATTCGTTGTTTTTGAAAGTCTAGAAACGTAGGATTTATGAAGATATCGAAACGAATGTGATGAGAAATAATGCTACCGTAATCTCAGAGATTTCAAAGTTTGAGATTTCTGAATAAGTTACGGATGAAGAAAGTTATTAAGATACCGTGTGTTTAACTCGTAAAATTTTAAGAACAAAAACTTTAATCCAATCAAAAAAAAGAATATCCTAAACCTCTTTTTTGAGTCTATATTTCATTTTTTTTTAAAATTTTCTGATACTGAAAACTCGTGACTTGGAAATTTCATAATTACAGGTTAGAGAACGAAAACAATGGTATATAATTATAGATTTTTGTGAAATTTTTATAAATTACTATAATTATTCACCAGTGGAATTCGTTCCCTCTTCCGCTCCCTCTAAAATTCAGAATATGACAAAGTTTGAAAAAAAAACCGGAAATAACTACTAACTTTATACATGATCGTACGCTTCAAATGTAATTTTTAATTGTTTCTCTTAATATTTCAGATTAATTCGAATAGTACTATTCGTGACATCTGGTTCTGCATTCCTCCGAACATTGGGTCATATTCCAGGATTCTATGCTTTATGGACTGCTGCTATTCTTCTTCTCTCTACAATAACTATAATATTCAATGTCCTTCGTCCACTTCGTATCACCGCATTTCAAATTCTAGCCGGTATTATTCTACTTCTTGACGTCGTATTCTCTCTTCCCGGTTATGAATCCTTATTTCCGGCTCTTCTAGCTGTATTCTCTCTTTACGCCTTCTTTTCTCTTCCATTCTATGTGATTCTGGCAACTTCAACACTGGTTTCAATCGTTCAAACATGTTCATTTCTACTGTTCGTTGAACCATTGCACACAAACGAGGTGAGTATTTTCTGTTATCAAAAAGAAATGAAAAAGAGAAAGAGCAAGAGAATTCTCGCGCTTCCCACAGTCATTATCATTGTTATTCTCACTACTTTTTTATGTTGCCGCGTTGTTATAATTGCCACATTTCGAATGCACTTTCAACTACACTTCATTACATTTCTTTCATCAAGATGACCCATAAAATAGAGAGAGAAAAGGGATGAAAAACTAGATGTAGGCTAATTGGTTTCGTATTCATATATTCATTTTCTATAGTTGTTAGAGAAGTGATAAACGTTGATGGCATATCCTCCTCCTTCTCCTTCTTTCACTCGATTATCTCTACATCGGATCACATATTTATATTGTTTTTTGATTGATAGGCGCGGTGAGAGATTGATTGAAATAGTATAGAAGACGAAGAGACACAGACAAAGAAACGAAATAATATACGTGGGAAAGTGTACAATCAACTTACGATAGGTGACAAAAAACGGTGAAAAACAATCACTTTTGAACCTAGACAAACAACGGAAATGAATATAATTATTTCGAAAACGGAAACGAAATTGGGATTCAACAAATCGCTTTTAAACTTGGAAGTTGGGTTCTCAGTTAATCTCTGAACTTATTCACAAGCTGTTGTATGTCTCTTCCTTCCCAATATCCGTATACTTCCGACCAGACTACCGTAATCTCCAATCTCTTTGAATACATTTACTAGAGCTCATTGAGCTCTTCAAATATATCTATTTTGAATGTATTTCTTTAATTTCCGGTGTAATACGTGTACATCTCAATATCGGACCTCTAATGAATCCAAAAAAAAGGAAATCAATTAATTTATTCTATAGTTTTCTGTGTTTTTTCCGGTTCATTCTTCCCCTTTATTTTCCTTTCTCTCTATCCTTTTTGCATCGGTTTTCGCAAATAAAACCCCTCCCTTTTCTTGATTCTTTTGGCGGTTTTTGCCGGGTTTTCGAATGATTGAAATGAAGAAAAAAGAAAGAAAAGATGAACAAACCGTGTAGTAAAAATGGAAAACATGAAATATTATTGTTGTCTTTTCTTGTCTCCTTCTTACGGATTATTCCACCCATCTTCAATGAGTACTTTTCTTTTTCTTTTTCATTTTCAACATTCCAAAAGGGTCAACCATTTCTCGAATAGATCGAACTCTAAGATAAAGGAAGAGGTCAGTTGAAAAGAAAAAGAGAAGGAAGAAGGAGAGCATTTATCAAAAATGTGTGAAAAAGCTACTACTCTTTTGTGTCGCTTTCGGAATGCGCAAGATACCCGACAGACGTGTCAAACTTATGACAGAATGAGCATATGGAACAATATGAGAAAGAGAGAAATGGATAGAACCCAAGGACAATAGAAAGGGAAGAAGGGAATCTGATGGATTGTATATCTGGATTATGAAAACTGAAACTGATATACAAAAGTTTTAAATATGATAAGATTGACACTGTAGTATTTAGGCACCTGAATTTTGATAGGGTGTTTGTCTCTAATAGAACGGCACCCTTCTCCAAATCGTCCAATGCATTTTGAATGCCAAACCTTTGTCTCTTGTGTGAATAAAACCTTTCCGATAGAGAAATGCAATTTGTCCTTTTTGATTAATTTTCCATTTCTTTGACTTTTCACATTCTATTCCAATCAGACACATCTACAATAACCAATTATGTTAGACAGTTTGCCTCGTGTTACAGTAGTTTGTTTTCTCAACTTTTCCAGAACTTTTTGATTTCTCGTGACTCACCTGATCCTGAACAGATGATCAGGGATTGGGGAAAAGTCGAGGTGTTCTCCAGAAAACTAAAAATCCTTCTCTCACGTTTTTCCATCAGTCTAAACATTTCAACAACACCTGACACTTGAAGGACCAATCCATTTATCTTCAATCTTATTGCTCTTTTTCTTCCACTCAACACAAATTTCGAAATAATTGTCAGGGGAAGAATATCCCTCTCCTGTCGTTTTGTTTTACAATCTTTTTTCACTTTTTTCACACAGAACCGATCTGTTTCTGCTCTTTGGAAACTGCTGCTTCTTGTCGGTGTTAATCACTCTCTGGGGCAGAAGAAGAAGTGTCTGTGAAATTGGGGGAAAGAGAGAAAAGAGTTACACTTGTAGCAGCTCGTAACCGATGATGATATCTTCTCATTTTCATTCGGGAGTAAAAGAGAGAAAGAGAGGAAGAACAGGTGAAGATCGATGAGAGATTTATTAGTTGGGTGAAGTTAAAAAGAGAGAAATTTTGGAGAAGGGAATCGAAAAGACGATGAAAAAAGCCATTTGGATTTTATGGGAAAGTTAGGTGAAAGAATGAAAGAAAGGACCGAGTTTTGTTGATTTGGAAAAGGTAGGGATAGTTCTTTCGTTGATCAGAAAATAGATAAAGGTGACTGAATAATTAAACAATCTGGAAACTTTTGAATACACCTTCAGATCTTAAGATTTGAGAGCAGAATTTCATGAAATTAGTATTATTTTGGTGTGAAAAAGAGCCTTAGCATTCGAAACCTACCATAGGACTGTCTCGGGGTACAAACCCTCCAATGGGATTCACCTTCTGAATTCCTACCAGGCTCAAATTCCTTGCTGCTTCCATAATTCCTCATATAACCTATCCGTTTCTATTCACCACTTCTCCACGTGTTCCGTTTCATTTCGACCCATTTTGCGGTAAATCACTTTGTTCATCTTCCAACTCTTTCACAATTTCTGCTCTCTCTCTCTCTCTTTCAAATCGTTTACAACGTCTTTCTTCACCTACTCTTCTACTACTCAGAGAGCACACAACATAGTGTAACCAATTCTTTAAAACCAACCAATTCTATGATCACAGAGTCAGTGAACCAGTTGAGTTTTTTGTAAAAGGGGAAAGAAAGTGTTGAAAGGGAAAGTGAGGAAGTTATAAGTGCATAATATACGGCTCAATGAACAATATTCTACATATATGAATAGAGTTGGGGATGAAACGGAAAACGAAGGAGTTGCAAAAAAAAGAGTATGAAAATGAAAAAGTATGGATGGATCCGGGGAGATGTCTTCAATGAAACAGTACTCAAAAAGTAACTGCGGGGCTTATTTGTTAGGTTTTGTTTTCTCAAAATTTCCAAATTCGTATTCTTTTGTTTAGGTAGACACCCAGAATCTTTTGGAGGCTTTTAGGGAAAAGTGGAAATCATGCTCACAGCTTTTTCATTTCTGTATCATTCTAGCTTCTGTAGACCAATTTCCCATCATAATGTTCGTTTCAGTTATTGGCTATAATTGTCGTTCACATTTGGACCAACTTCACTGGAATCTACTTGTGTTCAACTGCTGATCGTCTTGCTCGTAATGCTTTTCTGTCAGCTAGAAACTCATCGGAAGCCGAATCAACAGCCGAGTTTCAAAGCAATCGTTTGGTAAGTTGTTTGTATGGTAGAACGAGGGAGCAAATATAGAAATGAGAGGGAAAACGGCGTCAAAAGACACGCGGGAGGTGTCAGAATCGTTTTCGTTGCGCAGTCATTTGTAAATACAGACTGTACGAACACAAAAGAATTGGAGAGACGAATGGTTGAATACTGAAGGGAACGATAGAAATTTGAGTGTTTTGATTGGGGTGAATTATGTAGAAGAGAACGAGTGAAAAGAGAAATAAATATCATATTACGAGTCAAGGAGACTCTCTCCCTGAAGAGTGATATAGAGTCGAAAAAGGGAAATTGAGGGGTTTTACTTTCAGAATAAACTTCTCTCATCATTTCTACCATTTCATCTTATCAATCAAGCAAGACATCAGATAACTCTCTACAAACCACATTTATATAATGAAACATATTCACAGGTGAGGATTTCTGTAGGATAGAAAATTGTGTTCAAAATGAATCTGATGATTTCGGTTATCAGTGAAATCATTCGAAACCAATCAGACTTTTTTATTCTCAAACAGTAACAAACACAACCCTTACTTTTCCAGGTATCAGTTGCATACGGTAGACTCATCGGTTTCGAATCAGTTCTTGCTCAATGCTCATCAATTGATGCTGCACGTGTTCTAAAAGAACTCGACAACAGAATCGAAAGATTAGCTGCAGCAAATGGATGTACTCGTGTTGCTTCTGAAGGAATCACTGCAGTCTGTTCTATTCCTGGGATCGACTCTCAACATGCCACGAAACTATGTCGATTTGCAATGGAACTGGAGACACTTATCAATTCATTTCGAGATGCAACTACAGCAGAAGTTTCTGTTTGTATTGGAATTGACAGTGGAGCTATCACTGCTGGAGTTGTTGGTGTTTCAAAGTGGCATTACGATGTTATTGGATCTGTCTTTGATAATGCTCTTCTCATGCAAAGCAATGCTACTGAACCGTAAGTTTTCATGAAGTTATTGGAAAATTTACTGATTAGAAAAATGAAAAACCCTGCAACAATATTTTTCCCTCTAAAATTCTAAAATGTTTTAAAACAGAGAACATCAATACCGTAATTCAACAATCGAATCCTATGGGAAAATACTCTAACATACACATGCCTCCATCCATTGAAGAATAATTCAGCAATTTATTACAGAGGAGTGTACGTTTCGAATGAAACTCGTCGATTCCTTGGAACTACCGGTGAATTTGAACTGGAAAAATGTCCGATTGGTTGGAAACTCTACGGACATTTGCCTTCTCCAGAACTGTTTCCCATCAACAAAAGGTACTTTCGATGATCCCAAAGTCAGGAAATTCAAAGTTTTTCCAGATTCTCATTGGTGACAGTACCCCAAGCCGTCAACCGAGTGCTCCAAAGTATTGTCGCTATGAATCCGACATTGAAAACGATGGGAACGAATAAGAAGAGAAAAAATGAGAAGAGTCAAGAGAAATTTGATATGAAAAAGGAGAAAGTTGAACATTCAACCATCATTTCTGTGATCAGTCAAAGATTCCGAAACCCTGGATTGGAAACTGAATATCATAAGGAAACGGATCATTGGTTCATACCGTCTCTTGCAATTTCTATCTTCTTCCTTGTGGTATACGGTATCTATCATATGCTTGTAATGCCAAGACTCATCACTAGTTTGGCTCTGATTGTTGGTGCTTTGACTGTAATGTTCTTCATTCTTCTCATGCTTTATATTGATTATTTTCATGTAAGTTTGGTTATCGATGAATCCAAAAATCGAGTTTATTGGTTTCAGACGTTCTCCCAATTCATCACAAGAACATCAGCTGGACATGCAGTCAGCATTATTTTGATAATCGTTATCCTTTTCGTGTGCGGAATCGTCAATACTGTAAGAGATCATTTCCAAAGATATCACTCCCAATATTATATTTCTTTATTATTCCAGTTCTCCTGTCCTCAACCAAATGCTCCAGACGTTTGTCAGAAAGCTCATTTCTCGACATATTCATTTGCAATGTGGACAATCACAACTGCAGTTTTCGTTCGATTTCCATCAATTTATTTGGCAGTTCTTCTCTTAATCTCTCTCCTCACTTACGGTCTTCAAATCTATGTAACAAGGCCATCTGAATTTGGACCAAGAGAATTTATGACTGAATTGGATCTTTCTTGTTTTCTAATTTCTTTGGCTACACTTGTTTTCGTGCATTCAAGAAGATGCGAAAAACTTCTACGACTGGATTTTCTGGCAGTTGTCAAAGGGATCGAAGAAACATCGATGAAGGATAAATTGATTAGTCTAAACAATCAAATGCTTTTGAACTTAGTCCCAGCTCATGTGGCACCCGGCGTCATTCAAAAAGCAGGAGATGTATGGCATCATTCACATCAATCAGTTGGAATTGCCTATATCGCCGTGAGTGGATTCGATTTAGAAGGAGAAGCTGGCATCAATGGATTGAACTACGTTTTCTCACATTTCGATCAAGCTATTTCAAATTACAAAGGAGTTGAGAAAGTGAAAAGTGCCAATCGTTTTTATATTGTTGCTGTTGGTCTTCTGCCGGATGCTGCTCAAAATGTTAATGAAACTCCGTGGACAATTGGAGAACTTTTGAGTACTTTAGCCCATTTCATTATCACCATCTCACAATTTGCGGTGGAAAACGAGTTTCATGTTCAAATTGGTTTGTTTTGTTATTTCAGATTTGTTTCTGTTTCGCAATAATAATTTTTGACAGGTGTCGACTGCGGAAGTACACTTGCTGTTGTGGCAAACACAGATCAACCACGTTATGAAATATTTGGTGAAACATTGGATCGTTCAAGAACACTGATGCAGGCAGCTGGTCATGACACAACCTTAGTATCAGAAGAAGTGTTTTTGGCTCTCCGACCACGTCCACTAAGGTTCAGTTCTCAACCAGTGAAAGTAGCCATGAATTTGAATGCTTATGAACTGATAACTGGTCAAAGGGAAGTCTCAGTTGAGATACCAACAATGCCACGTGAAGAACAAGAAAGACATACACAGGGAATGGTCGAAGCACAGTTCGCTTCACATTCCAGAATGTATGACACTCAGACTTCTGAGGTGAGCTATTCAAATTATCAAAATTTGAATTAAGAAATTATTGTTCTACTAGTCATAAGTGACAGTTTTGTAAACAAAGACATAGAACATAACATAAAGAAATAATGAAACAAATGACCAAAGTTCAATAGTTTGTTTATTCAGATGGCTTCATCTATGGCTTCATCGTTTTCTTCTGAATTACGATCGATTGATGGAGATGCTGAAACAGATTCTGATTTGGAATGGATTACTCCAGAAACTGCTCTAATGAAAGAACCACAAAGAAATCATCGATTTGTTATGAAGAACTCGGATTATGATCCATATCGAGAACCTGTTCATAGGAATATGAGAGCAATGTCAGCAGAACAAGATTATCGAAATAGAAGGATTCAATCTGGATCTGATATGTCTGATGCTGAATGTGGACCCACAACAAGCAGGGCAAACAGTAGAAATAGTTGTGAGTTCGACACATTCTGAATAAATGAATCTTATAAAATTCTCGTTTTAGGTCGTCGTGGATGGCGTCCAACATCCAAAAACTCTCTTCGAAATGGATTTGGTCTATTCAGAAAAGGATATTCAGATAATGAACAATCGATTGAAGCAATCAATCAGATAGAAGCAGCTGCAAATCGAGTGGATCGAATGATTCAAGAATTGAATGCATTCGGAGATTTCGCTGAAGTTAAACCTCTCGAATATCAGCCATTCCCTGCTAACTTTGGATCTGTTAAATCAGTTCATCGTGCAATGTCATCTGCCTGTCATACAGAATACGATAACGCAGAATCAGATGCAGTGATTTCTGATGTCGAGTCAAATGCCAATTCAATTTCACAGTCACGAAATTCGAAATCTAGACAGAAGCGAAGGTGGAAGGATGCAAGAAGATGGCACCGGGATGCTGCTGATGGAGATACTGAATCTCAGTGTAGCAGTATGACTGGAAGTATTGATTTAGATCCTATTCGGTTAGTTTTTTTTGTTTGGAATAGTTCAATTTGCATTGAAGTGAAACGGGAAATCAATAATTTTTCATTCTGAATTTTCAGATGGAAATCAACTCATTCTATCGGTTATGAGAATGAATATGAAATGCAGAGCGATGTGGAAGGATTAGCTCTTGAAGAAATGGCTGCACTATCCCGTGACATTCGAAATAATTTCGGAGATTTTCAACTTGCCACATTCGATGATATTGATCAGGACTAATAATCTCATTTCATATGTTTTTTATCTCTTCTTTTCTTGAATCTCTTCTCAATCCTCATTCAATTATTTACGGGTTAACTCCAAAATGTACCAATATTTTGCTCAACTTGTTGCCTTCAAACCCCAAATACTTTATGACCCGGTAATATTGTTTCTTTCTTCCCCCATCCCTTCGAATACTTAATTGACAATGTTCTTTCATTCAAAAACGGTGTTTAATCTGTTGCCTTGTTTCAAATGAATATTTTGAATTCTACATCCGTTTTTCGTAATGGATAAAATAGATTCTAACAACTATGGTCAACGGAGAGAAAACATATCTTGCCGACAAAAGAGAGAGGGAGAAGAGAGATGAAAGAGAAGTGAGTCAGCCTCATGGTCACCGTTTGAATCTTCAGATTTGAAACTGAGAAACAAGGAACTTGACAGGAAGACAGGCCAATGTGACATTCGAGATAAAGTACCTGCTCGACTCTTTTTCGACACAAAGGATATACTTCAAAAGTTCAGTTTCGAAGAGAGCAATGGGTATCAAGAAGAGAAGAATCTTCAGGAAGAAGATTACCGTAAACTCTTTTTCCAGATGTTTTTGTGTTTTTTTCCGAAACATTAACGAGAACAGCTTCCAAACTTCGGTACATTAAGAGCTATAGTTTTATCTACAGTCGTTTTCCCTTTATCCTGTGTTTGCTCAAATCGGTCGACGTGGGAAAAACTGAACATGATAAAAATTGAGGCTAAGGACTAAAACTTTTTCTTTTAGTGTTTAGAATAATATTCAGGCGCTCGGTGGTTTCTCGAAAAGTAGAGAAAATTAGATATTTTGTGCTAAGCGAGGGAGCATGGGAAATCGAGAGGCGAGAGAGAGAGAGAGAGCACAGCAGTTACTGTAAGCACTGAAATTCACGGAATCGTACGGAGTTGTTTACAACTTTTTAAAAAGAAAAACAACTTTTTTTTCTTCTGAATTTTATCTTTTTCCACTTCTTTTCCACGGTTTCTGCTTTTTTTTTGTTCTTGAAACCAAATTCAGACAAATTTTAGTCGACCACGATGTTTGTTTCATCTTTAAACTCTGAAAGTATCAAAGAACTAACAATGTGGGAACAATATACTCTTGGTAAACAACCGTAAAAGTCCAGTATTTTTTGAGGATCACTATCCGACTATATCAGCATCATTTTTTTTCGATTACTCACCCTTCCCCTACGATTTCATCAGTCTCCGACCAAACAATTTTATTGTCCGCAGTTTTTTCTTTTCTCTCTCAGACCCAGCCAAAAATTCAAAAGAACACAAACTCTGTTCCCATTTCGCTCCTCTCTTTTTTTCTCTTCTTCTCGTGTTTACCTGTTGTATTTTGTTTTTCTCCGTTTCGGTTTTTGGCGCTGTCTCATTGCCGGCGATGTTGTTCTCTCAAGAGGCGTTTTTCTCTGATCTTCTCTCATTTCTTTCTTTTGTTCACTATCTAATTCATCTGTTTGTCCACAACAAGACTCCGCCCATTTTTAGGTCGACCCCTGCCTCAAAGTTATTCTTCATTGCTGTTGACACTATCGACTGCTATTCAAAATGGTAAGAGAGACTTTTTGAACCACTAGCTTGAGTTTCGATTATGCTAATTTTATAATTGAACTAGTTATACATCAAACAAAATACTTGTTGCCAAGCTATAACTCAATTTTTAGACTTCCCACGAAAGTGACACTCCTCTCCCAGTTCCATACACTTCTCGTCTCGGTCAGCCACTCGAGGCTGGACAGACCTTGAATGTCCACGGAAAAGTCAACGAGGGGGCCCTCGTGTAAGTTTCAACTCATTAGAATTTGTGAAAATTATTGGAGTCAATCTGAATCGAAAAATGAAATAAAAGAAATCTTCCAACGTTTCTGACTTTCAGTGCCGAAATCAATCTTCTCCAAGGAGGCGGAGACATTGCACCAAACACTCAAGTTATTCTTCACTTGAAGCTCAACTTCAAGGACAAGAAAATGGTCATGAACAGTTACGAGGTTGGTTTTTAAAACAATAATAATGCAGTATAGAAATGAGTTTTCAGAACGGAGTCTGGGGTAAGGAAGAGCGCGAATCACTTCCATTCCATGCTGGAGATGAATTTGATCTCCGCATCCGCGTTCTCGAAGAATCATTCGAAATCTCTGCTGACAACAAGAAGATTCATGAGTTCAAGTATCGTCTTCCATTCCAAGCGATCGAATATCTCTCAGTTCGTGGTGAAGTTTCGTTGAACGGAATCCACTGGGGAGGCCGCTTCTACAAATTGCCATGGGAAACTGCATTCCCAGCTGGACATCTCGAGCGAGGACAACGCATTCACTTGTACGGAATTCCAAAAGGAGATCGTTGGTCCTTTGATTTGGTTGCTCGCAACCAGGATATTCTCTTCCACTTCAACCCAAGACTCAAGGAAAAAGTAGTATGTAAATTGGTTTATAACTTCGCTGATTTCAATGATTTGTTTCTTTCAGGTCGTTCGCAATTCGCATCGTAATGGATTCTGGGACAATGAGGAACGTGAGGGAGAGTTCCCATTCAAGAAAGACATTGGATTCGATTTGACCATCATCAACGAGGAATTCTCCATTCAAATCTTCATCAATCGTCAACGCTTCGGAACGTTCCAACATCGCACTCCAAATCCGATCGGAGACTACATCGGTCTCAGAATCGATGGAGAAATTGAAGTAACTGGAATCGAATTCTCGCATTAAATGTATCGAATAATTTCTACTGCATAAACTATGTAAATCTCGCACAATTTGTAATAAATGCTTTTTCAAATTCCAAGTGGTTTTTAGTTCAATGTTCAACCACTTCCGCTATACAAGAATATAAAACATTTATCGTCTGGTATGGCTAATAAAATCTTTTTACCGGCATGCTTTAGAAGCTCACACGAGTAGGTAGCGATGTTTCGCTTGATCACAGTTATATTCTTTTCTATACAGGAAATTCTACACTACGTACAAAAATTAACGAACAGGAAAAAGAAATGAGGGAGGCAATAAATAAGTTTGGATAATGAGGTACGGGTGTTGTTATTAAGTTAAAAGTTAAAGAAGATGACTTGGCCCTGGCATCATGTGATGATAATCAGTGTCTCCAGCTTCAGAATACGTCTCATACTTGCCAACGTCGACAAGTTCATCATCATGCTCGTTTGACATTTCGAGAGCAGTCCGAAGGGATTCGTCACTAGCGGCCGAGGTACTTGGATTTTGTTGACTTTTGAGACGTTGCTCTTCTGCCAACTTAGCCTGAATCTCCATGAACATTTCATCGTGCTTTCTTTGTTGATACACATTTCTTTCAATCGATTGAACGCGGTGAACAATTACTGATTGAATTCCAAGAGAAAATGCAGTACGAGTCAGCATATTGGCGGTGTTTGGAGTCACAGCTTGTTCCAGAGCGGTTTGTTTTAAGTTGATGGCACTGACAATGATATCATCACAAAAATGACCAATTACTCCTGAATTCTGCATTTGCGACCAGAAATTCATCGGATCTGAGACTTTCGTTTTTTTTTATTAAAGGAAACAAAATATTTCGAAAATACCATTCTGAAGACAGTTGAGAATTTCTCCATATGATGAGCATTCATTATGGAGTTTGATATCTGGCATGACCGGAGGAGCCGGTTCATTGACCAGATGAACGAGAGGCTCAGGTTCTGCTTGTGGAGGTATTGGTGGTGGTGGTGCGTCTGTGAAGAACTCTTCGAAGAAACTATCGTCTTCCGGCTCAATCTTGACAAGTGATCTAGGCTTGTTAACACTTCCACGAGGACGCCCGCGAGCTTTTTTCATGTCTGTAAAGTAATTTTCGTAACGGGAGTACTAAACCCAGCTAATCTATATATTTAGTTTTTGCTCGAATAAAGCATTTAGATTTCTAGACAACTAATTTTTATACGATAACTTACTAGGCTTCTTTTCCTCTTTTTCATTGTCGATTCCACTCTCCATTCCAGCTTCTCTACCGGTTATCTCATTCTCAATCTCATTTTTGAGAAGAGCAGCTTCAGAAGATCGTTTATTTTTTCTGGCCTGGAGAGCCTCATCAGTGGGAGCATTTACATAGTTCCGACTTTGGCACTTTCCACTGCAGCGATTCTGATGATCATAGAAGTCGATGGTTGAAGCTTCCATATGTGTTCTAGAAAACGCTAGGATTTTCAACAACGTTTCACCCAGAAATGGTTACCTCAACGAAGATCTTCCAACGCGAATGCTCGCCTTCCAATCTTTCTGGCGTTCTTTATCACCACGAACCGTGAATTGCTTAGGAGAGAGCAAATCATCTGAATACGTTATAGAAAATTGTAAATTTAGGACCAAATCACTCACTTCCTACTTCAATACACGGCTGATGAATTCCAGGGCACATAAACAAATTCAAGTGCATTTTTCCAGTTACTACTCCACAGGAAACAGGAACCGTTGGAGAAGCATCGCCATCCGGAATTGTAATTTGAAGTGGCGTCACCGGTCGGATGTAGCCTGAATCCGAAAGTTCGGGCTGCTGAACGAAAAATATATAGTTGTGTACTTCTAATTTCACACTCACCGCATACATAATTTGATAGACAGCACTTTTATCATCTTCATGAAGAGGACCATGATCCAGATTAATTGGAGAATGCAACGGCAACGGTGATCCTCGTTCCAATTCTTCAGTCTTGAATCCTTCGAATGAAGCGCCAATCGGATGAGGAGATAATGATGGTGGTGGGCTCATAGACATACCGTCTTCGTCGCACATTTCGACGTCGAACGTCCCGTTGAATAATCACGTGTCAGAGGCCGGGCGGGCCAAACACAAGTTGGCCACGTTTCACGTGAACTTGCATTAATTTCCGCGTGAAACATTTTTATTAAAATTCTGATTTCAGCATATATCGCGTTTACACCCCTAATCCTTGAAAAAAGGCGGTTGATTCAAACAGGAAGAACATACAAAATTTCAAACCCCAAAAAAGATTTCGAAATTGAAATGAGCCAATAAAAGTATGGGTAACCAAGGTTTGCACTTTCATTTTTCGAAAATGAACATTAATGATCTTTATGCCCTCGAGAGAGAGAGAGATAGAACAGAGATAATGAGATTCGAAATCCGCATTTCTACAAGTTATTTAATCGCACCACGTTTGAATATAATCATTCAAACCAGGCGAAAAAATGTTGAATTATTTTTTGTTTTTGAAGTTCGCGCTTTCGAGAGGTCTGTAGTTTCGCGTGCGGTGTTATGTTTACAGTAACCTTCTGAAATTGCAATTTCTTGATGGTTCTCTGATTGAGAACAAGATAAATGATATTTGCGAATAGGAATAGATCAGTCTCGTGAGCTCCTGCTGAAGTAATGAAAACGAATATGTGGTCCTGATGATCTCCAAATAGTTGACAATAAATCGTGATTCAGTGGTTTATATTGGATCACTTCCTCAATTTCTAGATAAGCGGTTCATATTTTCAAAATTTCAAAGTCACAATATGATTGACAGTTTCTTTCTCTCTATAATCAGCCACATTTGGGAGCATGAAGCTGCCATGCCTAGTTTTTGGTCCTACACTCCACCCAAAATCAAACTAGGTAGTATCAAACATATTAATATGATAGTATCTTTTTGTTTTTGAACAAATAGACAATCGGTATCGTAAAAGCAAGCATGTTGTTTTCGAAAAAAAGTTGAAACTTGCTCGTTATTAGTGTTACAAAATCATCGTCTGGTATCAATCTGATAAAAAAGATACACCATCCTTCCATTCTTTTTTTTATTCAAGCCAACAACTTTCTTCTCATTTTCTCGCTTCCAACACAGAACAGTACCTTTATTTTTCAGACACTGCCATAGCCATATTAGGGCAAATTGTATATGCTGATAAGCCTCATTTTCATTTCCTATCAAACCTCTATTTACTCTACTTCTTCTATTTGCCATTATGTTACAACCTTCATTTTGAAACCTAATGAATCATAATACATTGGGGTGTTGTTGCCCGGAGTCCCTTTTTGTTGAGGCCCTCCCACCCCATTTCATGTTCCCTCCTCAAACCGCAGACAATACCTTCACTCCATTCAATTCGTTCATCTCTCTTATCAAGTTTGCCCTGTGAAGAGAGTGCTGTACCCTCACTTATCATAAATTGCGGCGAGACTGCTCTGATTGCAAAATTGTCACTGTTTCGGACACGTCTCGCCGTGTTTCATTGGCTCCAAGCACTTTTTTCTAAACTTTTCAAAATCATTCAGTTCCTGTACAGACTACTAGGAAGTTAGTTTAGAACGTGGTATGGGAGATTTAGGATTACACTTAAAAACTGGTATCGCTGAATTTGATCTGTTCAAAAAATCGAAATAATGATGACATCCGAAAGTTACCATTTCAAGGAAGTCCCATGTCACTGAAAAGTTCAGAAAAGCAGAAACAACGGATCTGAAAATGAAATCCTTAAACTTCTCAGATAATGATTTTGCGTAGTTGTTAGAAAGTGGAGAGCGTAGTTCACTCTCGCAGACAAAGATCTCACTACCAATTCAAGATGGAAACTGAATGGATTATTCTGTTTCAACTTTTGGTCTGCTCTTGATATAAAAAGAGATGATGTCTTCAATTTTTTTTTCCAATTCTTGGGATCTACAACTTGTGTCTAAGCTTATAGTTTTGGGCTGTGTTCTAGTGTGAGTGTCTGTTTCCAGCATTCCAATCAACCCATGAAATATTGAAACAGTTACTTTTCCCAAAGACTATAAGAAATCACGTGATAAAAATTATTGAACCCTCGTAAAACCCAAAAACTTTAATCAGCAATAAGTTGTTCTAATCAACGTTTTTTCTTCAATTTTCCGGGTGACTCCAAAGTTCAATTGTTCAAAGTTCAAAATAAAAGTGCATGAGGCTATATAGTGAATCTAGATGATTTTGACTAATTTCCTGATACATAAACTATACTCTCTTAATCTTTATTCATGTCTCTAGACTTGTGTTTTCTAATTACCCAATACTTTTTTGCAGAAATCCGATGGGCATGACGAGCATGACGTCGAGTAATAAGAGGAAGCCGTGTGTCATTGACAATCTTCTAGAGGTAATATCATTCAACCACCACTCTTTCAAATCCTTATCCCAATCACTTGTCATCTCCCTCTCTCTCTTTATAGTTTTTAAAGGTTAAACCACATGTTCATTGTCCTTTTTATTGACGGAATATAGATGAAAAGGTTTAAAGATGGGCGCCGCGTTTGATGTACCGTTTTGTATTATGCCTTATTTGCGCATGACAGACCGGAGATGTCAAAATATATGAGGAAGATGAAGGAGAAATAAACGCTTTGATAGGAAGAAAAATGCTACAATGCACATTTATATTGAGTTGGAGAAAGACATCGAAGAGTACGGTAACTGTGTTTTTGATGAAACTTGTGTAAACATGTTTTGACAACTTTATTCTACCACTAGAGTTGACTAGTATGTATTCATCAAACTGAAGGTCATTGGTGTAGCTCAATGATCATTTCATTCGAATAAAATGTTGAGAATTGGAGTTTGAACGGTATTGTACAACCTCTATTGAACTTTTCTTCAAAAAACATCCAAAGCAAAAACTATTCTACAGTTATCGAAGATTATCAAAGTTTTCAATATGAGCTGAAATAATTCTGAAAAGCACCATTTGGATCTGGATAGCACTATACTCCCTATCTACTACTAGATTTGAATATCTTATGAAATTTGTTCAAATTCCCTTCAGAGTTGTCCTAATATTGCAAAAGTTTCTCTAAAGTCAGCTGATGACAATTGGCAGTTTGATAGTTAACTTCAGTTAAGAGCATCGTTATGAGTCAATGTTTGGAAGTGATGTATCAGTTTCTCTATCTTGTAGAACACCTTCTCTCAATCAACAAAACTCTAAATCATAATGTCGAAACGTTCTACGAATAGCTTCAATTAAAATCAATTGTATCAGTGATCAATTTCAATTTCATCTTCCATTTGACCACCTCCTTCTCTCCGCCGTCTACTGACCTCCTATCATTTTGTCTGTATTTTTAGGCGAAGCGTACACATAACTTGTCACAAATGCGGCAAGAGTTGGCGTCACTGAATGATAAGAAGTCGGAGTTTCTTCGAGCACAGAAAAGGGCATCTCTGTTTGTGGACAGTCGTCGAATCGGTGCTCCGAGTGTCATGAACGAGTGAGTGACCGATAAGAGAAGTCTAGAAGCACAATTACCTTGTTCCAGGTATTCGAATATGTTCAAAAAAGCATGTATACTTCCAATGGAGAGTATTGAGGAACAGAAACTATTGATTGAAGACATTGTGAAAGAATCAGTGATAATTGAATGGCCAAGAACATTTCCAGCAGTTTATTCAGATCAACCGGAAACAGAACTCGACTTTGCACCCCTTATTCACAGAGCAAGAAATGTGGTGAAATGTAGAACAAGTCACCCAACAATGCGTGTCAAGTGAGGAAATTATGAACAAATTAGGATGAAAATTAACATTGAGTTCACATTGATACAAAGGAAAATGAAATAGAAACTACCGTTAATTCTGTAGGACTGATGAACCTCTATTACAAGATTAACAGTATATACTATTCAGGAATAAAAAACGAACAATTATGATAATGCACTTAGTGCGATTGTCTTCATTAGGAAGCTTTGGTTCATTGAAGACAAACCCATACCAAAAAGAACAAAAACTTTTCAGAATCTTCGCCATTTCGGAAACCAATGAAATGTCTTGTCCACAAGTCGTCGAAGCGTTCTATCGTGCATCTCTTGTCAAACTGGGAGCAGAGATTCCAGATCAGAAGTTCAGGCAAGTTGCTGGAAAGATGATTTTGACTCAACGAGAAGGAATTGCTGCAACGAAAAGCGCTGAACAAAGTGGAGCAGTCGTCAACTCGGAGGGAAAACTTTTGTGTTCACAGGTAGATCAAAAAGACAGAAAGAGAGACTTATTTGAACATTCACTTTCAGAGTTCAAGCCATGCACAAATTCTGTTATTTGCCAATCAGTTGAATGAACAAAACATTAGAACCACATCTTTGAAGTATGAGAATGGATTCTTGTGTGCCACATTCCCAGAAATGGTTAGCTGGTAGTTTACTTCTAAGATTAATTTGAAAGTTTCTTCAGGGTGTCACATTGAATTCGATGGTGGATCGTCGTCAATTGTCCACTCGTTATGCAATTCAAGTCGAAGTTCATATTAATATAGACAATAGAATTATCGTGGTTCATGTAAGTTGAATTCCAAAAAGCTTCAGTTGTTCAAAATGGAAATTTCAGTCTCTGGTTTCTCATCCCTTCCTGATTGCTATCACCAACGATCAGACTGAACCTCTCTTGCAGTCCATATTCTGGAACAGATTGTTGAACTGTGATCAACATGTAAGTATTTTAGTTTACTGTTTCTTTGATAATTATTGATTTTAAGGAGTCATCCGAGTACTTCCCTGATAAGCATCAACTTCCATGGGGAACTCTTCTTCAAGCTCTTCGAGCATTCATCAAATCACAGATTCCACAAGCTAGATTCTTAACAGATTATGAATTGAGACATGTTCAAGCAATGCTACTCCTTCCTCGTATTCTACGTTGTAGTAGTCCGAATGAACTACACTTACTTGAAGTCAATCTATTTGGTTCAATTGGAAATCAACAAAGAGATTTACATGAAGAAATGAAAAGATTGAGAAATCGTCTCCTGAATGAGCCAGTCATCGATAACTGTTTGGTTGAACGAAAGGAATTTATAACTGAAAGATGCATTTCTATTCTTGATATGAGCACTGAACTGACTCATACCACGTGGCAATGGTTACATAGAGCAACAGAAATGATTCAGGATGTGGGTCACAAGTTATGTCCGTCTCCGACATGTGACAAGAAATCGTCGAAGACGAAGAAACAAATGGCTGCATCGGAAGATTATCAAACTGTTATTAGTCTCTTCAACAAAGGGTAAGTTCTATTGAAATTATATGAACAATGATAACCTCTACCTCTTTTTTCAGATTCCTTACTCTCTGTTCAACTCAAAAAGCAGCCGTTGCACTCAGCAGCATCGACAGAAATTCGTCAATGCTCATGAGATTTTGCGATGAAAACATGGGTCACTTCTCGATTTGCTATGGTTTGGAAAGTGGAAAACCAAAGATTGGATCGATATCTGCTGAACAAGTGAAAGATTTCAAACAAGGACTTCCTGAAATGTTAATTGATGAACACTATCCATCGAAATATCATAATCTGATCAGAATGAATTTGGAAGACGGTGATGATGAGAGTACTCCAGCAGTTTCAGTTCGAAAACAAGAAATATTTCATAATTATAAAACAGAGAGAAGATCTGTGGAAAGTGTATCGATTATGGATGATGAAACAAGTAGAGTTGATGTTCTCAGTGGAGCTCTTCTTGCAAGACAATCACCATCTCCACAGAATATGACTCATTCACAGACTTTTGATATCAATTCATTCACTAACAGTAAGTTATCGGAGTTATTTAAAGTTCAGGATATTCATGATTTTTTCTTGATTTCAAATGTTTCCTCAAATTTATTACTTTTTACTCTCTATTTCATGATGTTTCTTTTCCAGATAACTCACACCTACCTTCATCAATTTTCCCGTTGCTTCATAGTTTGAGTGGAAATTTGGATATCGGTTCTCTTCTCAAAAACTTCAATCCATCACATGAAGACGTTGATCCAGATAATGATACAAGTATCTCGGATGCTTCTGGAGATGAAGCTCCAACTTCTTCAATGGTTTCTCTTCTTCAAGGATCAGAATCCCATGGAGAAGAAGAAATGAACGAGACTGGAAATCTTGCTCAATTACTTCTCAGACAATATCAATAGTTTTAGGATTTTCAAAATATCATTTTTCAATTTTTCTTTGGCTTTGTTGTACATTGTTCTTAGTCTTTCCATGTTGTTTCGTATAATTTCCCAAACTGTTCTGAAAACAGTTCCTTAGATTTCGTGAAATCCATAATAGAAAATCAGCTTCTCTTCAGAATGTTTCGCTTCCCCCAGAGACTGAATTTTTGGAATTTTCTAATTTTGTTTAATGTTTTTAAATATTACTCTTTTCGGATAATAGTTTTGTAATTGCTTTTTTTTAAATAAAAATTCAATTTTTCTTTAAAAGGTCACAAAATGGAATACTTTTCGCGTGTTTTGCTCTCAGTGATCGTTTCAGAGATAACCAAAAAAAAGTATAGAGAACAATAAAAAACCATAATAAAACTTATTGCTAATTTTGATAGACACTAAAGGTGGTCGCAAAAAAGGATGATGAAAAAGTGAGTGATCGTGGAATCAAAACACAGACTCCTTCGCCGTTTCAACAGTTTAGAATGACTGTTTCCAGCAAACAATCGAAAGGAAAACAAAGAAATGCAAAAACTCCGAAGCCGGAAGATACAATGGATGAAGATGAACAGGAACCAAAACCGCCCGTGTCAAGAGAACCAATGTCAAAGGAACCAATGTCCAAAGAAACTTCGAAAGAAAAGTTAGGAATAACAGCTGCTTTAAAGGAGACAAAGAAGTTAATTCAAGGAACTGGTAACAAATTCAAATTGAAATCGAAAGAGAAGGAGAAAGATAGAACAACAAGAGAGAGAAAAGCGCCATCTCCATCCACTCCATCCGGTGAAAAAACGGAACGAGAGATCAATCCAAATAGTAATCCGAATGCAAAAATGGTGGCAGCGATAAAAGGATTCTGCAGATACTTGCTCAATATGAGTTAGTTAAAATTCAAAAATTAAACAAACCCTCAACAATCATTTTCCAGAAGAATCGAGCTTGAGCACTTACTTTGATGAACGGCTCGCCAAGTACACCCCCACTAACTGTACTTTCAGTGAATGGGAGAGAAATATGGCAAAGAATCGTTCGAAAGAATACAAAGTCAGTGATGCTTCAAGAGTTCGTCTTGATATTGCTGGGAAACCAGCGTACATAAATGCAAGTCACATCAAATTTGATCCAACATGCAGCGAGTTCATTCTGACACAGTATCCAATGAAAGACACAATTCATGACTTTTGGAGAATGGTTTCTCAGAAGAAAGTGAATCGAATAATCACAATATTCGAGCCATACGTGGATGAGGCAATTGAAGAATTCAATAAAGTTCCGAGTTTGATTTCACCAGCTCCTGTTTCAGTACTTGATTCCATCAACGGTCCAGTCTTGAATTTGACTGAGAAGTCTCAGACTAGAGAACAAATTATGACTGTTTCAATAAGAGTAAGTGCTTTTGAAAATCTTTCACAAATAACTACTTGAATCCGTTTTAGTGTGATACAAATCAAGCCAAATCCTCATTCTTTCCATTATTCACTGATCATTACATGAATCTGGATAACTGGTTGATTAACACTCGAAAAGTGGAAATTGATGAAAGGAATAAGAACTGGATGAGTCTTTATACAGTGGAAATTGTAGCTGAAGAGTGTAGTGAAGCCAGTTACATCAGAGTATTCAATTGTACCACATGGCCATGGAAGAAGGTTCCGAATGAGGAGAAGAAACTGCTCGCGTTGGTTCGTGCTCCATTCAAGGTTTGAAACTGAATGAATCAAACGAATAATGGTTTTGGATTTCAGGATGAAAGCCCATTGGTTGCAAAACAGGACAAATCTGAGCCCATCGTAGTGATGTGTGATTTAGGACTCGATCGTTCGGCGACTGTCGTTCTCACAACTGTCATAATTGAGCTTGTTTTGGCTGGAAAGACTCCAGACTGTGATGCTCTTTTCAAGAAGATGCGTGATCAGCGTCCGAATGTTTTCACAATGAGCATTTTCTACACGTATGCTATCAGAGCTGCTTTGTTTTATCTTAAAATGAAGCATAAGACAATGGGTGATCCAGGCGGAGAGGAGGTTAACAATATGATCACTGAAGCTCTGAACAAAGTTCCATTTGTATCGAAAAAATGATTAAATCATTGTGTTTTGTGAAATGAATTAGTTCAATGAACTGCGGTTTTTAGATTAAAGACATCTTTCAGTTCTTTATAAATTTGAGAGCCGGGTGGGAAACCTCTTCGTGATGTTCCAATCCAGCTGTTCATATATTTCTCTGTGTTGAAATGTCTGTGATGGTCTTCTCCGGATAAAAATAGTAAATAGCGTAACTCGTGATTCATATCAGTTAATGAAGCCTCAGTTCTGTCAGTCTTCATAAAATCTTGACATACTATTTTCCATTTACCGAGTTTTCTGCCACTTGCTTTGATTCTCTAAATTCATTTGAACGAGTTTTTATAGTAATAATTTTGAATGAATTCCATTTCCGTCGGTTGTCTGATACGTATCAGTTATAATAAATGGAAAAGCTTCACAAGAGATATCCGGCAAATCCATTGACACATAAAAAGGATTAGCATCGAACTGAAAAAGAGAGTGAAAGAGAGAGAAAGGAAATGAAAGAGATGTTGACAGAATGGAATATATCAATTACGACTCCATTCATTGTCACACTTTTATCCGTCCGCCCATTTTTCAGAAGAGACTTTTGAATCATTCCGTCATCTTATCCTCTTCTTCTTTTTCATTTAATCTTTATTCGCACCCATCGTCTTCTTCTTTTTCTTCTTTTCCATCGGATTATTCATAATTTAGTTGATATTGATATAATCCAGAGATAGAGAGAAAAGATACACATGCACATCATGCGACCACCACCACTTGTTCTCAATGCAGCAATGGAAGCGCCCGGGACACCACCTAATATACCTGGAAGAAGTCAAAAAGCTATTGTAAGTTATGAAAAAACCTGTGAAACGATCGTCATCCGTCATTTCCCTATAGATAAACGAATTCGGGAATGGTTATTTAATTTATCCAACCTAGTTTCCGAAAATTGTAAGCTGAAAATAACAATTGCTTCCATTCACCGTGTTTACTTTTAGCTCTCTGAAAAACGGACTTTACGGATGTCTATGAAAACAACAGAAACAATGAGATAACATTAGCATTTCAGAAATTCCATTTTATATTCCAAGATGATTACTTTTTGGCGTCTCGAATACCGTTTACAATTTCCCTACATCTTTAAAACAAAAAGAATTTATCCTAAACACATTTAGCACAGTTTAGTTGAACCAAAATGTTCATATAGTACTTTCAGGTCAAAAGACGCCGTGAGAGCATTGCAACAAGAGCTCGTGAGTTCCTTTCCGCCGTCGTCAAGGGAAATTTGTTGGAAGTTTCCAGAAAAATGTCACCACAAGCCTTGAAGGTATGATTTCAATTTGTCGAATTGATTCTCACCCCCACTCACAATTAGTTACTTCAAATACTCCGGGAACTAAAATTTTCATTAAGATTGCTCATCCAAACACGGGAAGTGTAGCCCTAATCCTGGCGGTTTTGAATGGACATACGCCAATCGTGGAAGCCATTTTGGAGTACTCTCTTAACACTCTCAATATGCATGACAACGTAAGAATGACGTTATAAAGGGAAATTGAAATTTCCATTTTAGGATGGACGTACCGCATTACATTACGCAGCTGCTCTGTCCGGTCTCAATCAGGATCATACACTTTATTATCTTTTGACCTCAAAAGGGGCCAAGGAGAACTTGCCAGATTCAGAAGGATTTACAGCTTTAGATGTACGCTCTAATCCCGGATTGATTGATTTGGACAGAGCAAGATATACGAATGTTTGTGAGTGATGAGAGAAATGGGTGAATAAAAACAAGAGATGATCCTTTGAAAATACATGAAATCGTGGATTCTTGATAAGAAGTTTCTATCTATAGATGGTCAATCATTTGGAAATTTCAGTTTGAACTGTTATTTGCTTTCTCATATTTCGTTGTGAAACGAACGATGATTGGTGATCTGCCAAAACGCACCAAGTTTCATTAAACTGATTAAAACCTCTATTCGAGGGAACAAGCTGATTCAAAATGAAATTAAGAATAAGACAAAATACAATTTTTCTTTGAAATAACCTTTCGCCTTCTGTTCTATGGTATTTTCTGTCCTGCAGCATAAGTTCAAAATCTTTTTTTTTTTCATCTTTCAGATTTGATTCCGAGCCATCATAAAGAGCTCATCAAAACATTCAAAAACTTCAATTCAATAGTTATTTTCAAAGTTATAACATTTTCCAAAAAAACACATTTCTTATGAAAAACTAGTCTCCGTTTATCATTCATCCATTTCCATCTGTTTCAGACCCAGTTCCTCGTGAAACTGCTTGGGAAGTTCGTTTTGCATCCAAAACTCCAGAAGATTTCAATCAAGAGATCATCAACGGAACTCTTGATATGAGTCATGTCCCGAACATTCCAGAACATTTGGATCTCATCAAACAATTAACACTTCTTCAATCTCAAGTTCTTGGTATTTGGGATGCTGTTGCAGCAGAAGATGATCGTAGTCTGAAACAATTAATATGTGAAAAAAGAATGGGTATGGTTCTTGACAGAGACGGACGAACACCCCTTCATCATGCCTACATGTAAGTTTTATTTGACACGTCATCTCATTAAGTGGCTCCGAGAAAAACAGGAAAACGGAAATCTGCTTGAGGCAACTTTTCAAAACTCAGAACCAAAAACAAATTAATCTAAATCTGGGAATAAATTTTAAGAAAACGACGGAATGAGCTCATCGAATACTTACTCTACATCTGTCCAGACTCTGCCAACGTCAAAGATAGGGTGAGAAAATCGAAAGAGATGACATTTGTCTTCTTTTCCTTCTAGATTTAGACGCGATACGTATATTTTTGATTCTCCAGGAGTTAATATTGAAGAAATAGTATTTTTCCGTCTTTCCTAATCGCATCATAACGCCTTCAGCACGGCAAAACACCAATCGAGTACAGCCCAGCAGTAAAGCCTCCTCCTCCACAGCTACTTGAGCCCCCTCCTACCGTCTCCGATACATTACTTGTTATCCCAAATCGGGAACGCAGGGTAAGTCGGGATTCAAGGGGAAAATGCCCTTTTACTGCAAGAATTGACTTGGAGTTCCCATGAATTCATTTGAAAATGGGAGACTTTTAGTAGGGATTAGATTAAATGTCGAAATATGGTATAAGGTGAAGCAAGGACGGCAAAAGCCTAACGAGAAAAGTGTTTTTCAAAAAATAACTGATGCTTTAACTTTACTCTCACCTTAAACAACTACATTTTTTTGACCTATTAATTGTTTAACTTTAAAAAAATCGTGAATGCCGCCAGCTATTACTCCCTATGGTCCGCAAATTATTGCACCTTCCAATCGAATTATGTGCAGTCATCCGTCATTTCCTTCTTCTCCTTACACCTAAATCTCTTTTCTCCTAATAAGTGTTTCTTCTTAGACTTTCATCGATTTAAATCCTGTATATTTCAGCCATCAAGAACTGCTCTTCTTCACAAAGAAAGGTTCCATTTACCAGCTGAAGAAAAAGTGGCAAGAAAACAATCAAAAAGTGACAATAATATGAGGTAACTGATATTGTATTCTTGTGTTTTTCTTATATTTTTCTCGTTTTGTTATAGTACGTCATCTTCTTCTAGAAGTCGAGATGCCAATTCACCAGAAAGTTTGGAGCCAGATGTACTCAATAGAATTCAGAATATTGACATTAAAAACAGAGATTATACTGTGTTGGAACAACTTCAAATTGAAGGTTTGTTTGACGGAGAATGGAAAAGACTGGAATGTTTACTTCTGTAGGAAAGGGAGATCAAATTTGGAGAGCGGCAAAACGAAGTAGTGAACGTCTCTCCCGTCATGTTCAAGAATTCCGTCAGCTACAGAATCGGATGTCAACAGCAATTGATGCTATTGAAAAGGATGAAAGGAAGAAATTGGACCAATCGGTTGATGAAGAAGTGATGGCAACAAGAGATTCAAGAGGTATCAATGTATTCATAATGAATACATTCATCTTCTTCTTTTCAGGAATGCGTCTACTTCATATTGCTGTATTACGAGAAAAACATGAAGTTGTTGAGCATTTGGCAATAACATTCCCGAATCAAATTGATTTGACAGATACGGTATCCTCTTCTTATCACTCTATTTACCTCATTCCCTCTTTTTGATCGGCCTATCCCACTCAAATCCATGATTATCCGTCTTCTTTTCCCTTCAATATTCTCTATCATACACAATATTACAGCTCGGACGGACGGCTCTTCATTACGCTGCGTGTCAACAAAATGCCATCTACGATTCACTTGTCGATCTAGGAGCTCGTAAAGATTTGCCTGATCAAGACGGTCTAACTGCTGAAGAGTATCGTCAGAATCCAACACGTCTCATCAGACCATCTTCAGCAGTTTCTTCTGTAATGTTGAGGTCAATGTCTACTGATGATGAGTTTTTCGATCCAGGTGAGTCAATGTTTTGAGAAGAAGGAACTGTTTTGATGAGCATGAAAGGGAGGAGTTTACGTCAAACACTGAAAATCCTGATTAGATTCATTATCATTCTTATATAAAGTTGTATTCGGAACGACGGCTCTTTAGCCACCAATTTACTATGATCATTGTCACCATATGTAAGTTTTGATTTTTAAATTTAGTATGGTTAGTTTTTAGTACAGTATGGAATTGTTTTAAAAAGGAATCTGAAAACACTCAGAAAATTGATGGTGATGCCTTAAAAATCATTCTGATTCAAAATTACTAGGTCTGTTTTTTGTATCATACTTGTGAAGAAAAAAATTCTAGGTTTTCAGAACTGAGAATCTATAGATGTTTCTTACTGAGAATCTATAGATGTTTTGAGCATAAAGTATAGAAGATCAAGTTATAAACGTTGTCATTTATTTCAAAAAATGAAATGAGCTGAAATAGCTCTTCCGATGATCCAATTAATCCTGCAAATCACATCATCTACACCTTCCCACCTTCTTCTCTTCTTCTCTTTTAATAACATTTCCTTCCTGTTCATGAATGAAAACTTGCGAAAATGCACTAAACGTGCCGTCTTCAATTCGTTGACACTCTCGCGATTCTCGAATTATTTATGGTGTTCGAAGGAATTGACACCTTCGTGAATACATCCGAAAGACGACTCATCTCTCACCAAAAAAACTAATCATCCGCAGATATTTTTCCCTTCGATAATTCTTCTGATCTTGTTTTTTCGCGACACTTTTGTCAATATTTTCTTCTAGTAAATAGGATTATCCTTGTCTGTTGGATGATGATTCAAGCAATTTTTTGGGACGGTGATTTTTGAATTTGATCTGATAATTATTTGAAAAAAAAAAAGAAATATGGCTTTGATTTGAAAAAGGTTAATTATAAATTTAAAAACAACTTGTTTTCATGACCAGAAAAACAAAATTAGAAGCCAAGTAATTTGCAAATTTTGGAAAAAATGAAAGCCTATTTTGATTATTGAAATTTGTTCCAGAACTATCTTGGATTTCTTATTCATGCTAAACACTCATTCCTATAATTTGAAGCTCTATCAGGACTTTCCTAGGACTGGAGCTTAGACAGTTGAAAGCACAAAGTTTAACTTTCTAGTTGAGAATAATAATTATGAATATCCTGTTGATCTTGAAGTCAGAAAAGGTCTAAAAGACTCAAAGTTCTTCTACTCCTACTCATCATTATAATGTAATATTCATGATTCAAATGGATCAATTTCCGGTTGTGCCCTTCCTCATTCATAATCATTCTTTCATATTCGTCGTGTACGTCTTCTTTTACTTCTTCTTCTTCATTTTCTTACTGAATAATAATCCTTGTCATTTCCATGACAATCTTTTCCTCACTACTTTCTTCCCAATATTTCTATCAGCTTTGCGTGTTTCCTCAAAAAGAGTTGCGTGTTACGTCTTCATAAATATTCCAGATAGTCGTCTGGGTCTCTTTGATTCATTCAGTCTCTCATCGAAAAGTTCTGATAAATTGATAATAAGACGTAGATCTGTTTCTCAGTCTATCTCCTTTTTGGCTTACAAACCGAGTCATCACTCTTTTTCCGGATCCTTTTTCCTTCTCTACTCATTTTCAATACTCTCTAATCAACTTTTGGGGGCAGCGGCCGATGGATGCATGAGCGTCTACCATTTGATCATTTCTACTTCATGTCATCCAGCGACACTTTCGAAAAACTGTATATTGAACAACATGGTTTGATCTTTTTTCACTCTGTTACACTAGTCAATAAGTTCTTTACAATATTTGAATACAAAAAACCAAAATCACTTTGATATCAATCTTGATATCTGGTTGATTCTGTTCTCAGACTCTTGAACTTTCGGACAGAAATTTGAAACTAAGCCTTTTCTTAACGTTGAATTACCAGAAACTCCGAATCTCTAGTTTCACGGTAAAAAGATAAAAAAGTTTGCAACACAAACAAAAGTAACTATAAAAATGAACTATATTTTCTTCTAAAACTTTGAGTTCTTTCAGACGCTCCATCAGAAGAACAAGTGGAAGAATGGTTGGCAACAGGAGAGGTTCTCAAACTTGAGCAAATTGTACTTGATGGAAGAGGGCATATGCTTAAGGAAAAGAAAACTGTGAATGCAGCAAGTAATGAGTTTTTATCCGGTCTCACACAGTATCTCACTAAAATCGATGCAATTCATAAAGCAGTTGAGGAAGGAGATGTTAGAAGAGTCAAATCATTGATTGATAGACCACTTCTTTCAACGGCAAGAGATAATTATGGTGAGAATTTGAGAATTACCTAGATTTTCTATTTTTGATCAATTCAATTTTATTTAAAATTGAACATGGGAAGATACTTTCAAAAACCAAATTGAAACTTTAGCAGCAAAACCAGTTGTCAGCAAAATCACAAAATGGATTAAATTCAAACATATTGGAATCGAGAATTCTTTATGTCTTCAAGTGCGCATTATTACTTCATTTTCCAAAGGCTCGTAATATTCTCAATTTCCAGGTATGACACCAATCCACAAAGCTCTTCTTCATGGTCAAACAAACACAGTTCGATTTCTTCTTGGCCGTTTTCCAAATTGTGTGAATGCAACAGACCACGTCAGTTTTCATTTTTATTTTCATTACTTTCAATTCTTAGGGGCCATGAAATTCCGAGAATAAGCCTATCATCAACATCTCCGTGATGAATTCTTAACATAACAATCAATCCTCGTTAATACACTTCCTTTCTCTCTTTTTCTTCTTCCTACTTTTCCTGGAGCAGTCACATCAATATGAGAAGTGTGTCGATTAATTTGAAGGGTTTCTTTTCTTTATTCTTTTCATATTGGCTTTCCCCGTATCCCATGACGATTTTTGGTTTTCATGAGAGTTGGTCATTGAAAATAAGGGTTGATATCATGATAATTTCGAAAATTGATCTCATCACTAATCAATTTCAGGCCGGTAGAACACCACTTCACTATGCAGCTGCTGATCCAAATGGAGAGCACATGATAAAAGTGCTTCAGAAAAGTGGCGGAGACGCATTCATTGAGGATAAACACGGACATACACCATTCTACTATCGGACACACGGACAACGACTAAATGTTCGATCGATGAAAGATAACGCAGTGATGAATCAACTCATTTCTGGGCAGTTAAGCAGACCGTTGTTACAAGATTTAGAGGAAGATATTTATGATTGGATTCATACTGGAAATATTGGAAAATTGGAGGAATTAGTACTCACAGGTTACGCGGATCTATTGCTTGGAAGGAATCATGAAGTGGAAGATGCTGATAGTATCGGATTCTTGGAAGTTCTTCCACAATATCAGGTGAGATTCTGCTTGAAAATTACTTCGATTTTACTCTTCTCTCTTGAATTACAGGCTAAAATTCAATCAATTCATAAAGCGGTTGAAACTGGAAATTTGAGAGCTGTCAAACTTCTGACTGATCGAAAAAAGCTCTCATTGTGTCGAGATACCCGTGGACTTTCTCCTCTTCACAAAGCTATTGTTTTTGAGAGAACTGATATTGCTAAATATCTCATCAGAAATTATCCTCAGTCTGTGAATGCCATGGATCAGAAGAAAAGAACTCCACTTCATTATGCAGCTGCTCTCAAAGATGGCGGTTATTTGTACAAGGTCATGCGAAAATCAGGAGCCGATCCGAATATTTACGATTGTGTAAGCTCTTTTTCAGTGAACTTCTTCTGAAGAGAAATTGTTTTTTTTAGAATGGCCGTCCTGCAAAATATTATTTGAAACACTCCGGTGAAATTGACTTGTCTGCAATGAGATTGGATACTCGAGCTGCTCTGAAACAAGTGTTACATAACAGAGTTGCTCCAAGTTACTTGGAATCTTCAATTCAACAATGGCTTCGTGATGGACAGTTGGCTAAACTAGAACAACTTGTGCTCTCTGGATGTGGAGATTTGTTACAGAGTCGGACATCAAGTCATACGGAAACACAGGCGTTTTTGGATAAGCTGCCAGAGTATATGGTGAGTCGATTTCTGTTTTCATAGTAATCCCTCACAATTTTCAATGCTCCTGAAAACATCAGAAAAACCTAAGATCGAGTTTTCAGGAAAAAATCGAGGGCATTCACAAAGCAATAAAAGAAGGAAACTTGGATAAAGTAAAGGAACTAATGAAAACCAAAAAACTGGCCATCGCAAGAGATCGCTTCGGTTGTACACCTCTTCATTCAGCCGTTGTTCATGAGCATACTGAAATTGTTCGATATATTGCAGGCCATTATAATTCTGTGCTCAATGCTCCCGACTATGTTTGTTTTTTTTCGCTTTTGAACTCAACATATATTTTAAACTTTTTAGAACAAAAGAACGGCAATGCATTATGCAGCAGCTGCTCGAGACGGTGGTCATTACTTGAAGATTCTCGGAAAAGCTGGAGCAGATCCAATGGCAGTTGATAATGAAGGAAGAACTCCAGATTACTATCGAAGAAATGCAGTGATTGATCTGAAACTGATCAAAGATCGTGATGATGATTTTGAAACGATCAATGAAGAATATCTAGAAGATGGTCCATTGATTGATTCTCCCGGAACTCCAGATTCTGGAAGTGAAGGATCATTTGTAGATAGTGCCAGATTACTGGATGATGAAGATGAAAGTATTGAAAGACATCGATTCGAGAAGACTTTCAGAGGAAAAATTGATCTACCCACTTCAGAAAACGGAGTTTATCTTGCTAGAACTGTTGCACCTGTTTTGACAAAGGCGTTAGCAGAGGTTTGTTTCTCTATTTATACATACATACCGTAACCCATTCCTTTCAGGTATTGCTCCGTCGTCCTGCTGACCCAATCGGTTTCATTGCCGAATGGCTAACCAAATACGTCGTAGAAGTTCCGCGTCGAAATGGAAACGGACATTGAGAAAAGGATTTAGTCGTTTAAAATGTATCAAGAAGAATCACTTTTATTTTTGTTTTGAAAATACAGATGAGTCATTTATTTCAGTACACTTTGCCATTTCTAGAAGTTTTTGGTCATTTGTATATAAATTATAATCATGGTTTAAAACTAAAATAGGTCATTGGGTGAAGAATTTCAAGTCTTGGATGGAATAGAAGTTATGTGTCATTGGGGGAAAGGAGGACAAAGTCACGGGGGTGCATATGATCACCTTGGAAGAAAGAAATCGAAGAAAAAATGACGATGAATTCGGAAAAAAAAATAGAATATTTGATGAAGGGAAAGGGACGCTGGAAATAACTAAAATACTAAAAGAAGAAGTGATAATTAGGTAGAGATCGTTGCGAGTTGTTGGCCAGAAGACTGTTTTCCATTCGTTGAATTCTTCTTTTGAAGTTGAGTGAAACGAGCATAAGCTGCCGAAAATGGGTGGGCAACTTTGATGTGATTCAGATAAACCTCGAATTGTTCATCTGTATATCCACAATCTTCGCATACGAATACCTGAAAGTTTGAATTGTCAGAGATGTGAAATATCTCCTAGAATACCTTGCTCCGTCTTTCTTTGTATGCATAATGATGAGTTACTCCATGAACCTTCCGAAGATGAGATTCAAGGGAGCATCGTTGGGTGAAGGATTTATCACATTGCTCGCATTTGTATGGACGGACTCCTGTGAAATAAAATAGAAGTTTGGTCCAATTGATTTACAAATAAATGAAACAGAAGAGAGCACCACTTTGCTCTGGATGAACAGTACAAAAAGTGTTTGAGAAAGCGTCAAGTTTCCAGATTCTTCATCTCAAAACCCGAAGCGAGAATTCAAAGTCTCAAGGTTTGACTTTTGAAAATGCAATCCCAATTTGTTTTCATCTGCTCTTTTCACCTCCCCTTCCTTCAAAAACTTAAGTTATGAGAAGTATAGACAATTTGCGCGCGAAAAAGAGTGGAATATTACGCCTCGCTACAATGGATTCATTTCAATGACATGGTTTGAATAAGGAAATAGAATTGTAGAGAAGGAGACGCAGACAACTTCCTTCCAACCGTAAGTCAACGGAGAATTGGGAAAAGAACGACAAATTAGTGGTTATGAATTGGTGAGGGAAGAAGAAAAGAAGGTAGAGAGTACTCTTAAGTGATTCTGAATAAAACCAACCTGTATGTGTTCTAGTGTGTCTTTTCAGATCAAATGTGTCATTGAATCCTTTTCCGCAGAATGTGCAAAGATAACGTTTCATATCACTGTGGCATTTGATATGACGATTCAGAAGACGTTGTAATCCAAACTTCTTTCCACAAATATGACACATCAATTGATCATTGGATTCTTCTTTTATGGAGGAGATAAAGTTGGAAAGTGTAGGAGATGGAACAGACTGTTCCAGGGAGTTGACGAATGGAGCAAGTGGATTCTTGACTCCATATCCTCCGTTTACAAACTCGACTGTTGGATTTAGAATTGGCTGAAATATTGAACGTCAGTTTGATTGGATAGCAAATTTCAATAAGAATTATTTAATGCTCGTGTAATAGAGGTGCAAAAATCAAGAGAAAAAACTGACACTGGGTATGGCTGCCTTTGGAGATGGCGATAGAATCGAAGGGGTCGGTGATGGTTCGTCATCAAGAAAACGTTCGATGAGAAACTGCAAACTCGATATAATCAAATGTCAAACAATATTCAAAAAACGAACCTTCTTCGAATTCTTTTCATCGGGTTTGCTGCTGTTAATACTACTGTTACTACTCGGAATCAATGCATTGTTGTTGTTGTTTGCAAGAATCTGAAAAGGTGAATGATTCCGATGAATAGAATTTTAGAATTCAATTCGATACCTGAGTAATCATATGAATATCACGTGGCAGCAGATGGGTGCCGATCAACGGCAGCCATACCCGTGAATCCATTTTACAGTGAGCAGAGCTGGAATTTCGTTGGTTTGAAAAATGAAACTGCAGTGAGAAGGAATGATTTCCTTGAGCTCAGTAGAGTAGAAAGAGGCGGAGCTGGGATTCTTATCACCATGGGAAACGAAAGGGTGTCCCAACAATTATTTTGACTTCTTGGCGCCAAATAATTGTAGGTTCACAGGCTGAGATGCCGCGAATCGCTCGCGGAGCAATAAAGAATACGGTAATGGGGAGGAGGGAAACCGGAAGCAGGGCTGGTGGTGGTGGATTCGTAAAATAAATTATAGGTTCCAAGGATTCTTCCGAGAATGATAAGAGATCATTTTCAAGATTCTGGATTCTGGAAGAGTACGGTACTTTCGAGATCTGCTACCATTTCGAGATGATGAAATAAGTTTTTGAGTATTTCTTGATTCTTAGGCGGACTTAATCATTTTGATAAGAATGCTTTTTTGAAAGAACTCATTTCGAAAGAAAGGTAAACCCTGAATAAGGGTCTTCAGAAATCAGAACTGAGTATCTGAAGTCATTGTCCGGATGAATCATTAGAGACTGTGAATGGCAAATAAACGATATAATATGAATGCAACCAGTAGAAATGACGGTTACAGTCGTTCAGTTGTTTGGTGAAACGGATGAGCACTTGACGCACTTGAGAAGCGGTTTGAATAGCATCAATTGAGGAATAATAATAATAATAATAATATTAGAAGAAAAAAGGAAAACAACTTGTATACAGGAAGCAGTTGCGTAACAACTGTTCAAAAAAGTAGATGATTTTAGAGGTTTTTTTTGCCAAGTGAGGAACGTTTAACAACGGATGAGCTTTAGCGATTAGAAGAGAAAAGTGGCAAGAGAGACGAGGCCGGTTGGCCATGACTTGACTGCTACAAGAGGATTACTGTAGACGAAGAATGGAGAGAAGAAGGAAAAACGATGAAGACCGTTGGAGAAAAGAAAGCGGGATTATTGCGTAATCGGAGGCAAAAATCGGTTTGGAAAGTTTTTTTTTTAACCATTACCGCTTGTTGAAAATAAGAACGACTGTCAACAGAAACTACCGTATTTCAAATGGGTTTTTTTGGAACAACAGTTCAAATGTTCGCAACACTGGCATTCAGTTTGGAACTTGACCCTCTAGGCGAACACGGGTAAAGGCTTGATGAGCTTTAATTTTTGAAGTTATAATCAACTCACATAGGTTTGAACATATGCGTCTAGTCAGCCCTGGAAGTGTTCTGGACAACTGTAATTGATTGACATTGGCTGGCCACGTACTAGGTTTAAGACATCAAGTAATCATAATAAAAATGTACCTATTTGAAGCTACAAAACTCAAATAATTATAGAGCTTGGATAATTGCAGATTCAACAAACTACTGCATAACGGAGAAGTTGATAATGAAACAATAAATCAAGTTCTTTTTTCGTTTTTGTGATAAAAGTCTACTACGAAGATCGTGAGAAATTTAGAGCCTCTTCAAAAAATGTCCGATTCACAAAAAGAATCGGACAACAAAAAAGAAAAAGACGGAATACCAGTTGTATTCCGGTCTTTTTACTGAAGGTACCGTATCACATAAAACCGAATCGGTTGAGTCGGTCCGCAATATCAGCGGTACAAGTCATCGACCTCCCCTTGTGTATATATTTGATTTTACGAAGGAGCGATTTTCAATTACCTCTCTTTTTCATCTTCTTTTTTTTTCAAGTCTTCCATCATCTACAGTAGGCGTCACGCCGTCTGCGTCTGTTCATAGGGAAAGCATCACAAAAGAGGTGTTGAAACTGTATGACGAAGAAGGTGGATGTCTTCTGAAGACAACGACGACGCGCACGGTGCATTTATGAAGCGTGACGAGGAAGAGTGAGCGATGGAAAGAGGTACGACGCGTTTTTGAATCACTGTTGATCAGCCAGTTTGACGGGAACTATGAGTATGAAGGAATACCCAAAAGAAAACGGGGAGGGCCATGAATTTTCAGAATCCTGGATAATTTGCTTTGAATTCTTCAGAAGCTTTTACTTTGAAGAGATCAAATGAGTGTTAGGATTTTAACTGAGACTCCAAAATGATGCACAGTCAATTGTGTCATCTCGAGATGTTTTGAGCAATTAAATCAGGACATCAAAAAGTTTTGGGAAGCTCTACGTTTTCGAAAGAGTTTCAGATGAACAGAATCCATTGATTATCATTTTTGACTTTTAAAAGACATCAACATGGGACTAGAGTTTTTCATTGTTCCACAGTTATCTCGGAATTACGATCATGATGAATTCTCATTTTCAAATGATGAGGTTTCAAAATAAACTGCAACATGTTTGGAAACTGACTGGAACGTTATTGGCCTAACCCCCTGATGTTTCAGCTTGATGCTCTAGTTATAGACTTATATAAAAAACTCGAATGGGATTTCAAAAAAGGTCACAAAGCAATCTTGAATGAACACCAGTTAACCCATTGAACCTTTTTTTTCTGAGAAACTAGGTCCATGTGGAAAACATCTGATACGGTCATTCTGGATACGTAACCGCCCTAATATCATTCTACCTCCATCTTTTTTCCTCTTCGTCGTTTCGTTACGGTAAATAGCGCACCGCAAACTTGCAGCCATCGTCTTCTTGTCTTGTTCTTCCCGCTCTTTACCAACAAAGCCATCAATCCGGCCATATTTTCCGGCAAATTGCGGACAAACTTGCGCCTTCTTCCCGCCCCCTGCGGGCCACACAACACCTTGAAGGAGTGAGAAGTTGATGAAGAAACACACACTAATTATACGGATTTTCGACACATACGACCACATTAGAAAGGCCGCCTGGCTTCTTCATGAAGGTGTTATGTCGACAAAAAGCCGCATGTCCGATGAAATGAACATGATGAGAATTTGTTAGTTAGATGGACAACGCTTGACGAGATGAAGACATTTTAAATGAGATCGAAATACGGGGAGATGACAGTTTTTTAGTTGGAACGGACCGAAAATTCTTGATTGCTACCGGATGGATGACCTCATTAAAAGTTCTTGGATTACTGTAGCACGAAAGAAAATATATTGATGGCTTTGAACTTGTTTTTCCAGGTTTCAACTATAACATCAATCACTTCTAGAACTTTCAAATGAAAATTGACCAGGTGCTATACTTCTCAAGGATCTTTTAATAATCATAGCACATGGTGTTTTAGAGAAAATACAAAAATTCAAAGAAAGTGATATCAACTAGCCTCAAGACACTATAAAATGGAACAGCAAAACATTTATGAGCAACAGACGATTTGTAGCAAATGTTTTTTTCACAGAATTTTTTTTGCACAGAAAAACAAGTACTGTACTACGCAGTGCTTGTTGGGAACACACTAACACGAGTAATCCAATTTGTGAATTTGGAACTTTTGAGAGCATACTGTAGAAAATATTATTTGTTCTTTCAACTTGCGGTGACCAAAACAGGATTGTTTTACTTGAGCTGCTTACCGATTTCAGATTTTTTTGAATGGAACACTTCTATCAATTTAAACACAAATAAAAATTACTGTTTGTTTGGAACTTCATGAATGGGTTCTCGAAAAACGTTTTCTGGGGTTCGGACTGATGGAATTATAAGTTAAACTCATCATTTCGGATAATTCAGCATTCAAAAAATGACTCCAAAAGGTCTGATTTTTTGAAGAATAGGTTTTTAATATGGATAGCTAGAGCTCCTGCATGACCATGTTGAATACTCTTCAAGTGGTATTTTTAGCCTATGGTTATAGCTTTCGAAAATGAAAATCCGAACGGAAAATGAACAAAAATAAGTAGTAAATTATATTGGAAGCGCTTCCACAACTGATTCTTGAAAAGCGTGAAACCAAGGACGACTCGAGTCAGTTCGATCGTCGTCAACGCCTCCTCCTCCCCTCCTAGTCTATTTCTACAGTAAGTATGCGGTTGTGTGTGTTTCTTTTGTGTCTGTTATTAAGAACCTGGACGACCCAAACGAATCTTCTTTTATTATTACTCGGTTCAATTCGTCGCTATTTCTGTGAATTCCGTTGGCTAACTGTCATTTTTCCGAGAAGTCTTTTGTCAGGATGCGTTGAGATTTATTGAAGAAATCTCGCACATTGTGTTTCCCATTTACAGTGTGAACGAATTAACAAAAAATGAGTTGAGTTACTTGAAACTACAGAAGTGTCGAATGGAATGTATACTTCCATGAACATAACCTGAAACAATATCTGTTGAAACTGTTGAAAGAATGACAGAAAACAGGGTTCATTAAACAAAATAAAATACCATCAGCACAATTGCAATTAAGAACAAATATAGTTTCCAGGATCTCCTAAATCCATGTATTATTTCGAGCATAATCTGAATCATTATTGTGAGGAAAAGGATGAATGATTAGTTGTAGATGACACCTGTTTTTTCTGAAACATCCCACTTGGCATCTAATTTGAATTTGCTTCAAAATTGAAAGTGGCCTGGGCACCATTCGAATTGCACTAACAATTCACATTCCGTTATGTTCGGAACCGAATTCAATAATGATTTAGAGCTGTTGCAGAATATCTCGTGCTTCAATTCCCGCTGTTATCTTTCGAGACTCTAGAAAGGCCTTCTTTAAATTTCGAAGAACTTGAAAAGCCAAACGTTTTATTAAACGCAGAAACATTGAATGAAATGATTGTGGTCTTGCGCAAATACACTTAATGACGTTTACCCAAATTTCTCAGATGACGTAACGTTTGCACAGCCACGTATCCTTGCGTTCTCTGAATTCCCTCCTTATTCCTGCAGAAGTCCCGACCAATCCTTAGATTCATACATTCCTATTTTCCACTTTTCATCAAAATTTTGATGAAAAAAAATTTAATCTATTTCAAGCACCCGCGCCCCAGCGCACTGTTTAAAGGCGCGAAGTGATTTCTTTAAAATTTTGCAACTAATTTTCATGGTTTTCTGAAAATACCAAATTCATCAGCTTCTTCAAAAATTAGTTTTGATCGTTTCAGATGATTCTCGAAAATAATTTTAGACAGGACTTCTACAATAAAATCAAAAAGGACGACAAGGTGGGATTTAATTTCAAACTGCCCAGAAATGTTTGTTCATTTTCAGAGCGTTGTATTAATTGTTTCCGTCGACACAGATGCATTATGTACTACCATGATTTTAACAGTAAGTGACCATTTTTTCAGTTAATACTCGAAGTTCAATGAAGACCATTAAAACATTTTTTTTTTATTCATAAAAGATCAAAAAAACCCGATACATTAATGATTATTCAATTTCTTTTGAATAGTGTAAAGCCTTTTGGTAAGATCAACAAAAATGATTCCACAAAAAATCCAGAATGGTATGAAAAATGCGATATATGGAATCGAAGCTCCGAACGTCAATCGAACAGCAATCAGAACTTCGAAAACGACTTTACAAGTTATACAAACTGAAAATAGGTTAATCATCAATTGATCATGAACAATTTGAACCCACCAAACTGCGCGGTGTAAACATTATTGAAAGGAAATAACAATTTCCACAGTGTTCGAAGTTTGAAGTTTTGTGGTGCTGTTGAACGAACTTCTGCATAAATATTGTAGAAAAGAACACCGAAGCTTGCAGCGTCCGTCAGGAATACTATAAGGCACAAGAAAATATATTGCTTGTCACCACTGGTGTTGTCCTGAAACGAAAAAAAGTTTGAGCTGCAATGAACACTATGTTTTTGAACTGACCAAAAACAACGCCAGGCAAATTGTGGTCGCCAGAAGAACGAGAAACACGCATATCGCTTTTTGTCCCGACAAAAGTCGCATTTCGAGCTCAAATTGGCAAATTTACATATTATTGAAAAATAGTCGACTGAAGTTTTCTGTGGAAAGACCCGTTAAATTGGGAGAGTGCAGAGAAAATACTCTCACAGACGGGCGCGTTTGCTGGGGAGAAGGAGTACTAGACCGCTAAGCTGTGGGGGATGATTCGAGGGTGGTGAAGAGAGAAAGAAAAATGTTAAAATCTAGAGAATCGATTTTCAGCATCTATTAAAATGCGACGACATTCCTTTTTCGATTCTGGCCGTTGAAGGATGGAGCACACTGGAAAAAATATTCGAAGCCAATCAAGAATCGAGTATCTACATCGTCTGAAACATCTAACGTGCAGTTTTTTTCCAGAATGCAACTACATTCTTATCAACTGTGGTGCTACGCGATCACTGTCGCGACTTGACATTCCTCCGGCTTCTACATTATTCGTTATTGACTCCCATCGACCCTTTCACATTGAAAATGTCTATGCCAACGAGCAGGTTCATTTATTGGTGAATACAAATGAGATGAGCGAACTGCAATTACCTGAATTCCAATCTGTGATGCAAGACGAATCAGAAAGCGAAGATGAAGACGATGAAGACGATGAATACGTCTCATATGAACAAAAAATGGAAAATGTTCAACGAAAAGCAATTCGACGAGAAGAAAAACGAGTTTGGGAGCAACAGAGGCAACGGATTCTTTGGAAATACTATGAATCCACGTGGTTCAGTTCACCGGTCTGTGTAACATTACTGGAGTTAGCGGCTGAAATGAACAGAGTCTCTGCTGAAATTATGTGGTTCAGTGCTGTCGGATTGAATAGCTGCTATATTGATAAATTGGTGCGTTCGGAAGGTAAACCCAACTGAACTCGTCATTTCACTTTTCAGATTTCTATTGAAATGTATACTCAAATATGTGTAGATCGTATGCGTCCTTTTGTGCATAGGTTTACTCCAAGAACTATTGTGAATCAAGGAAAAATTGATGATCTTTTGCATATTACATTCGGACGAGAGCTTCCTCTTGCAATCTATTCACATTGGGATTTGTTCAGTTCCATGATGGTTAATGAATATTTCTCGATTAAAACGAAAAATTGGACTCAAAAAGGAGATGCAAATACTCGGCACTTACTAGCGCAGCTAGGAATAACTTTGCATGAAACGAAGCAGAAATTCGAATCGCTGCCCACAGAACAACGGGCGCTGGTGGTAGAGGTTCTCGAAAAAGAAATGGATTCAGCTTTTGCTACATTTTTCGCTACACTTGGTTACTGTGGAAAGTTGAGTGCATGTGACGTTGCTCGTGCTGTTTCGGTTCGATTAGAAATGCCAAAAAGTGAAACGGTTTGTGCACAAGTTTCTGGAAGTTTTTTCGATATTGAACTTGCAGTTAATGAACAGATTCAGCAATGGTCAATCGATTCTTCGATCATCCATCACAGGTGAACGACAGGATAGACTGAACCTCACACATACATTCACATCTGTGTGTCAGAGAACTCTTCAAGTTACCTGGAAATCAGTTTCGGCAGCAATCAATCAAACAGAAATCATACCGAACGGGTCCTACTATTTGTTTTCGTGCACAAGATCTATAGGTTTGTGATTTGTATCACCTACATTCTCGGAAACTCGTATTTTGACAGATGAGGACATGCTTGACTCCCGTCATTTCTTATACAACACCACGGGATTCATGTTGAGTGCATTCGCGTCAATGAGAAAAGGAAGGACTTCAAAACCACTAATTGCAATGTTTCCATTGACTGGAGAGAGCGCCGGATGGCTTGTTGTTACAGGTGTTATGCCTGTTGGAACAATTTACGAAGACTCACTAATGAAAACGTAATTACAAAAAATGAGCCCAGCATTTGAACTTTTGTGAATGATTTCAGATGCATCGGACGTGCCTTTGAACGAGTAAAAAAGTCAAATCCAGCCATCCGTATTGTTGCTGACTCATTCAACTCTAATATTATTCGTCTGAAATCCGAAGACCGTACTCGCTTTATTGATCTACTTTTGCATACATTTGAAGGCAAATGATCTCTGACGCCTTCTTATCGCAAATTCTTGACGTACACGGGCTTCATAGATTTCTCGATTCGTTTCCACTTGTTTCTGCCTACTGTAACATTTTATTATGCAAAATAAGTATTCTGTCAAGTTTAATCGTGAATGTTTATTTATAAATTTGATTATTCGGTTATTTTTTGTTCTCGCAATCATTTCTAAACTTTCTACTCGAGATGCCTTCATTTACCACTGATAGTCGAAATTCGCATGTTTCAGAAAGTCGTAAGGTGAGAAAAAACGTTTTTCAAATATGAAATTTTCGATTCAAGCAAACTTATTTTGTACATTCCACCCCAAAAGGTCTAGATGGGGCTCAGTTTATTGCTGTAAATCGTGACGGAAGTGTAATCTACGGTCTCCGAATTCGCGTGGAGTTAAGTATTATTGAGATGCCAGATCAAGTACCAGAAGTTATAACAACTGCGACAGAGAAGACAATCTGTAAATATCATATAGCTTCGGGATACTCGAGGACATTTGAACTCGATTATGATATTGATCCACTGACTCTCACAAGAATTCTTGAATTTTACACGATTACCGATAATCTCGTTGTCCTACTTGCCTATGATCCAGAACATTACCAGTTTAGTCAAACGATGATTTTTTTGGATCAGAAAAACGAATGGGCTCAATCAGTTGCAGTACGTAAAAAGACTGTTAGTCGAATATCAACTCCACCACTTGTTAGTGAGTAAATTCTTGAAATCTTCATGGTAGGATTAAGAAGTTCAGATCTAAGTTTTCTCGATAAAGGAAGGGTTCTATTGTGTGGTGCAAGAGCTTCTGAAGCAGGAATCAATGAAAGAATGACACTAAGTATTGCAGCAGATCCATTGAATAGTTTTGAAAAACCAGATGATGATCTGAGTGGTTTGGTAAGAGAATATTCTACTTCAAAAAATTGATGGTGATGAATTCAGATGGAAGATTTTAATAAGTTTTTGACATCACTTCCACCTGATCCGGACGGAAAAACAATGATCAGTTTATTTCTTCTCAACCTTGACCATGAAAAAATATCAATTTTATTATCAGAGTATGTATTTTTTCCATAAAATTTATTCAACTTCTAATTTGAAGAGTTGACACTTTGGATCCTCAAAGTGAACCAGTGTTTACCACTAGCCGGGTAGGGATCATTGATCGAAAGAACAATCATTTTTCAGTGGAAAAAGTTGACAATACCGTATTATCGTATGAACTATTCGTGATTGTATAAAAGTAGAATACTTCAATTTTCAGAGCAGGAGAGCCTTTGAAAGTAACTTCAATTGCAAACATGAAAACAAAAAATGGGAGTGTTTGGATGAGTTTTTCTGTAACTGATGTTGAATTATTGAAAACTGTCTACTGGCGATTCAAACATCTTTACGTAAGAATAATGCTGTAAGGTTTACTTGTTTAACTGTATTTCATAAGATATTTTAGACGGCTCATGATTCTCGGTTTTCACGGGAGTCTTTATTTATGGAGGTTTGATAACGGATTCACATTTTATTGCCTCACTAGAGTTTTAATGTTCCTCCACGGGTGAAAAATGATTATTATTTTCCCTTTATGACATCGATTTTTTAGACCAACTATGATCCCTGTTTATTCACCACAGAAAAAGTTTTTCTTGTGTCACCTAAACATCCAAAAAAGACGGTTCTATAAAATTGAGCATTCTGCACGAATCCTGAAAAATAAGAGAGATCCCAACGAAACCGATTTTGCTCTTAATTTCGATGTCGATTCTTCCGGAGGATCCGTTGTCATCGATTACCCAGCAGAAGAGCAACGACCACAAATGGCGTTTGTGATTCATTGTTCGTTATGTTTCAATTTGAATGATTTCAGAGTAAGCTATTTCCCGAATCCAACAATACCCCAGTCACTTGCAAAACTGTCCACTTATACCGCTTACAAGTTGAATTCGGTTTCATTGCCTGTTATAATTCCATATTTTTAGGAATTACCCAGCTTTTGAAAAATCGAGTCTCCTGAGACGCCTCACGGGAGTTATCGGCTGGAAGTGGGATGTGTGACATAAATAATACTAACCTACTTAGAAAAAATAACAATAAAACCTATAGTTCAATTTATCAGCTCTACGACAAGAGAGTATGTAATAACAAACGAGCTATATTACAGTAGTTTCTAATGCAACACGATACAAAAATGGTTTTGGAAAGGGAGAAGTTTCAAAATTTATCAACGCATGCCTCAAGTTGATCGACAATTTTGAGAAGGGGATCATAATCGATATGTGAATCTTCTGGATTGCCTACTTTCACGCAGTTGATTGCATTGAATGCTTTTTGTAGATCGAGCAAGTAGGTGGAATATTGGCTTCTGGCATCAATTCGCTGAAATCCATTTCATATAAACTCACAGTAGGAAAAATTACTCACAGATTCATATTTTGCACAGACAGAACTCGCTTGACTGATCAGATCACTAATATTTGTTTCAAGATTTGCCACTCTAGCCGACAGTTCCTCAAGCTGGGATTCAACTTTAGTTGAATCGGATGATAATTTTGCGATAGATTCAATGAAATTCGCCAGATCGATCGTCAAGTTTTGAGTCATTGCAGATTGTTTTGCGAACTTGCTTTCCATTTCGAAGATTTCCTCAATGACCTCACTTTGGTGATTGACGAGCTGGAAAACATGCTTAGCGAATATTCTTTTTCATTGAAATACCGAAATAATATCGACAAACTCGTCCGCCGGCTTCGATTTCTTCACAACAGGACGGTTTGCCTTAACAACTTTTGTAATCGAATGATCGTTTCGATGAGCAGAAGAATCTTTTTTATCAGAAGACAACGGAGACGCAAAACTAACTCGCTGCAAATAAATCGTTTTTTTTTAAGTTGAATTACAAATTTACTCTGTTATCATCTGGAGCTCCAGATCCTTTTTTAAGAGACGACCGAGGTTTCGCACTCATTCCGGGTAACACTGATGGATACGTTTCAGGGCCTACCTGAAAAAAATAACTTAATAAGATGGTGCTTTCTTCTGCTTAAAAACTGAAGATCGTTATTTGAAAGCACAAACAAACATGATCGTGACTCAATTTAAAAATAGATTTTGGAATTTTAAAGAAATCTCGTAAAAATATTTCCTACCGTAACCTCTTGGGTCTCGAAACAGACCCGCGTAGTTTTCGAGCCCGCGTATTTTGAATTATTTTTCCCAATTATTTTTTCTAAATCCCAAAATGATAATGTTTTCGAAAACATTATCATTTTCGTATGCATTGTATTGTCTTTTCTCTCCAATTTTGTTATGGATTTTTAAATTTTGTTATGGGATTGTATGCTTCCAAAAACTAATTTTACAGGCATGCGGCTCGTTTTTCTGTTTCTAACACTTACCATAATCATCAGCAGCGAGCCGAGTGTCCTCCATGATGTTGCCAACGATTCTGCCAACATTGTCACCAAGATTCTTGGTATGTTACATTGATTTTCTAGTTTTTAATCGTGTTGAAGGTTCGTTCCAGGGGACCAGTTCGATGAACCTTACACAATTCTTCTCGTCGTTCAATATGCCAACCTGTCTTCGACGTTGTATGCCTGCTATGGATAATGTTGGAATGCTCTTGGATAACGCGAAGAAACCAGAAACAATGAAAGCGATGTGCCAAAACCTGACAGAAGCGTCGAAGTGTGCGACTTCCGCTGGATGTGACGGAACATTTGTTGGTGCAATCTCTAATGCCTTTCAGTTTGTGTGCATAGATAATCTGGAAAGTAAGAGTGAAGCATTGCAATAGCTTTTAGAAGTTAGTTAATTTCAGAAGTATCATCCCAAATCGCATGTATCCAAGAGAATGCTGGTTATCTACAACAAGACTGCGAGACTGAATGCTCTGTTCAAGCGGATATGATCGATAAAGCTGCCAAAAACAATGCCGACCAGTTGTTCAACATGGACAGATTGTGTAACTCTACTAGCTGCATCGCCAATTGTTATCAAAACAATTTACATAAATATTGCGAGATTGGGGAAGACAATGTCATCGACGCAATTTTTTCACAATTCGAAACACTACAAGAACAAAGTCCTTTTGGATATCTTCAGAAAGATAAACAAAACAAAACTGGCATGGAGAAACTTCTTGGAATGATGATGCCAGAGGAGTGTAACAATGATAAAATGAAAATCAAAATCCCCAAGAAAATCGACATATCCAGCAAACCGAAATCAGTTGGATCTCCACCCGAAGTTCCTAAAGATGTTATAGGACAGAAGAAAACTGCAGAAAGATCCCAGAAAAACACTACTGAATACGATGATAAAGTGACTTTGTTGGCCAAGTCGGGAAACCTTTCATCCGCTGCTATCATGATCGATGGGAAGATTCAGACTCTTCAATGCCAATTCCTCGACACTCATGGAAATCCACAACACACTCCGGACTTCGAAACATTATCAACAATTTTATCGGTAAGTTAATTTTTCAAACATTGAAAATTTGCATTGTGTTCCAGGAACATTTCAACAAAAAAGTTCCAACAACAACTCAAAAACCAGTCTCCGACAAGAAAGGGATGAAAGAAATGTGCCATGAAACAACTACTGACGAGCCACAATACAGAAACTCTGGATCGATGGCTGTCGTCTCAATGATTTTCGGGCTTTTGGCTATGTTTTATCTTTGAATTTAATTTTAAAATTGTATATTTTTAGAAGATAGTTTTGCTCTGTGAATATGTTCCAATTGCATGCATTAGTTAATAGGTATAAAACTGTGATTTCATGATTACCGTTTTCATTTATATGATTTATTTATTTTGATGTGAATTCCAATTGATTTCAAAGGAGTTTCTAGTCACGATAGTTCAGACGCTGTGGTGTTTTCAGTAAAATGTCAGGCGTTTATAACCAATCCGGTGAAAGTTTGATAACAAAAGCTGAGATTCACACATTCTCCGATAATTTGCCTGATGTTATTGCTTCTTTTCAAGCACTTTATGTGAAATTTCAAGAGGAAGACGGAGAGCAAACGACCGATGTTATAGAAAGGGAAATCGGCGACAGAGAAGAACAGAAAACTGGCGACAATACAAATGAATTATCAGCTACTGTGAGTGATGAATTTATTCATTTCTCATTAGAATTCCCCTGTTCAGAGTGTTATTCTGGAGCATAAGATGCTTTTCGTAAAATTCGAAGCAGCAAGCGACGTAGATTCCGATTGGGAAGATATTGGCTCGCAAACCGATCATTCGGACTTGTCTGAAGGGCATTATTCAGACGAAACGACAGAGGAGAAGCAGTATCGGGAAACTCGGAACAAAACTAAATCAGAAAAGAAAACGAGAAGGATGGAACATCTAAATAAAAAATACCAACTTTCTGAATAAATTTAACTTGCTCGTATCTGTATTGTTCTCGTGATCCGTTCATATATCATAGTTTCAATGCTTTTCGAAAACAGTAATCAAATATTTCTATCTGGAAATGATGTGAATAAGCTCATCCGATCTTTTGGCCTCCTTCAATAATCTGTTTCTACTTGCAATAAATTTTAACAGCTTCAGCATAATTTCTTACAATGTGCAGGAGTAATTTAACGATCTCATTACTTTTTATGGTATATGCCAATAATTATATGATTCTTTCAATGGGAATTGCAGCTTTTAGTCGATTATTGACCTGCGTCTCCTACCACCTACATTCTCTGCAATCTGATGGAGCGCGTTTTCTCTGTGAATTTTCCTCTATTTTTCGTCTCAATTCCTTCTTTGAAGCTGTTTCATTTCTTCTTTAGAAGCATTATTCTTCGAAATTTTATTATCAGTTTCCAGATAATGGAGGTACCAGACGAGATAGACTCGTTGTTGCAATCTTCATACAATATGATGCTGCTCACGAAGCAAGGTTTGTGGTCCTCGATTGTTTTAATGTTCGATAAAATGCCAATTCTAAGGTGAAACTCAATTGGACAACATGCTCAGCAGAGCACATCGAGTTGCATCACGAATTTCATCTATGTACAAATACGAGAAACTTCTACAGGACATGCAAGGTGAAAAATTGAAGAAAACTACTTAGGTATTCTAAATGGTCTTGCTTTTTCAGATTTAACTGTGAATGGAAGTAGAAGAAAACTGATTTTGAACGATTTACAAAGAGAGAACAAACAGATCATGGCTCTACAAGACGAAAACCGACAATTAAGAGAGACTACCGACGAGTATTTGACAACGATGAGAGACATCTTAGAATCCCATGCAGAGTTGGAAACCACTATAGAAATGTGAGCAAAAAATATTATCTTTAAAGAAAAATTCTGTGCGCTTACTGTATAAAAAATTACCCGAATATTTTTACAGGCAAGATCAGAATAAGGAAGTGGATGATATTGACAATATTATCTTTGAAATGGCTAACACGGATCTGGAGTCCAGATTAAAGTGAGCTTAAGAAATAATTAACATTCAGCAAATCTTGTTTTTCTTTTCAGAGGGAAAGCTCTGAAAATGCAAAAAATGATGGATGAACTGGAAATACTGCGGAAAAGTGAACATCAAGCATTGCAATTGGCGGTACAAGCCAATAAAAACTACAAGTAATGAATTGTTGCCTACTTTGAACTTTCATCCCACTTGGTCTACTTTTCGCCAGATATGCATCTGTTTTTGCAGAGAAATGTTCAAAATGGCCTGTCTATCTAATCCATCAGCCATCAATGTCCTCAAGTCTGCTATGAGAATCATCAACGAAGAAGGTGCTAATGCCGAAGGACACGCTCAACTAGACACGATTCAATATGAGGATCATGAAGGAGATCAGGATTCTAATGAGACGATAATTCAAAAAAGCGATTTTGCGTGATCAGAATTTTACAAAGACTGTATAAAAACCATAATATTTATTGAGATCTGTAAAATGAACCGGGAAAAAACGTTTCTTGAATGACAAATAAACTTTTTAATGATCGTAGACAAAAAACTATCTTCTCCAGAATTTTCTCGTACGTTCAGTTGTTCCAGTCTCAAAGGCAAATTCTACAGAACTTCTGAGCAGGTCTCTACAAGTTACCAACTTTGTAAGCCACTAGAAAAACTGAGGAACCTCAGTTTTTAATTCGAAGTTCTGAATTTTGAAATTGCTTTCTTATAAATGTGAAAAAAATTATATCCTTAATCAGAAAACGAACAATTGAAATTTATTGAAAAAAAAAACAAGAACAATAGTTAAAAACAACTGCAAAAAGAAACGAAGAATGTTCAACAATAACATCATATTTTTCTTGCGATGATGATATAATTTCCTTGCTCCTTCTCGACACTAATCAACTCGCAGCCATCGACATTATTTATCAAATCTTCTGCTTCTTTGTCTTTAAAAACATGATAGTAGCGGAGAAATGTCTCTCCTTGTTTATCGATTGTCCACGGTACTAACACATCTTGCTGTTCGAAGTCTTTTCCATCGTGAACTTTCAATCTATTTGTTGTTTGAGAACTGCTATCAATTGCTCCAACATCATCTTTATTGCCTCGCATCTTTGAATACTCAGATTGGCTCTGGTCCATCGACCATACTGTCACACAGATTTTACTGCCGCGTTTTACAACTCTCAGCATCTCTTCAATCATTTTCTTACGTCGTTCGAAAGTCGCAATATGATGAAGAACTGCAATTGAAATAGCAGCATCGGCAGATCCATCGCGAAACGGTAGAGAAAGAGCGTCACATCGCGCCACGTGGCAATCTTTTTTCAGGGCTATTTCACAGAGACCTTGGCACATGTCACATCCGATTTTGAATAGACCGTCTTTAGGAATGAGATATTTTCCATTCCCACAACCGATGTCATACAGTACACTTCCACGAGGAATATCATCAATAAACTTCTTGACAGCTTTCCAACTTGAATGCCGTGTTTCATCAAAATGAGATGCAATATTTTCATAAACGTCGGAAACATAGGAACTTTCCAGTTTTAATGCAAGGTCTTCACTCGATGGCACACTCATCTCTCCTACAATTAGTTTTGAAACGTAATCATTTGGTGAGATCGAAATACTACCTTTCCTATCCCAATCGCAAAACTCTTTCCATTTGCATTCACACGGTTTCCGTCGAATTTTTCGAAGAGTCAACGAAACACGAGTCTGACGAGGAACCACTCTGTTGGTTCGCGGATCAACATCGTACTTCCGATTCACAATTCCATGTTTCCAGCGATACCTGGATTCGCCGCGAATGAGGCACAATGATCTTGCTTTAAGAAGAACTGGAGCAATTCGAGCAGAGTTGGCACCATCTTTGAACTCCATGACAACGTCGGACAAGAGACTTAAATTACATTTCAAAAAAACAATTCCGGATTCGGTTGTCACATACCTAACAGACACGATGGGATCATCAAATGCAGAATGGGTATCATAATGGGAAGGGATCCCGTGTCCAGGCTCATACACATTAGCAGTTATTTGATCCGGCCTTTCCGTAATGTATTTATCCGAAAGCAAACGATCAATAAGGTCTTCAATGATTTGGGGAATCGGCTCTGCTTCTTTCCATTCAGAAGCTGAATTGGTACTGTAGTCGAACACGTGACCAAAATGAACGACAGCTCGATGCTTCAACGATTGAACTGAGAAAAAAAGTGAAAATGAATTCAATTCAGCTTCAAAACAAACCACTTGGATGGTTTATCAACATGTGAACAAGCTGTTTCTCATAGTCAGCAGAAATATAATCTTCTATGATTCCCAAATCAGCGGGACGGTAGTTTTCACATTTCTTCGCTTCGGGCACTGAAATAGCGAAGATTCGTACAGAATAGGTTTCAGTTACGAATAGAATAACTAACTTCATATCTATTATGATTACTATGAAAACAACACGCAATGTGTAGAGACCCTACAATCTGGTTGAGCAAGACGATTGGAGAATCTAAACTCGGCCCATCATCGTAAAATGTAAGACAAATGAAAGTGAGATTTTATTATGAAAAATGTATTCGTGTGATCATTATTCTGAGAATTCAGTGAAAATCGTAAAGTCTAGTCAAAGTTTTTGAGAAGTATTTTCAAACCAACTCACACTCATTTACGTACGAAATGATGAATGGTTGATGGGAACCTTTGAGAGCCATCGGGATCAGTCCATGTAGTTCAGTTCGCACTTTGATTGCAGCTTCCACAGAAGAGCATTGCACAAACGAGTAGGATCTTTTGTTTGGGTAAACTACAAACTCAGCTTGTTCATCAAGTGGCAGAAAAATTGCTTCGAGTTCTTCTAAAGAGACACCACACAAGATGCTGCTGTTACTGACGAGTAAGAACTGAGAATTTAAATGTTCAAAATCATAATAAAAGCTTCAATGCATACTTTCGTCGGTTCAGATGATACTTGCACATCAGGATCGTGTCGTTTCAGTTGTTCAATACTTTTGTGGACTTTTTTGGCTAGTTTCCCACCTTCGAAACGTGTTCCAATCGCTTTTAGTTTATCTTCGTTAAAATCTGAAATTTATATATGCTGATGATCATAATGATTCTAAAATGTCTACAACTTACACATTAGAAGTGCAGCAGTCTCGGATGTACCCAGGTTACCTAGAACTCAAGATGAACCCGAATGCTTTAAATTTATTCTATTCAATATTCAAGAGCGCAAACTCATTTCAAAAAAGAATGAACGGATATAGACTTATGATTTTTATATAAGTAACAGAACAAACAATTGATAACAGAAACAAGAACAGTGGCTCTTAAGAGTCAGAGAATCAGGATTTCTCTGTTCGAACAACAATATGAGGTTTTCTTTTTTCTCTCTTAGGACGGTTTGCCTCATTGTTGTTAGTCCAAGGGCCGAGTGAATCATTTGAATAATAATCCATTGGCCAATGATCTGATGGTACAGAGATCTGGAAGTAAACCTCTTAGAATCCAGATATAGATTTTCTTGCTTACAGTTTCTAAAGCAACTGCTAGTTCGAACGGGTAGAGTAGTGGTTTAGGAAATTGAGTCCCCCAGTCAATTGAGAGACGAGGGCATGCTACCTGCACCCAGCAGTCTACTTCAGGAAACATTGACAGTTTTTCCGGAAAGATTTCAGAGAGTAGAACTCGAAGGAAGTTTTTTCCTTTGTTTTTCAGTTGCGTTTCCAACTCTTCAACTACTTTCAAGTTTCCTTGACGACCGAGGGTCCCTTGAATTAGGCCAAATGTTTTACACGTTTTGGCGATTTCAATGGATCCCATTCGATTCTTTCGCATCAAATCGTGATCATATAGTTCTCTTGTCATTTTTCTCGAGTAAGGGTCATATTGGAAAGCTTCAATTTCGGGATTGTGAATCATGATTGACTCAAGGTGAAATCTTCCATCACCCACATACACAATCGCATCGTACTTCGAAGCGTCCAAACGAGGAGATGTGCATCCAAGAACTTCTCCAGGGGACAGTGGCTTGCATTGTGGAATATCGATATGAATAGAATTGTCATCTCTATTAAAAGTATTTCGAAGAGTTTGTAATGATGGAATGAACTGTACTGTGCTTACAACAGCGAGACGTTTTCTCTGAAACATAAAAGTTACTTTTTGACCTCTCATGAGGAACTAACTTGAAAATTTTCCTGGACACAATCAATTAAATGTGATAAATTGATATGAATATTGACGAAAACGTAGAGCATCGCGATTCCATCAGTATTTTGAATGGGAACAAGGCAGCTATGTCCGTAGTGAACTAAGAGATCACAACCCATAGATTTAGCTGTATAGTCGTCGACACAACATGCTCCGTATGTGACGTCGCCCATGATTACTGTATCACAATCAGTATACTTTTCAAGAATGTCGGCTATCACACAAGAGTACATAATCAGTCCTTCCGGAAACTGCAACGCCACATATTTGCTGTTGGTTGATTGGATCTTCCAAATAGTTTTTGGAATTTCAAATGTATAGTTCGAAGGTAACTGAAATAGTTTTCAAGTAAATTCCCAATTCATGAATGTGCCTTACAATTTTCAAATCTTCTTTGAGATTTGGATCATTGGCTATTTCTTCAACTAGGGTAGAGATTTGAGTTGCCCGAGTGACCATTCTGAACATTTGGATAATTGATGAGGAATGTTTCGATTTTTGATATAAAATCGGAATGCGACGAATAACGATAAATTTCAAAGCGATTAAAATATTTGGATATCATTCAGATTCATATCAAATTATGAAAAATAGCAAGAGTTACAGAAAATGGTCACCATGTCGCTAACATTAATAATGAGGTTATTTAAGAGATCGAAATATTATATTTTTTTCGAATACCAATAATACATTCACGATGGCCAAGAAGATATAAAGTAATTTTGTTTAAATTCCGTTGTACGCTCAAGCTTCTGAATTCCATAGACGAATAGTATAATCTGGTTCGAGAGCTCCGGAGGCGATCATGTTTTGTGTAGGATGACAGTCGGAAGCTATCACAGGTTCTGAAAATTAGAATTGTACACAAGAAACAGTTAGGCTGACGTACGTGTATGACCTTCGAGTTTTTGTACGACCTCTTTCGTTTGCAGGTTCCATACATAAATTTTACAATCTTCAGAGCCACTAATGATCCACTTTCCGCCAGTCACCGAGAAGTTAGCAAAGATGCAATATTTACTGTTGTCATGACCAGTGTATTGCTTCAGTGTTTTTCCTTTGTTGAAGTCCCACAACTTTAAAGTGCTGTCTAAGTTTGAAGCAAGGATGTACTTTCCATTTGGTGAGAACTTAACGAATGCGACTGGAGGGTTTTCTTCATCTACCAGCGTCTTGATACATTGTCCGTTGGCAGTGTCCCAGATGCGAACCAAGCCATCATATGATCCAGACGCTATGAGACTTCCATCGCGATTGAATGAAACGGCGGAGACAGGGTCGGAGTGTGCTGGCAACGTTTTGATGCACATGCCGGTTTTAACATCCCAAATACGGACCGACTCATCGAACGATCCAGAAACTACGAGAGATGATTGTGGATTGAAATTGCAGCAAAATACATAATTGTTATGGCCTTTTAAAGTCTTAGACATTTTCGACGTTGCTACGTCGAAAATTTTTAATGTTTTATCATCGGAAGCGGAAACAATGCATCGACTTTCTGCACTCCACGCGAAATCATTAACTCCAAGTTTGTGACCAGTTAACTGAAAAACTCTATTTTTTTGATGATTCAAAAAAAGAAACTCACTGTTTTTTCACACGTTAAATCGGTCAGGTTCCAGACTTTAATGGTTTTGTCAGCACTACTTGTTCCCAGATACTTTCCACATGGAGAGAATTTGACAGAAGATATCGATTTGGTATGACCTTCCATGGTAGACATCAGTTTGTAATTGGAAGAACCAGAGTTGGCGGCTTGTGTTTGATTACTCGAAGAATTACTAGCATCTGGTGCAGGTGTATTGTCAACATTGGATGGTGAAATTGCCGGTGGTGTGACCTTAAATAGCATAATATGACAAACGATAACTTCGGTTTATCAGCACGGTGAAAAAACAGCAATACAAACATGGATTTCGAAATTTCTGTTCTTTCGTTAATTTCTAAATGTGTTCAAATCATACTCAGTCAAATTGGCCCCGGCACATTGCGAAAATTTTTTTTTTCAAAAATTCAGTTTTTTTTAATCAAAAATCAGGGATTCGTGGTTTTTTCATTGTTTGGAGATGTTTCATAATCAAAAATGTCTACTTTTCAAAAATTACTGAAATTAACAGCAAAAATTCAATTTTTGAAAAAGGCGCGAAAATAATTTTTAATTCGGGCCCATCGGACCGGGGCTATGAGAATTCCGAAATGGGCCCGGCCCGGGTCCGACAACAATGCTTTATATTGATAAACGTACACCAGTAACAGGGACCTGGCTATCTACAGGTGTCGTTGTCGGAATAGTTGAGCCGGAAGACTGTTCCATGGGTTGGGAAGCTGCTTGTTCGGTGACCGTTGACGGATCCTGAGTAGTCTCCATATCTGAGAAGCTGTAAAAATATAAGTAAATTAATTCAGAGAAAAACGCATTTGAAAAATAAGAATTGTTGAGTAATAGTCGTCATTTCTTGGGCAAAGTACGTAATGGAATCATGGACTACAAATGACCTTACGCGCAAATAGTTACTGCGACGATTGTCGATGGAAATGAATGGGGTTATTCAGGTCACATTTTGTTAGCCAGGGCTAGCAAAAAAATCAATGTTTTGCTACCACTGAACCCTATTATGATGAAAAAGTATTAAAGTCAGGAAACAAAAATTGAGCGTATCGTAACGTCAGGTAGAAAATTTTCCGCGAAGACCAATAAGAACAATGAGCATACAAGAAACATTTTATGAACGCATAATATATTTTACAAAAAATCCAACTGGAAGTTTATTCATTATCATCCGCTTCACGCGCAACTGCTGGAGGGACAGCCCACATGTAGCGACGTCGCGGATGGAGCGGCATACGGAAACCTGGCCTTGGTTCGTCTGCCTCAGATGGTTCTTCATCCTCCTGACACTTTTCCTGATCCGCAGCAGCAGCTCTAACAATTGGAATGTCAGGCAGAATTACTTCAACTTGAATGTTAGCAACTTTTGGGCCGTAAAATCCTTTCCAAAACATGCCATCTTTTCCTTCATTGAGCACAGTCAGGTGGCGCATCCCGGACGGATAATCAGTGAACTCCAGAGATACATCTTCCCATTTGTCTTCTGTCCATTGCTCCCATTCTTTTACGATAGATTTGTACCTTTTGTTGTCAGTATTTCCTGCAGTTTGTCGCATTCCAAATTCATGAATCCATTGGGTCTCATTATAATTAAGCTGGGCAGCAAAAGCTATTCTCGCAGAACAATCGTGTCGATGATTTATTTTCTGAGTGATTCGTATTTTTGGACGTACATAATCCAAAATCCATTCATCGATTCCCGAATCGACTAAGTCAATGAAAATACTGATTGCGCTAGTGCTAAATGAATAAGCAAAACATTGCGAAACTTCCGGATGTGGTTGACAACCTTCACCGCCATTCAACTCCATTCGTATTCTGTAACAAAACATTTTGCACTCAATGGTTATTCTAAGCGAAGGCATCGTACCCGTCGGCGCTGGCTCTGATAGAAAAGTCATCAGAGCGAATTACTCCGCGAATCGTATTTTCTCTAGCTGTTTCAAAATGAGAATGGAATGAAGGAATGATTGGGGAATATCCACGACCACCAAGAACCTGAAAATTGACTGTATAAAGAAGTTAGAACTCAACTTCTACCAACCATCTTCTTCATATTGAATTTGAAATTGGAAACATCAACTTCTTCACTTTCATTTACATCGAACTTCTTCTGGGCTACAGCTCTTCTCCATGGCAGTGGAGGCAAAACTTTTTGTTTGTTATGCATCCTTGCATGCTCAATCCAGAAAGAGTCATTTGAGATCAAATCCGCAAAGCGATGACATGCCTAAACTTTTTTCTAGGGTCTTTTCAAGTAGACTAACGTTACCAGTGTGCAATTGAGAAGTGATTTCTTATCAAGCCGATGAAATACTTGAATGAAGCTTTCATTAGTAACATTTTCGGCGTCGCTGTAACAAGCAAGCATTTCGATATGAGTCAATGCACTTTTCTTAAATCTCACATTAACATTGGAACGTCGGATGACTGAAATTTTTGAAAAATTGAAGAAATCGCTTTCAGCATTGAAGCGGGCAGAACAATGTTTTTCTCGACTTTTAAACAACCGAATGAGTCACTGAAAACGTGAGAGACGCAGACAGAGAGAGTTACGAAATTGGTGCAGTCATATGATGTTATTCGAATCAAATGTTCGAGTTTTCTTAGGAAGGTCGTTAGACCTGTCAGGGTTGATTTAAAAAAATGTTTTTTTTTCAATTTTTCGGAATATATTTACGAAACATTACTTATCGACAGCGAATGTTTCCTATAGTCTGATTTTCCATTTCCATTTCTTTGTCTTTCATACATATGCATACAACTTGAACAATTATTGCGTGGTCTTTCTTATGATTATCAAACGCTCAGCATTAGGCGTCAATGTCTTGTCCTAGTTTTGCAAGGATGTGACCAACCTCAACTACAAGGTCACTGCAATCCTGAATCAGGATTCCTGATACTGATCCCATAAGCAATGTCGGTCAACGTATTGTTTATCAAAAGTATACCACATGTTAAAAGATTTTTTTAGAACTAAGGTAGTTAATGCTGACAATATTTACAAGGATAGCATGCAATATAATTTAAAACGATCTATCATCACATTCTGTGGATGGGATAGCGTCATAATCGAGAGGGGTAACGTCCGGAACAACTTCATCCTCTCGTGCTTCTCTGGCAATCTCGAAGTCCGAAGCTGGGTTATCAATAGACATTGCTCTGGGTTTTCTTGTAGCGATGGTAGTCAACGGGAGATTGTAGTCTGGAGATTCAAAGGCGACATGGGAGCTGTACGTGTTTCTTTTCTTTCTTTCCATCTGTCCTTCACTGAGTGATAATAGAGCCTATAAAACATATTCTGCGAATCTGTCTGAGTGTAACAAATACCAATTTGATGGTGATGAACACATAGATCAGAACAACGACCAGAATGTTGAGATAAACAGCAAACCAAATCCTCGTCGCCTCGTCCTTCTTTAGATTTGTCATCAAGCCTTCCGATGATTTGCGCGACGTGGCCTAAAGACCCTTATGTCAATATGACTCCTCCCCCTGTCAAGAGTATATACTTACTGTACCCTTTCCGAAGAGATGTGTCGCCGAATCAAACATTCCTCTTGTTTTCTCAGCTGCAGTATTCATCCAGGTCGGCAGTTCTACCCTCTGACCGAACATTTCGATACTATTAGTCTGCAATTTTTTGATTGTCAATGTTGTGAACTCGACTCAAGCTTACATTAGATCTCAACTTTTCCGCCTTGGTAATCTGGAAATCGTCAAATGTGCTTTCCTCCTCATTAAGGTTCTTCATGTAAAATGCGTTTGCCCAGGCAATTAATAGAAATGCCAAATACAGTCGCATGACGCCTATAAACGTAACAAAGACTTTTATTAGAACTCATTTTTAAAAAGTAGAAAAACTGTTTGCTCCGCTTAGAGGAGGTCTGAGTATCAGCCGCAAAACTCTGAATTTGCAGAAGTGAAGGCGTGATGACCTTCTTTTCCACGAGGAGTTCCAAGTTTTCAGACCTTTCGTGGTGAGACCTTTAGTCTACCTGCTCGCGGCTTGCGTTCTTTCCGAACGAGCTTCGCAAAACTTATTTCTTTCTGAACTTTCTGAAAATTTTTGGGCACTGTTTCGCACGGTGTTTCGTGATCTTCCTGATAAATCGTTTTTTCCTTTACTGTGATTTTAGTTTGTATAAGCGTGAAAACAAGCCATTGAATTCCCATGCTTTTCAAAATAAGTCTTCGACTCAAGTTCGAACCCCTAGTTCCTTTGATATAGCCGGCTATAGCCCGTTCTTTTGTGTTGTTGTTTTCAAAACCCAATGCGTGAAGTATTCACATTAAACACGTGAACTTTTTTAAAAACAATAAGAAAGGTCATGACCTAGGTCACCACGGCGTTGTCCACGTGTAAAATGACGTGTCGAAACTGCACCGTCCACACGTCTTGCAGTTCATATTATCGTCTCCTCCGTTGCCTCTTTTTTTTTCTCTCCGTCATCTTTACGAAGTGTGCTTTCCTCCTTTCCTTCATCGTCTCTAGCAGTCTTCTCTCTTGTGTCTGAGCGCTTGCGAATGTGTGTGACCGCAGATTTTTTTCAAACGTAGCTTCGTCTCAATGTCAACATATACTGTTCTTATTGCTCTTAGTCAGTAAGGAGCAACGTGTAATATTATCAACTCATATTTATTGATCGCGCATTGTTCAGCTTTTTTTACAGGTAATATGACTACATTTTCTCTTATCCTTCTTGTTGCCGCTTCCATCGCGGCAGTGAGCGCTGAGAGCGAGAACGTACTTGTTCTCACAGAGGTAGCTTTTGAACATATTGCAAGTGAAAATCATGTTAAATTTTAGAGCAATTTCGATGAAACTATCAACGGACACGAGTTTGTCCTCGTCAAGTTCTATGCCCCGTGGTGTGGTCACTGCAAATCGCTTGCTCCAAAATACGACGAAGCTGCTGATCTGTTAAAAGGAGAGGGATCTGATATCAAATTGGCTAAAGTGGACGCTACTGAAAACCAAGCTCTCGCTTCCAAATATGAAGTCCGCGGATATCCAACTATCCTTTACTTCAAAAGTGGAAAGCCAATCAAGTACACTGGAGGACGTGCAACCTCACAAATTGTTGATTGGGTCAAGAAGAAGAGCGGGCCAACTGTTACTGCCGTCGAATCCGTTGAACAACTGAATGAGCTCAAGGAAAAGCACAGAGTTATTGTTATCGGTTATTTCAAGGTGGGTTCAATTCAAAACTTACCCCTGCCAAACTTCAAATTTTCAGGATGCCAAGTCTGAAGCTTCTACCATTTTCAACGAGGTCGCTGACTCCGTCGATGATATTTTCTTCACCATCGCTGGGTCCTCTGATGTTGCAACTGCTGCAACTCTCAGCGCTGACGGAGTTGCTTTGATTCGCACCGATGGTGATGACAGCGAGACAAACAGTATCGAAGACTCCGAAATCACCAACACTATTGTGCTGAAGCAGTGGATCCATGGATACAAACTGTCTCCAGTAACCGAATTCACTCATGACTCCGCACAGGAAATTGTTGGAGGCGATCTTAAAAAGTTCCACTTCTTGATCATCAAAAAGTCTGACCCATCCTTCGATGAGACCATTGCCAAATTCACTGAAGTCGCCAAGCTCTTCCGCGCTAAGGTTATTTTCGTTCTTCTCAACATTGATGTTGAAGAAAATGGTAGAATCCTCGAGTTCCTCGGAGTTGACGCCAAAAACACCCCAGCTAATAGAATCGTAAGCTTGGACGATCAAGTTGAGAAGTTCAAACCACAAGATGATGAGGACTATGAAACTTTCACAAACTCTTACTTGCAAGGAAAAGCAACTCAAGATTTGAAAGCTCAAGAACTTCCAGATGATTGGGACGCTCTTCCAGTGAAGGTCCTTGTTGCATCAAATTTCCACGATATCGCACTCGATGAATCCAAGACAGTCTTTGTTAAATTTTATGCTCCGTGGTGTGGACACTGTAAGCAATTGGTTCCAGTGTGGGACAAGCTTGCCGAAAAGTACGAGAACAATCCGAACGTTGTTATTGCCAAACTCGATGCCACCCTAAACGAGGTAATTAAAAACACATTATGGCTTTAAATTTGACAGCAAATTTTCAGCTTGCTGATATCAAGGTAAACTCTTTCCCAACACTCAAGTTGTGGCCAGCTGGATCTTCAACTCCAGTCGACTATGATGGAGACAGAAACTTAGAGAAGTTCGAGGAGTTCGTCAACAAGTACGCTGGATCTGATGCTAAATCTCAGGAGCACGAAGAGCTTTAATTTAATAATCATATACCTATAATTTATTGTTTGAAATCACGGTTTTTTTTTGTGATTACTCGTTAAATAATTGCGACGAAATATAAAAAATTCCCTAAATATTCAACTTGCTTTGTATCCGTTCGTTGAAATCCTGTGTGCTTCATATTTCTTCTTCATGCATCGAAGAACTAGGGCGCCTCCTAATCTATTCAAGACGTTAAAATTAGGAAAAATGTCCGACTTGACGGAGAAAAGAGTCTTTTTCGACATCGCTCTTGATGAACAACCTGTTGGAAGAATCGAAATCAAGCTTTTTGTTGATAAAGGTAAAACTTGTATCTAGACGGCATTTTCATTCATTTTCAGCTCCAAAAACATGTGAAAATTTTCGTGCGTTGTGTACTGGAGAAGCCGGGAGAACTCCCAACAACAAGACACATTTACATTATAAAGGAAATGAAATTCATAGAATTGTTAAGAATTTCATGATTCAGGTTTCTGATAAATCCCAATTATCAATAAATATCCACCATATTTAGGGTGGTGACATAACAGAAGGTGATGGAAGAGGTGGTTATTCAATCTTTGGTCGTTACTTTGAAGATGAAAAATTTGAGCTGAAACACTCAAGACCGTACTTGTTGTCGATGGCAAACAAAGGGCCAAATTCGAATTCTTCTCAATTTTTCATCACTACTGCACCTGCACCACATTGTAACGGGAAACACGTGGTTTTCGGCGAGGTAATAGTGTGTCAATTACCTTTTTTCGCTATATATACTAAACTTAGTGATGTGTAACAAACTCTTGTTTTTAGGTCATAAAAGGGAAGAATGTTGTGGATCTTATTGAGAACCAGGAAGTGGACGATAAATCAAAGCCGCGTGCAAAAGTTTCCATTTCCAACTGTGGCGAACTAGTAAGAAAAATGAAGCATCAAAAAACAGAAGAAGGTTCGACCGATTTGGATGAAAAACAGAAAAAAGAAGAAAAAGATCGAATCCCGGAGATTCCAAGATCGTGGCTATACCGAAGCGAGACAGTAAAAGGAAGAAGTAGATCACCGCTCAATGAGAGGCATAACAACTCGAAGAGAAATAGATCCGGTTCGCGTGATTCATACTCTAGCAATAAGGTTGACACTTCTAAATGGAAATTTCGACAATTTTCTAAATTTAGGGAGAAATGAATATTAATAGGGACAGATATCGTGGTCGCTTCGACAAGCGCGAAGATGACTACAGAATCAAAGTGCGAGGGCGTGGTGGAGTTCGTTATCATCACGGAAGATCTTCGACTCCGGAACACTGGAGGGTAAATGCACCAACAGTTCGTAAACATAGTTTTCTATCGAAACACAGTATTCTAATTACAGATGTCAAGCAAATAATCACCGTCGCTATAATTCTATATCTATATTTCTTGTTTTTCGGGTGAATTGATCTCATTTATTTTAATTCGAACTCAGTTCAATTGCTTTGTTGCTTGCTTAATATTTGTATTGGTTTTTCATTATTAAAAATGTTTTTTGTTTTTCTTTTTCTTAGATCCGCTTGCACTGAGAGGGAACGTTTCCAGAATCCCCTTTTCAGCATCATGGTAAACAAAAGTTTTGTAGTGCTTGATGAGAGCAGTAAGTGAGAAAAATTCGGGAATCAATCTGCGGTTATCACACTTAGTCATCGGGAAATCACCGCATTCTACTTTGTACAGAATTCGTTTCACTTTCCGATGATAGTCGTAGTGACTTCTTTGACTGATGAAAAAATGGAAAAAACCTTCTTGTGAAGATCTGAAAAAACGGTTTGATAATTGTTAACATAATCTGGTAGAACCTATAGGCCAACATGAGCGGGAGAGAGATTGGGACGGAATCATTTTCTGGTATACGGTAATAGATAACAAATCCCGAACATCCAATTTGTTCTTCAGCATCAGATTCAGTCGCTCCACCAATGAAAAGATTAGCTTCAGAAGTTTTAGATGAGTTCGATTCCATTGTCGATACCTCATATTCTTTTTCGGAAAATACTTCAGAAGACAGGCTAACTGCTGGAGATTCATCGTTGAATGCTTCTTCCACATTTTCTTTTGTAAGCTTCTCACCGTTCGGATACACTTTTCTTGTTTTACGACAAATCTAGGATTAGCGGAACGTTTCGAAATTTTTGTTTCATTTCTCACCAAGCGTCCATACTTATCCTCTTCCAGCAAACAATCACTTTCTTCCTCATTTCCTGCAGACATTTCAAACATTCAGTGAATGAAATTTTGATTTCGCATTTTATGATTTTTTCAGATTGGCTTTTTTCCACGTGGCTAATGTTACAGAACATCACGGTTTCGTGAAAATGTGTTTCTGATATTCTCAGTTGTAAAGTTTCGCTATTCATTTGCTAACGTCAAATCCACCATTCGGAAATTACTTTTTCTAACTACTCAGGGAATTTTTGGCGTGATGTTGGCAGTTAGCCGTGGTCAATGGCTAATAGCCTCAAAAATACCTGAGTAGGGATATGTCAGGTATGACAGTTAAAATTCAGTAAGTGGTGGGTACTGCTGAACAACTGAGGACAAACTATACTCCCTACTGAAATTAGTAACTGCTATGGCCGACTTCAGGCCAAGTTCTGATGGTCAGATTCTGAAGATTCGGGTAGAAAGAAATCAACATAAAACATGGAGAATTGGTTGAAGATAAATTTCTTGTACAAAGAAGAGTTTGACCCCATGTAGCGACCTAAAAAAGATCAAACAGTCAATAGTCACAAGAATTTTCTTGCAAATTGCTCCTTGTTGATATTTTGATACTTGTTTCGAATAAACATCCGGATATCCACAGGGGTTACCCTTTCCTTTTCTTTTATTCCACTCCTCCCAAAATTTGTACCTGACACGGATACCTTTGCTCTCTCTTGAATAATTTGTGTGAACCTGCTTCCCGTTTTCTTTTATTCTTTTGTCGGGACTCAGAGACAACTCCTACTCAAAAAGGAGCAAAAAAGGACAAAGACTGAGATCTTTACACCTCAATTCATTTGATCTTACGGTCAAGAATGAAAACGAAGGTTCTTGTGAAGAAGTTTCTCGTTTTACTATGTTGTTTTCAAATATCTGATGCTGACTGAAAATAATGTGATGATGGAAAAATGTTTTGGTTTCGAGATTCTGAATTCGGTTTGTTTTTTCTTATTCTTTCGCTTCCTCTATTGTTCTCTGTGGCATTGATCTCCGCCATCTGGTTTCACATTTCAGGGTAATTTTCCCTCGTAACCTGATTTTCTTTTTACATTATCTGAATATTTTGTCATAACTTATTTACAAAGAATACGTGGCCGCGTGTTCATTTTGATATTAATAAGCAACTGAGTTGGTATCAGAGAAGTTTTTTTTACAATAAAACCATGTTCACTCCCTGATAAATTATTCCCCTGGAATATTAGGAAAGTAAGAATGAGTGAAAAAAAAAGAAAAACAGAACCTACTGTTGTAATTCAATGCATAAAATGAAGCTGTGTACTTTGAAAACACTTGTACTGTAAATCTTTTGAATGTTGGAGGAACTCATTCCTCTGCAATGTTTTTCTTCCTGCTTCGTCGATAATGTATCTCTAGAAATGTTTTCCACAACTCTTTTCAGTCATTTCCAGTCTCTATTTTTCTCTCCTGTTTCCATCTGATTCGATGACATGTTCCACTCTCTTTCGTGCCACAATAATTTCATTGTTGCCCTCTTTCTTCATGTTTTTCTTCTGCTATTCCTCACTTTCTCTATTCGAACTTCCTCCTGTTTTCTGAATGATTTCTGCTTCTCCACTGATGCCCATCCGAAAATTCCAAATGACAAGGTGAGTGGTATAAATAGAGTAAACGAAGGAACCTCCCTTATTCTGGAGGACTCCCCTTGGGAAATATCAGATGAGAGGAGGAAGATCTGCTGGAAAAAAACCGACAGAAAAGGGAATGAGCCATGTCTAGAGAAATGAAAAAAAGCTCAAAGGGAAAACGTGTTTTTTTCAGACACAAATTGAGCCGGCATTTAGTTGAACTTACGACCAATTTTATCTGGTTCATCATAGTTTTTCTCTCAATTTAGTGCGAGATTGAGCGAACACTCTCTCAGTAACACATTTTTTAAAGGTTATGCTACTTTTCTTATCTAACGATTGTTTGTGCTAATAGTCATCTAATCAAAAAACAAACGACTACTGTGCATGATTCACTTGGTCTCATGCCAAATAGACGCTTTTGAATCCGGAGAATCCGGAAAAATGTGGTTGCTCCACTCATCTTCATGTTCTCAAAAACGTCCACTTTCATCCGATTTCGTTTGCCCAATGTTCTAAGCTACCGTATGCCTTTCACGAAATAATCGGATATTTATGTTTGATATACTCAATTATCTTATTATTTTTTCTTTCTCTTTTACGAGCAGAATCAATGCTTTCATATTTGTACAAAATGGTCACGAGACCAATAAAATAAGGATTGGAAGTCTATCCATTTATGTCTTTCAAACTTTCTCATTTTCATTTCAACTCTCATTTCAAGTTTTTTTTGTGAAATTCTGAAAATAGATGGGAATACTCAGTACTTGATACTCAGTGCTGTGAACGATCTGAAGTTTCGTAGAGTACATGTTTCACATCGAAGTTTTTATTGCTTGAATTCCAAGATGAAAGTTGGAAGTTTCCATTTCAAAGTTTTCATAATCCAATGTATGCTGAATTTTGGTGTGAGGATCCTATATTAGACTTCGTATATGAAATCAGAAAAAGAGAAAAATTCACACATTCGAAATGTGGACGTGCAAAAAAGAAAACTATGTTTCGATTGAATTTAATTGAAACTAAATCTCCATTTCAACGTACTTCTTCTGAGTGTTGCTCAATCGTTTGTGCAAAATTAAACAAAGTATTTGTAGTGTCGCACACCAATCCCTATTTTCGTGTTTCTGTTGAAAATAATATCCGAAAAGTATTCCTCTCGGTTGAAACGATGTTCACGAAATTTCCATATAGCCTCTCTTACACTTTTCCGAGAACTTCATTTTTTGTAGCCTTTTTAGTTTTTGTGTTCGAAAAGCTTACACTTCAATCCCTTACTTTTAGGTAAGCTTATTAGACTGGCAGCATTGTTCTGGGCTCATCAAACGGTTTTGTTTTCTTCTCTCTACTTTCAGCTTCTCTTACTGAGTTTTTGAACATTTGAAGTACAATAAAGATGTTACCTTTCTGACATCAACTACAAATTCTCTTTTACGTCATCTGGTTTTTGTATCATGTCCTACTTAATAAGACAATATTCTTACTAGTGACCAGTGTTAGAATAAAAATCTCAAGACGTGCTCCTATAGAAGAAACATTTCTAGAAGTGTAGAATAAAAGACATTTGAAGCGTATGTCTTTTCCAGAATTAAATAACTAGCTCGTCTTCTAAATTTGCACATGAAACGGATAGGAAGACACTGATGTGTGCTCATTGGTAGAGTCCAAAAGACTAAAATAACTATCTTTGGCTTTTTGAAAAATACGTTTCTTTTTAGTCTGAAATTTGGTTTCCCATGTTACAAACGTGTGAAAATGTAAATTAGGTTATGGAAACTAGTTTGTAGCGCGAGGTCAAAAAGTGAATGAAACATAAACATTTTCTATGAGTCTCTTAGGAAATCTCAGTGATTTCTCTCAATGATATTGAATCAATGAGCTCCCAAAATCATGGAATAAAACATGTAGTTCGACAGAAAAATAAAACAAAGGGATCATGAATTAACTTGATTTTATTCGGAGTCTAATCTTTGCTCACTCTGCACACCATTTTCTTTTTTGGTACATGATCCACCAAAAAAACGCTATTCGAGATTGAAAAAATCATTAATATTTCAACTGTTTCTTAGATTCTCCCCATATTCTATTGTTTTTGTTCATTTCACATTGTATGATTCTCATATCATCCCTGCAATTGAAATGTTTCGAGGAATATGGATGTAGATCAGATATTTTGAACTCGGAAGTCTCATTCCCTTCTTAACTTCCGAATTTATCAGAATCACCATTTCTTTTGTTCTGAATTTCAACATGACTCTAATGACATCACAAATGACAACATTATGTGTGGGCTTTTCTTGTTTTTCGAAAGAATGGTTAACTTCCTTTTATGATTCAGAAAAGTCATGAGACTCATATTACGGTGGGTCCAATTTCCATGGTAATAAAATAAGGAATAGACAAAGATTTTTATTCATTTTTATGACATTCAAAACGTTTAGATTTTTAATGGGACTCTTTTCTTAAGTCTCTATGACAAAAAGAGCCATTAAAGGACCGCCCATTTGGCACAAAACGTCTCTTCTCTTCACGATACGAGACTATTGAATTTACTTTTTTCGTCCGAAAAGCAATTTATTAAATGAGAATGTGTTCAGTTTTGGGACTCTTTGGTTTAATTTTGTTACGTGGATTCATATTTCCGTCCTTCATAGAAATCTGAATTGAAAGTCATTGAAACTGAGGAATGGCACGTTCTGTGAGATAAGAATTTCCGGCGCATCGAGATCATTCGTAATTTCTAAATTCCGTCATTTCTCTAAAATCAAACCATGTAAGAAAAGTGTCATTTTCAAAGAACTTCCTCAGTGTTTTCAGTATTTTTGAGGCTTTCATAAACCATGTGACTAACCTAATTTGGCCCCTACACATTCTTATTTCCTGCTTTCCTCTTCTTTAACGTCATTATAATTTTAAACATGACTGCCGTAATAGAGTAAAAATAACAACGATCTGGCTTTCGCTCTTTTTTGAGAATATTATCATCATGAGCAAAGTTTTTTTTCCGATCGAAAATTCTGAAAGGCTTGAAATGAACATTTGCATATGACAACCACACTTTGAAGGTGAATAAGTGCTTTTCCGGCATCTGAATCCAGAATCAACATCCTCTTTTTCTCCCTTGAGATTCATTCACACAGTAATTTTCTATGCATCAGACTAGGAATGACGTCGGATAGAGAAACTTACTTTTGCAATTGAAAAGTTTATGGGAAACAAATACAGAGTTAGGGGAAGTTTATACTTTTGATTCAAAACAACTGGATCCCTTTTTCATTTCAAAATTGTTCTTATTTTGATTACTTCAAAACAGGACATCCAGCCAAGTGTCACTTTCAGATTCTGTTCCAGACGATTTCCAAACTACAAAAATCTCAATAAAACACGTATTGCTTTTCGATCAGTAGTCGGTTTACAGTATTTTTCGAGAAGACTTTGTCAGTGTGACTCAAATTGTTTGCTCAGCCATTTCTAATTCTCTCGTTACATAAATCGTTCAACACTGTTTCAACAAAAAAAAGAGAGACGGCGCCTGTGAAATGCCGTGTGCTCTCTTCCTCTTTCTCTCTTCCGAAACTACTGCTGACCCAATTTTTCTTTTCTTTTTCCTTTTGCACACGGATTCAAGAATAGAGTTCAATCGGTGTTCGTTCTAAAAGTGTCAATGGCCAATGTGTGTTAAAGTTGCCACTTGAAATTTGATTCTTCTAAACTATATTCCCCATGATATTACACTATATGAACGAGTTTTACAGTTTCTTAATTTTACTTCATTCTCAGAGAAGAACTCTAAACTCTCACACTATGAACAAGAATAAAAACAGTACAATTATATGTTCTCTCCCAAGTTCATAGTATTATAGTATCCTACCTTACGGACTGTTGATAATTTGAACT
>GL379840.1:99386-158421 GCA_000143925.2 Caenorhabditis brenneri | reverse complement strand
TATCCTACCTTACGGACTGTTGATAATTTGAACTCAAAAGTGACCCGTTCTGATGAAAATGAGAAAACCAACACTTCCATGCAATAGGTACTTGATTTTGTGATCTCATCAAACCGCTAAACACCGATTTATATTTTTCAACTCCTACTTCAGGAACAATAAACTTCTGATGAAATTTTCGAAAATCCCTTTTCTAGTCTGAAGTTTCTCGGATTCCAGGTCTTCAGAACTTTAGTTTCACCTTAATACGTGACATTCTTGACTGAAAGAACCCATGTTTCCTGTCCAGAATCTTCCTCTTTTCCGCTTCCCTCTTATTCTGACTAAACAGGCAGTTTGCAGGAAAATCTTGAGAAAGGTTTGCTTCTTGCTTTCAAACAACAAGTTTCTGAGCACTTTTATTAGATGTCCTCCTTCTTTTTCTTCTAATAACTTCTTGGAACTTTCAACCCATCTTCTCGTTTTTCTTCTCTCTCTATCCATGGACTTTTATGTGAATAGGTCAATAAGAAGAGGAAGATGGGTGTTCGAATGGAAAATGAACAGCTTCCGTTTGATTTTCGATGCATTTTCTCTTCTTTTTTCTACTAGACACTGTTACTTGTTACAAAATAATTCGCCCTCTATAGAGGGTATTTGTTCAGCAGATGAGACATTTACTGAGCACATGGTTTTTTGTCGAAATTTGTTCAGAAAACTAGATTTTCATTTTTCTGATCTTCTTTTCCAAAACGAATATTTTATCTGATGAGTTAGATCTGATATCGAGTTTATCAAGAATTCAGTTTTCTCCACGAGATTTCCAAGAAACTTTGAACAGTGATCATTTGAAACTTTCATAGGTTTGAAAAAGTAAATCATTCCGTATGCAGTGAAATGTAAGACTCGATTCTGAAGAAGTATGACGCAGGAACTTTTTTAGAAATCCAGGTCTTTGCAAGTAGCAGCTTCGGATTCATGATTTATAGCATTCATTAGATGAAGTAGGGGTCTTAGATATGGTTTTTCAACTGCTGTCTTTCTATCTCAAAACTACGAATTTGCAAACGTGAGGCTCTGAGCGAATTCCACTTTTTCTTTGAAATGTGAACACCCTGACTAATAATCAAAAAAAGCTGTTAAGTTCGGATGTTTTAGTTCTAGGTAATCTGTAGTTTAGTTCTTATTTCTTTCATAAACATGTTTGCAATAGTATACCTGAGCATATTGGATTGTTTCTACAAACTAATCTAATAATACGAGGACATAATCTTTGTGTTTTGAAAAGTACGCTTGAATCAGTTATTCTTAAAACGAGTATAATTATGTTCAGATTCAAAGGAACAGACGGAAATCTCTTCTACCCGTTAATTTATAATTTTCATAGAACCTCCTATTCTTTTCATTTTCACATCAGCCATTATTCATATCAACTGAAAGAGCATTCGATTTTTAATAAAAGCATGACCATCTTTCTTCTTGAATTTTCAAATTTAGTTTTTTTTTCTTCGTGGTCAGAAACAAGCTCCGCCTTTTTATGTTGCTCGTTGAGAGATAAAAGAAAATCTCAAGTTCTATTTCTCTTTTTCAAGCTAATCTTGAGCCTTATCCCTCCCATAAATAGAGAAAACTGAGAAGATCCTTCAGGTTTCCTTGTTTTTAATTAGCTGTGGAAACCTATAAACATTCTCTCTTCAACTTCTATCTTTTCATACTTACTCACAAAAGGGTTACTTAAACAAAGAATTCCTTTCGAACTTTGCTCATTTTCAGCTGACATCTACAGACACCTAGAATCCTCCTACGCTCAAAAAATGAGCCTTCCCCAATTACATGTTTCTCTTTTTTCTTTCTTCGAGCACTTTTATTTCTGAGCTCTTCACTTTTTAACACACACCCACTTCTTCGTTTTCTGATGATATTCGATTCCTTTTTCTCTTTCTAATCTTGTTATGCAATATTAGTCTAGATATACTTTGGGAAATCAAAGGATTACATTTCTCAATGCAGGAATATATTTATCAAAAGACTGACAGTTCATTTATTATGTGGAAGAAATGAAAAAGGGTAAACATCCTTTCCTAAGAGTTTTTAATTTCCGTTTGGTATCCTTCAACATAAATTTATAGCTTTGTTGGTAAGCTCCACCCTACTGGTTCTGCAAAAACTGAGCATTGCTTCGATGCATAATCTCGTTATTTGGATTATGCCAATATTCTGGGTTTGTATTCTTATGAGAACTTTAATACGAGACTTTCGTAGTGTTTCATTTCTATTTTGAATTCTCACTTTTTTTGACATCAGCACCTTACCTTATTAATAATTTAAATATCTACTTGATGTTCTCAAACGCTGTTATACTTCGTACCAAAACACTGCTCATCGCTTCAATTTGCCTATCAAACTTGCTCATTTATCCCAAAAAGTCCCTTTTCGAATCTATTTATAATTCGTTTATTCAACTTTTCCATGCATCTTATAATTACAGTAACCCGTTTGACGCGATGTCAGCGGTGGAGGTGAGCATACCGTTCATCGGTCTGTTCATTATCCTTTCCGTTGTTGGAGTCATCGGAAATGTGATCGTAATCTTCGCAATCGCCGGTGACAGAAACATGAGGAAATCAGTGATGAACATTCTGTTGCTCAATTTGGCAGTGGCTGATCTTGCTAATATTATCTTCACGATTCCGGAATGGATCTCTCCAGCATTCTTCAAAACTCATGACTGGTAGGTTATAGTTATTCGGATTCGATAAAAGACAAGAGCTTTAAGGTTATTGCCATCGTTGATGTGTCCATTGTGCAGATATCTTGAATGTGTGTTCCTATTCGCATCTATTTCCACTCAAATGATTGTTTGCATTGAAAGGTGAGAAGTGTTTCAAATACACATTACGAAGAGGAGCAATTTCAAAGATCATTTCAAAAAAGTTCAAGTATTGAAATGATTCATAATTTGTGTCTTTTTGTGTATTTGTACTTGTAAGGTTGATTGGTTTTTCAAAGCTGTCATAATAGAGAAGTGGTTATCTAGAAATATCAGCATTTTTCTAAATATCTTAATCTTCATGAATACTCACTAACCCTTCGTTGTTTCAGATACATTGCTATCGTCCTCCCAATCCACGCCCGTCGTCTGTGCTCTCGCCGCAATGCTCTGATTACTGTTCTGATCTCATGGATCTTTGTTGCACTGTTTGCTTCTCCATATGCCATATGGCATTCCGTCAGAGCAAGTAAGTGAGATAATGAGTCAGACATGTTATTTGGTTACTCATTTACAAAATGATAACGAAATCATTATATTATGAGGAACACCAAAACATGTTCAGAATGTTATGACAGACTTCTGACTCAATACAAATGACGAAACGAAAATTTGACTTCCAGAAACTTCAGAAGACGGTGAACTATCTGCAACTTGCACGAACTTCGCAGGAAAGTCTGCATGGTGGCAAAGATACAAACTCTCAGAGTTTCTTGCTTTCTACTTCATTCCATGCTTGATCATCATTATAGTGTACACAAAAGTGGCAAGATGTCTCTGGTGCAAAGATCCAACACTTCAAAGTGAAAGTGAGAGTTTGAAAACTATAGTTGACGCTCAATTGAAATTTTCAGCCCGATCCTGTCTGGACAATAAGCTATCTGCACGTAGTATCGATGCTCTCCGTACTAGGAGAAATGTCGTGAAAATGTTGATTGCTTGTGTTGCTGTTTACTTCGTCTGCTATTCTCCGATTCAGGTTATGTTCCTCTCAAAGTGAGTTATTAGAAATGATGTTCACAAATCTGACACACATTTCAAATTAAAAGTTTTCTCTATTTTAGTTTTTTCTCTAACAGATATTGAATTTTTCCCTTGCAGAGCTGTTCTCAATGTGACAATCCATCCACCGTATGATTTCATCCTACTGATGAATGCTCTTGCAATCACTTGCTCCGCGAGCAATCCTCTCCTCTATACACTCTTCTCAACGAAATTCCGCAGAAGGTAAGAATTAAAAACTTCTATTTGTCTCCCCTCCAACTGATTGAATTCCAAATGCATCATGATCTCCTAATGTCTTCTAGGTTACGTGATGTCGTGTACTGCTCGCCTGATGTGGAAAACGAAACGAAAAAGACTTACTTATCGATCAATAACACTTCAATCACCGGTCCACGGGCTAGTTTTAATTGATTTCTCACGCATGAAAATGTTCCCAGTTTTCCGATTTCACTCTCCCATTTTTCCATTTTTGATTTGCAATTGTCTCAGTCTCTCTCAAAATCAGATCTCTCCCTATTTGATTATTTTATAATAGACAACTGTGTGTGTCTTTGTTCGTTGTGATCATCTGCCCTTCCCGTTTTGATTTACCTGTAAATAAACAATGTGGCATGTTAATGATTCAAATTGTGATAGAAAACAAAAAATGAACGTCGAGTTTAGTTTCAGAAACCAATGAATGCACGGAAACTGTTCTGGTGTCGAGTATCTCAAAAGGAAACGCCAATCAATTCGATTACAAAACTATGAAATATTTAGGAGATATTTCGTTTTGTACTTATGTATAAATCCTATTTATATTTTGTAATAATGAAGTATTTTTGAAACTTTACATCGATCTCGTGGAAGCTCTTGTGGTAATTTAAATATGATACTGCAAAAAATGCTTTTTTGTAAATAAAAATCATTTACTAAACGAAAAATGAAATAAAGTGAAGTTTTATTAATCCTTATCGTCGTCTTCATAGTCGGTCTGTTCTCCATTGGCCATGTTCATCAGGAACTTTTGATACATATACTCCATCTCCCTTTCCTCTGCCAACTCTCGCTTCACATCCTTTTTCATCTTCAAAATGGCTGTTCCGTAAAGTCCGAGGTTGAACAGTATCGTCGCCACGCTATCAAGATCCCGAAGTCAATGTACGGTCGATATCTTTCGTAGAATGATCGAGCTCTGAAAATTTGAAGACAACAGTAAGTAAAGACATGAGAAACTAAAATTATATCTAACCCTTATTTTGAAAGCACATCCAGTTTTTAACATAATAAAATAATTCTAGCAAATACTGATGCAAAAACTACTTCTGAAATACTAATCTAAACTGGGTTTCATAAACTCACAGGTATTTCTCAATGTTGAGGACGGCTTTATTGTATCTGACCAGAGCTCGATAATTTTTATAAGTATCGATTACTTGCTTTTGATGAGCGGCAAAGTCTAAATCGAAAGTGTTCACCAGAGTTTTATTGAAGTCGGCAGCCTCGACGGTTCCAACTTTCTCCGCAAAATCCATCCATTCTTGTTTTATGAATTCGGGATTCGGAAGATCATGAAGGTTCTCTATCAGCCATCGCAGATCAATGAGCTCATCCATCGGCACACCGTCATAACGCCCTTTCCTCAACAAGACTTGATGTTTCAATTCGGTGATACGGTCTTTGATTGTGTCAAACTTTTTCATTTTGACAACCAGATCATATCGAGTTTCGTTGCTAACTGGAAACTCCTGAATCTTTTTTCCAAGTTCTTCTCCTGCTTTCAGCATTTCATCAAAGGCAGAACCGTTGATGAATCGATGAAACAGCTCAAACAAAATCGCGCCACTTGCCATCTTATCCTTCGGATGATAGTGGTCTTTGAGATAGATCATATATTGGTAATACGCTTTCTCATTGTTAGCTTCGTCCGGCAGATGTTCTAATTCACCATTTGTTGTTATAATTCCTTCTTTGAAAATTTGGATGGCTTCTTGGATCTTTTTAACATCTAATGAGAAGCTTCCCAAGGACGAAGTACTCTGATGGAGCTTGACGAATTCAAGTCCAGATTTAGCACGAAGTACATTCTTTTGATATTTTTCCAATTCCTGGACAGTATCTTTGAAAGTCGTTCTGATCCATTTCTCAGCTTTTGCAGTGAGGTCTGCTAAGGTAAGACTACTAAGGCGCTTCCCAATGTTTTGCGTTTCAGTTTTAAATTTTTCCAGCCTTGAGTACACACCATCGAACCTGTTGAATATCTCTTTAAATTTGTCATTTTTTCGGACGGATTCGTATTTATCTCTCGAAACTGAAGAACGAACAGTTCGTCCATATTCCGCATCCTGCTTCAATAAAGTGTAGTTTTCTGATGTCAGAAACTCGTCAAACTCTTTTTGAAGTTCCAAATACTGATCAAGAGCACTTGTTATGTTATTGTAACCATCCGAAACCTCTTGGGGGGCTGAGTTCGAATCATTCAGTACTCTACAGAGAGTGATCAAAGACGAATCGAATTCATCGGCGGACTGTCCAAGTTGTGAAGCTGACAACATCAAATTATGGATCATTTTTATGTTTCCCATCGTTCCTTGCTGTCGAGCTATATCCTTAACGTCTTGCGCAAGCTTACTGATTTTTTCAGCAGGAGTCCAAAATGGTTCCAGAATGCTTTTGAGCTTCGTCGTGTTCCCAGCATCGTTGAGCCAAAACCCGAAGTCTACATCATTCAGATCTTTTTTCAGTAGATTCCAATCCACGAAATCACTATTGCCATTCTCCACAATCAATTGCAGCAACGCTTCAGAAACACGAGACGCGGTGTCGAATGAGGGCATTTGCTTCATGATTTTTACTAGCCTGTTCATTTTTTTCAAGTCATCAATGGAAATCTGCTCCTTTTTGCTTAGTATGTCGATTCTTCTTTTGATAGGGTCAATAACGTCCAGAACATCCTGAATTCTTCTGGATCGCTTGATTTGGTCCACAATCTTTTCTGTTTCGACATGGAATTCCTCAATGGCATTGGCTGCTTTCAGTGCTTCGGTTGTTCTATCGGTCTCAGAATTCGGCCTTGATGCTACAAATTCAAAACATTTTCAAGGCGCATGAAATTACCACATGTTGGATTCCGACGGAAAGGCACGTCTTCCTGCCTGGAATCACACCCAACATTACTGAAGCTGTTGAGCACCTTTTTTCGTGATCTCCACGAGAGTTTTTTACCATTTCAGCCGAAATGGCAGGTGATATTCGTTTTGATTCATTTTTCGAAACTCGCTGCGCTTTTACAAGAGCTCGGCTACGCAAATTCATAACAAGGAAATTCAAAAAAAAATGGAACTTTGGCATATAACTATGCCACTCTGTCAGCGTCTTTCTGTTTAATTTCCATTTCCAAATGATTAATTTAATCAAGTTAATTTCATTTAATAAAATGAAAAAAATCCTACCTGGGTCATTAGGGCCGGCAAGAGAAGGAATAGGCTTATCAGGAAGGCCATCATCAGGAGGAGGAGTAGCAGGAGGAAGCCATTGAGTGTCTTTCATGTCCCCAACTTTATTTTTATAATCTTCCAATTGTTTCACATTAAGTTCCATTGGGTTTTCAACAATCGAAGGCAATCGAAACGATTTATTTTTCTCAGCCAATGGTGGTAGATCGTGCAACTGATTGTATATATCCAATAATTGGTCCACTGCTATCATAGCATTATCCAAAGCAACCCCCTTCGTACTTATCTTTCTTAGCTCATCAACAATTCTTCTGGCATAAGATGCATCAATTTTCAACAAAGCGTTTGCATATGTCTCATTGACAAAGAAGAACATGCGAACCGCCTCTTGAACTGTTTCATCCATATTTCCCGGTTGCATTAAGACAGAATAACGCTCAAAAGCGTTGATGAGACGGACATGAGCACTGATAGCATTGGAGATTCGGAGGAGAGTGAACTCTGGAAGCAAATTTTACGGTTTAACTGATAGTTTTAAAGTGCGGTGCAGGGCAATTCGCTATAAAATAGACGTATCAGAAATGTCGTCATGTATTTTTCAAAGTTGAAATAGTTCATTTTTCATTTTTCAAAACGTGATGACACTGTCAAGAGTTAAAAAGCTTGTATCTTTCCTCTCATGACCGTCTAATTCGACATAATCTGATATCTAGGCCTTACCTTTTGATAAAATCTCATTTGTTTTGTAGTGAATGGACTTACCGTCTACTTCTGGCTGGTTTGACGATGTAGGTGATTGTTGATAGCTGGTGCTCAAAAACCCGATAAGCAGGAGTTTGAAAACTGAAAGAGCAAATCATTGAGAGACCATGATACATAAAAGTTTGAACTCACTTTTCATTATTCTTGATGAAACTTTAGAAGCAGTTTTGATTGATAATGATTTCTTCTTATGCAGAGAGTAATGAGAAGGAACAAATATTTGAAAGAAATAAGCTGAAAGGAAGGTTTCCACGTCATCTAAATTGGTTTTTGTTGGGTTTTGCGTAAACTAGCTGCCTTTTTTACGTGAGCAGATTTTTACGTCTTTGTAAATGTACAGTTTTTCACACAAGGGCAAAAAAATTTCTGATAAAATGATTGGGATCGGTGTTGAAAATTCATGTTTTTAGTCAAATGAAAAACTTGTGAAAATCAAGATTTATCAGAGGAGTAGTGAATTTGAAAGAAGACTGGCTCCAAAGAGTTGAAAATATATCCGATCCATGTTTGTTCGTGTGTGATCTGTGACTAGAAACCAAGAGTTTTCAAAAAAAAAAATTGAGTTATTTAGCATAGCGAGTTTCGGAATGCTCGGTTTTGCTGAATAAAACTGTGGAAACTTATGGTCCAGATTTCATACTCAACCTCCACAGATTTATTTTCTACAATAATCAATACTTTTCAAAAACTTTCAATACCATAAATTGCACTTCAAAACCAAACCGTGTAGGCTTGTTGAAAATTATTCGATTTCATTGAAACTATAATATATTTTAATTATGGTTATATACAAGGATGTTCTTTGCATTTCTTCTTCCTAAAATGCTAATTTTTTCCTCTGTTCCCTTGTTGCATACTTCACAAGACCTGAGAACTACAGTATATTCGATTTGACATTAGAGACATTTGAAATTAAAGGAAAAGTCTTCTCAAGACTGGGGGAAAAGTCAATTTTTTGCACGTCACCGGGGAGAATGTAATGAAATCGAATTAGCGGAGGAAGCGTGCTTCCTTCCTAACTGCATCATATATCACTCCTCCTTTTCTCCGTTTTTCTCCTTTTTCACTTTCTGAACCTTGATTAATTTTTATTTTCATTGGCAAATCCTTTCACCACTTCTACCACCACCACTACTGCTTCCAAACGTCTTCTGATTCTCCGTCCGGTCGCTTACATTTCTCTCACACCAGATTTGCATCGTTGTGCTGTGGTTGCTGCTACTGCTGGTTATTATAATGACTATAATAATAATAATAACATAGAGAAAAGAGAGACCAGTCAGCTGCATATCTATCTGCGTATCGTATTCCTCTATACTATTTCCAAATCAACCCACATTTCCGAACGACCGATTATACTGCATCGGTTGGGGGGCGCAGTGTCGGAAAAGAGGATACGCACTCACTTTGACGCCGTTTTTTATGGAAAACTCTCTCATTTTTATTTATCTTCTATGCTTTTGCTACTTTTCACTCTTCTCCCTTTTGCCCTCCATGTCGATCATCATGAAATTCGGTTAGATGAATAATTTATGACCAGAAAAAAAGAAAGAAAAAGCTTCGAACCTTCTTCTACTTCTTCTTCTTTTCCTCTTCCATTTTCTTTTCATCCTTTTGCTTTTCTTTTGCTTCAGGCAAAGGAATTCAATGAAAGGAACCAAGGATCGTAGTGGAAAAAGGAAAAGGACATGAACAATAGAGCATGCTTTATTCCTTTTATTTGTGGTCCTTCTTTCCGGAAAACGGAATAATGTATGTACGCCGTTTTGGTGACATTTTAGAAGAAAGGTATTTCGAAGATTCTTTTGATGGCTTCTAAAAGAGTAGGATTCCTGGGAAGTTACTGAAAGTTCATGTTGTTTCTAAAAGGATTTTCATCACCACTCTCTACATAATTCTAGATTTGACCTGTACTTTCCCATATTGAATTTTGATCTTGGAAATGTTTTCGAATCTAATAGTCTCATATAAGATGATGGCATTATCCAATTAAAGTTATTATCTGTTTGTCCTTTTTTTCATTTCTCTTCAATTTTCAATTTCTCCCTTCTCATTATCCAATTTTCCCAATTATTTTTTCCTCAATATCAAATTGTTTCCCACTTGGCCACGGAGTTTGAGCTGTCATTCCGTGGCTTGAAACGGTATCCAATAAACCAACAAAACTAAATCTGGAAACTATGAAATCCAGTATTCCAGCTATTTTTGATGCGATTGTCTGCACTCTTCTGACCATAATCATGCTCTGTAATCAGTGTTTTTTGTTATGACGTACTCCTTGGTTTTGTATACTTTTGCTAAATATGGATGACTTAGAACCGTCAATCCTAGATGATGACGTTAACAATCCTATTTTTGAAATTTCGATGATTGTCAGAATAGATTTGTTATTTATTTCGGGTTTTCGTAGTATCATTTTAATAATTTGAATCTAAAAAACAGAAATAACATTCAGTGATATCATCAGATTCCAAATGTATCTTCTCATATTCCAATTTCCGTTTAAAAGGTTTCAAAAATAAATTGAGGTGCGAATATGAAAAAGTGACCGGAACAATTTCAAATGAACGAAAGTTCAATGTCATCATGAAATTTTTGTCCTGCTACAAAAATGTTATCGCTTCAGAACCAGTCTACAAATTCAGAATATTGTGCATTCCCGATTACTCATTCCTAGATGACAATATTACTTCCTTATTACTAAGAACCACGAAATCACACGGCCACATCCTCCATTCTCATGATTTCGTGTTGTATATACATGACAAATTGAATGTTCTCCAGAAGTTTTCGTATATTTATATTTCAGCTGTTGTAATCGTTACATTCGTTAATCTCTTTTCCACTAAACGCACTTTTGCTCTTTCTCCTTCTTTTCTTTCGGGAAATGTTTAAATTGACAAATCATGTGTGTCTGCCATGACCACCAAGTGAGCCTTTTCTCTCACGCCTTGATGAATTCGTCCCTTCTCCTCCTCTTCTCTTCAGTCTCCGTTCGTTTGAAATGTGTCGTGTTGGCTTTCTTGAGCAGCAAGAGCAGCTGTTGTGCTCTTTTCGTGTTGGCATCGCAATTAGTGGAATCGTTATCGTTGTGGGAAGAAGTCTAAGAAGAGAAAAGAAGAATGAATGCCAAGAATTCTACCAAAGAGCCTTTCTTGTCTTTCTTTTTTTCTAAATTCTCTTGTTCTTGATGATGTACTTGACTAATCGTACCAAGAGATGAGCCCTATGTGTGGGTTGAGCTCTAAAGGCTTTCAAGAAGATCTTCTTCTTTTTTCTTCATTTTCCGCTCATATGCATTATTAGAGACGATAGTGAAAAACAAGAGAAAACAACTCACTTCAATTGGCAAACAGGAAATTCGAGATATTATCTCATCTCTCTCACTTCACTTTTTTTATTTATTTGTATCTCTCTCCGCTTTTTTTCCCTCTCTATGGCCTTTGATTTATTTTTCATTCATCAAAATTTTTCTTTGATGCTTAGAAAATATGAACAATCAAGCAAATTAGCATTTGAGCTTTTTCTGAGCTTGGATATTTATTTGTTGATAATACCGTATCGAAGCTTCTTTTCATGTTCGTAAATATTGGGCTCGCTGCATAAGTTAAAATATCAAAAAGTCTGGTACAGTATACCGTGTTATTAGAGTGGAGATAACTAAAGTTTGGTCAACTGATCATAACTCCAAAACCTTTTGATACATTACTTGACAACGGTTTCTTATCACTGACGGTCACTGAAATTAACCGGTTTAATTTTTTTTTCTTTGGCCGGTACCGATCGTTTGAAACGGTATAAAATGGTTGTCGGTGAAGATGTTAAGACATTGTCGATTGAAGATGAACTATCCATTATACGATTGAAGTACTTCTTATTTTGGGATATTCGACTATTTTTATTGGTAATCAAGGTCTGAGGTTTGTCTCAAAAACCTAGTTGGCAGCTTTGTGAATATGATTTTTTTTTTGAGAAAAGGATTATGAATCTGGATGATCTTGAGATAAAATGAATTCAGTTCTCATTCCATTATCCATTTTTGGTAATGGGTGCATGTGATTTAAAAGACAAAAACAATAGATAATTCTAAAGCTTTTGAAATTCAGTCTTCAACCTTCAAACTCTATTCAAAACCAAAACAAAAGTCATTTCGTGAAATTTTCAAAGTGCACTCACCTTCTTGATCGGCACTTGAAATACCTGTCACTTCCGATTGAAAAGTGTGAAATGTTCCATTCGAATGAAAAAATGGAAAAGAGCACCCAAAATCAAACAATTATCCAAACACGAAATTGACGGAAATGTGGGTTTTTTGTGTGTTCATTCAAACAGTAACCCGATGCGCACTTTTTCAACCATACTCGCACTTTGTTGGAAAGAAAGGAAGGGATAATCAAAAGAAAGAGACTCTCTATACTTCATCTTCTATTCTCTTTTTCTCTCTAAGGAGATGCTGCACTCAGGGGAAAACTGAGTGCGCAATGTCCCTCTCTCTCTCTCTTTACGAGAGAGAAGACTGGTTATCGATCGGCTCTCGCGTGAGCTCTTCTCCCTCTTTTTCTTTTCGATCTCTTCTTCTTCTTTTCTTGTTCCTTTACTTACAAATGACTGGTTCTAGTAGTGACAGACTTGCCTGGAAAAAGAGAACGAAAAAAGAAAAAAAAAATGGAACGGGAATGTGTTTTTTGTGTCATTCACCTCCATCGATCAGCTGATGTCTCATCGCTTGTTTTTGCTTTTTTTCGTCGTTGAAGACTCAAGAATTGAAGAGAAAAAAGACTGAGAAAAAGACTACTTTTTATTCCGAGAATGCACACATCATCTTCTTTTTTCTCCTTGTTTTTTCTTCCTCTTCTATACGTTTTTTCTACTTTTTTGATAGTTATTAACCTCCTCTCTTTTCTTCATCTCCCAGAAAAATCCTCCCACTTGAAACTTTTTTTTTCTTTTCATCCAAGAATCAAACACCTTTAAACTCAAACATCTTTATGTCCCTAACGTCACTTCCGGGGACAGAGTGTCCCACTCCAAAAAAAAAAGAATTTTCTTCTTTCATCCCGAAAGAAAGTTTGAAACTTTTCATCATTATCCAAAAAAAGAAACATTATGTCCCCATCATGTGGCATTGAACGTTTCTCTCTTCTTTTGTCGGTCAAAAAATTGCTTTGTCATTGATGAAAGCCCTGTTCCCAGGCGCGTCGAAAACGGACAAAAAAGTATACTAAAACTTTTTTTTCGGACACGACGAATCGACCAAAAGTTTCTTCCTTTTTCCCGTTTATAGAAATGTTGTATATAAAGCTTTTAGTCACTTTTTCCCCCTTTTGTATATTTCTTTCATTTGGAATTTCTCTATTTTTATTTGAAAAACTTGGATTGTTGACTAATAAGAAACAGTAGGAAAAAGACCACTAGCTGATAAACGTTACTGTATTTCCAATCAGAATTGAGCATCCAAAGTTTTGGAAATTCAAGTTTTCTGGTCCATCTAATCTCTTAAAAATCTGGAAAAACTGTTCTTCCAGTTTGAATTTTAGAATAAACCTCAAAAATTATGAAGCTTCTTCTCATAGAACGTGATTTTTTCCAATCAGTTTCTCATATTTCCAGATGTTTTTCTGGTTTTTCTATAATTTTGAATAACAAAAGGCTGAAAACGAAACCCTGATGACTAATCTGACACCAATCAGATTCTATAAAAAGTATATAGAAATAAGAATCAGCTGTCAGTCTCCGGCTATATAAATTTGATTAGTTTTATAACGTTTGTGCATATTTTCCAAGAAAAATAATATTAAATTTCATTCTCTTTTTCTCTTTTTTCCCTTCTCCTCCATTCTATTCACCTGTCCGTAAAATTCTCGAAAAGCGACGAGTGCTCTCAAATTTCCAAAAGTTACTTTCTCATGAATATTTCATTATTTCTTCAGATTGCCTTCTCAGTTTCTTTTTTCTTCTTCTGACTCATTTTCTTTTTTGAATTTAAAATATTTGTCCACTTCTTCTTCCCCAAAACTCTATATCACAAAAAACAAAATTTATTAATTTTTGCATTACTTTTTGTACGTCTTCAAAAATGTTGGTGACCATGTGCGGATACAAGTGGGCGTGTCGTTTTGTATTGTTCCGATTCAATTTGGCGACCCTCCTCCTCTTCTTTTCTTTCCGCTTTTCTGTTATTGTTTTGAGACTCTTTTCTCTTTTCTCTCTTCTCATTTTGCCTTTGCACGCCTATCTGTCTATCTACTGATTGACCTAGAAGGAGGAGGTTCTATATGCCTATATGCCAAATCAAGTGAGAACACAAGTCGGTTTGTTCGCTTCAATGCACAGTCGAAGGCAGGAGAGCGGGTTGGTAAAAGAGGAAAATGAGGGGGGAGGTTGGAAGCTTTATTCTGAATTCATTTTGGATCGACAAATCATTGAATTATTACATTGGTGGCAAGATTTATTGGATTTCCGCGAATTCTTTTGATATATGAAACATTTCTATATAAAGTATTCCGATATAGAGAACTGGAGGATTCTAGATAGCCAACAACTGTTCATGATACTATTTGCCGATTAAGGTAGATCTCTTTTTCTTAAGAATCAGTTAGTGAGAATTGGTAATTGAATAATTGTTGATGAATACCGCTTTTCCTAGCAGCAGTCGGTGCCGGTATGATGAAAGTTCTTGAATCCCTTTTCTAAAACAGTTTTGTTTAAATTTTCAAGAGAATCTTCATGTTCTACAAAAGTTCTCTATTAATTTCCCTACATTTCCGGTTCTCCACCATTTACAACCTTCTCTATTCGATACCAATCAAATGATTGACTCTCTCTCCTTTTATCAAATTTTCGTGTTCCCACCATCTCTAATGACATGGTTTATTGTGTGATAATAACCTGATAACCCGCCCCCACTCTCCATTATATTCTTCATTTTCTATCCATCTTTTCCTATTATCAATTCCTTTTTATTCTTATTCATTTGTTCGTTTTAATGAGCCTTCGAAGAAGTTTTAGTAGATCAGAAACGTCATGTTTCTTTTTTTTCTCGGATTTTTGATTCTAAAACTTGGGATTCAAATATTAAAAACGTTTGAAATCACCTGCCAAAAATTTGGTAGTTGTTTTTTTCCAATTTTGTAAGGTTGATCTTTCACAAATTTCAAGAATCATGTTCAGTTTTCCCGTATTTTCCTTCTAGAATTCGAGATTCCCTCGCGTGATTTCGTGCTCCTCTGTCTTGCATCATAGCTCTCCAGGCACCAATCACGACGACGACATCGTTCGTTTAGAGAAAAGAGTTTAAGAAGTCGGTCGACTATTAATGGGCGGTTTAAGACTCTCTTGGGATCATCAATCCCTCTATATTGTCATGTTTTTGTTGTTTTTGATTATAGAACAGTCGAACATTTCTATAAACAGGATTTTTCACTTCGAATATTTCTAGATTATTTTCTTGAAGCTTTTACTGAAGCTATTGGGTTTTTTCGATTGTTGATGGTATTTGCATGACGTTTCTTTGGAGTTTCTAGAACATTCATGTTCGAATCGATGTTGGTCATGGTGCTCAGCCACAATTCTCGTCTGATATTTGAATATCAAAAGAATTCAAAAATCAAGATCACCGGAAACACTAAATTCAAAAACTATATCATAAAGAATAGTGATTCAAATAAAAACTCTCGATCTTTTCATCAATCAATTCATTCTCTTTTTTTCTATTCATTCCTCAATCATACCTGTGCCACCGAACCACTTCTACCTCTCAAGTGTTTGAAGTGTCTATGAGAGCGGATGGGCCAGATTTCGACAATGAACGGCCATGTGTAGTAGCACCATCCGTCGTCAGACGCCTTCGTTTTCCTTCTTCTTCGTCTACGTCTTCTTATTCTTCTTATTCTCAGTCGTCGTCGTCGTTTCCGTCGTTGTCAAAACCAAATTATTCGTCCCGCATCTCGTCTTCTCCGGGGGGCGCCAACCCGTTTTTTCTGTGTCCACTGTCCCTTTTCTCATCATACATCCCCTCATTTCACTTTTTGAGGTCAACCCGTCATTTTCAGTCAAAGTTACTTTTTTGGATCCTCCAGTTTTTTTTCTTTTTTCGCTCCTGGGTTCGTTTCCCACTAGGTGGACAGGAACGACGGCTAGTATGACTGAAAAGTTAGAATCCCATCTTGCAATTAATCTCAGCTCCTTTTGTTTCCTCAGGTTCACACGAAGATTACTGTACTGGTAATAAAGGTTTCAGTATTGAAGACTCTGAATCAGGATTAAACATTACGTAGGCGTGGACTTTGAGAAATCTCTCTTCTTCCCGATTACCTCTGATACCTTCATGAAAAATATGAATAATATAAAAGGAAAACATTGAAAGAAAATGAATATTTCTTCTTCCCTCTTCTCAAATGATTCACAAAAATTCGTCAACATGTTATTTTTGAGTTTGCTTGCTTGCTTCTGCCAGCTTTCCCCTATGCATACAGCTTCCCCTTCTATTTCCCTTCTCCGTTTTCAGACAAAATGCCACGTCATCATCCCCCTGCTTCGTCTTTTTCAACTCTCATCAACTAAAACATCTAGAATTTCCACGTAACCTGAGTCATCATCATAAGTGGTCTGAAGTTCCACGTTCACTTGGTCTATGTACTTTTTCTTTTTTGAGAGCAAGTGCCCTTTCTAGGCAGAATAAGCTCCGCCCATTATCACTTCGTTTCCTCGAATTTCTCTGTTTTGGCAAAAAAGCTTTTCCGTTTTTTTTATTACTTCCTGGACAGAGATCTGTTTTCTTCGAACTGCAAAAAACTTTTATTGGAAAAAAGAGAAGATTATGAAAAAAGGAAGCTTTTTTTGAAGTGCAAACATTTTGAAATGAACCCGAAACTTGGTTTTTCTCTGATTTCTTTTCGTCTTCTTCAGTTTTTTTTTCCAAACTGTTCTTCACTTTTTCTCTTGTTCTCTATTCCCAAACATTTCAAAAATAGCATTGAAAACAGTGAAACATCCGTTGCAAAACATCTACCATTTCTCTTTTTGTTCTTGTTTTTTTTCGGTTTTCTCTTCATTGATAAAACATATATTTCGGTTGGCAGATGTACTCTTTTCCTCTTTTTTCAAGTGTTTTACTTTCCAAGTAGATAGACAGTTCATTATTGAGTCACGAGATTTCATTTCTGTAGACGTTCTGACAAGACATTCTAGTGAAGGTTGAATCATAAGGTGTGTTTTATTTGGTATTGTATCTTTTTCATGACGTTCCGCTTCTAATTTTGTAGTTGTAAGACGTAAGTAGACTGAAGTTATTGAGTTATAAATACTACTGTTATCAATAGTTTCAAAAGATTTCAGATGAATATCAATCTGTATATATTGCTTGAAGTCTAGCGTATTCGAGACATCATATTCATCGAAACTATATTCTTGAAAACTGGAGAAATCGAATAATTCTAAAAGAAATTAAAACCCAGAATAAACTTCATCGATTTTATGCAAAAAGTGTTACATTCTCATTCGGATTAACCTATTTTCATTCAATTATTTTAGAAATTGATCTTCGATCACTCTTCTGTTTTCATGATTTGAAATCAAATAAAATGTGAATAATCATTTCAAATTCAATCATTCACATATTCTCTTACTCTTTTATTTTCTTTTTCCTCTCCATTTCTCTTCATCTGTTTCTTTTCATTTTCTTCTTGTCGCTTAGCAATATTTACTCAGTCTCCGAATAAGAAAAAGAAGTTTCCATTTCTCAATGTGTCCCCTTTTGAGAAACCTACTTAGTAAGATGTAGTATTATACACGTGCTTATCCCTTTGCCACGTCATCCATCTTCTTCATTTTCTTCAACTACTTCTTCACCAATTCACCTCATTTCTTCCACATCAGTATTCGTCTCATTTCCATCTCATCGCTCATAAATTTGCGCCTTTTTCTCTCTTTTTTCTTTTTCTTTTCATCTTCATTTTTTGTGTCATTTCGGTTTGTTCTAACCTTGTTTTCAGTGTCATAATAAGATACTTTGATTTTCGAATTTACTTTTCAATTTAATAATTTCCTTTTTCCGATTTTCGATGGTTTCCCAAGACTTCTTCGAATATAATTAGCCCCTTTTCCTCTTCTTTCATCGTCCTTTTCATTTCCAATTCTCCCGCATTTCACCTTTTTTCAATCGATTTCTATTCTACAGGGTGACCACACGGGGAGATTCTGAAGACGTCGACGGACATATTCAGAAGAAGAAGAAGGAGCAATGAGTGCAAAACAGTCGATTGATTCACAAGCTGAACCCGTGAGTATTTGTTTTCTTCTATACTAAATGAAAACCAAAACCCAAAAAATAATGTAGTTGTTCTTTCTAGAAGTGTTGACAAAATATCATGTTTGCATATATATTTGTTGGTTTGTGAAAGCTGTACGAAAAAAAAAAGAAAAAAGCGGTGAAACCAGAGGGAAAACAACAACATTCAGTCTGGAAATGAATAAATATTGGCGGGGAGTAGCTTTCCATAGAACTAAACCAGTCGGTGGCGCCGCCTACGGCGGCTCACCTCCTTTTTGTTCGTCGCTGCGCTCCTCAATGGGGGGTTAATTTGCCACGCTTGAACTCATTTTTTATCATTAGGCAGTGATGCACCCTAAGCCTCCTTCATGTCCCCCCCCCCCTAAGCCTCCTTCATAAGTATCTGGAAGTTCTGAAAGTTTCTAGTGGTTTCTGGCAGTTTCTAGAAGTTTCTCGAAAGAAGGAGAATGTTCTGGAAGGTTATCCATCTAGAGCTTGCCAGTTGAGTTTTGGGAGTTCCGTAACTACCGTAATCCTACAGTAATCTCCACCATTCTTTGATGGTGTACTATTGGGGTCCCTTAAGTAGTACATGCAAAAAATGGAACAATTCTGAGCACTTCGAACCCGTTTTCTAGCTATCGCTGAGTTACCTGGTTACTATAGCTACCGTAATCCTACAGTAACCCGTGCTCCAAACTTCACAGAATTGAAGCGCTCGGTGACCCATGACTACATGCCAAATATGTTAGAAAACGGTCGAGGGGTACAAAAGTTATTCAGTCATAAGCGCTGGACACACAGACACACAGAGCTATTCCTTTAGTATATAGAAGAGATAGTGACAATGAGAGAAAAAAAAATTGATAGGAAGGATAGGGTAAATGAAGAATATCTGATATGAAAGGATTATTTCACTACAGAAATTCACGAGAGAGACTGTCAGATATTGAAACATTGAAAAAGTAGTCTAAGAGCACTTCTAACACTGATATAAATGATTGTTGGAATGTAGTTCGTCATTCTTCTCATCAATTTTTAATGTGTCTAGTTTTTTTCCAGCAAAGTTCAGCGCTGAGTTCAATCTTAATCTCCATCATTAGTCATTATAATTGCAGCTTTTTGTCATACTTTTCATATATTATTTATGAGAGAATGACAGAAAAAAAGAAAAATAATAAATTCAATTTTTGCAGGTGGTGCTTCGTCTAATCCTTGTAAGCGGAAAAACACATGAATTTGAGTTCCATCCACTCACATCAGCACACGATGTAACACAAATGGTATTCGATCAATGGCCTCAGGGTAAGTTGATTTCTCCTGGTTTTCGAAACATTTTCGTGTTAATCCGTCGTTCGTTTTGGTTCATTATTTCGGGTACAAAAGAAAAGAGACAATTGTTTGTCGAAAGACTACAAATGGGCTTATGGAGGTCGAAACGAACATAAGAAGAAGGGGGAGAGATCTGTTGCCTCGGGGGGTCATGTGTGTACGTCTGCAAATATGTGCGAAACGAAACGAACCGGTGTGTATTGGTGAAAAACATGAAAACTTTCTGATTGAAACAGGAATATGAGGGAACCAGTTTGAAGTCCAGAACAGAGACAATCAAAGAATAACCTCCATCGATAGATTATGATTCTCTTCTTTTTTGCAGATTGGTATGATGACAAAGTACAGAGTGCACAAATGTTAAAACTGATATATCATGGACGATTTCTTCATGGTTCAGTAACACTTCATGCTTTACAATTAATGCCCGGCAAAACGACAGTAATGCATTTAGTGACTAGGGAAAATCTGCCGGAACCTAATTCAAGTGGTGAGTCAATTTACGGTGACAGGTGTTCTGAGAGTAAAAACCATAAGAAAATATGAAAAGAGAAAGGGGAATTGAATGAAATTGACCTAATTTGAATGAGCAATATGACAGATGGGATTAGGAAATGTTTATGATAAACACCGAAATTGGTCCCTGGGGACTTGAGAAAGTAGGTTAAAGGAAACTCATATTTCAATGTCAGGGAACAGAAATGTTTTTGAGTTTTTGGGAGAAAAAATACATGCGGATTGAAAAAGGGCATTGAAAGTGTATCGCTAATAGTACTCTTTTATTCTTAAAAAGAATCAGAAATTGGAGATGTTTATTTGAAGTATCACTGTACTTCTGACAATTGTTCAGAATCCTTTTCCGGGGTTGATGAAATTGAAACAGGAGTTTTTTGAAACATGAAACAAAGAGAAAAACAGACAGCTATAAATTATATATAGCCTATAACTTATCAAAAGCTATCAGGGTTGTTTTACTGTTCATTCGGATTGGTCAATTCAGTAACTTCAATCGCCTCTCCAAAAACCCTAAAATAGACGTTTATGAACTGTAATTTCCCAATTTCTCTGTATATATAAAAACCCGGATTTCAACCAAAAAATAATTGGTATATCTTCAGAAACACTTACAAAACGGAAATCAGCGGGTTGCTGTCGATGTGTCCTTTCATAGTTGCTCTTGTTTTTTCTCATGTGTTCAATGTATATTTCTACCTCTTCCATTCATTTTCATTTCGCTATTTTGTCTTCTCTCTTCTTCAAAACGGGATATCAGCCGACGACAAGTGTTCATTCGTCCATTCCGACGCTTTTTTCCATTCTTGTCAGTTCTTTTTTTTTTCAATTTTCTCTTCATTTTGAATCGGCTTCTTTCTTTTTTCTTTCCGCCAACTTCTGTGATCTTCTCTGTTTTTCGCCGATTTGTTTTTGTTTTTTCTCCCAATGCTTTGATGATGTATAAAACCAAATGATTCTAATTTTGATCAAAAATACAAAAAACCATTCTCCTTCTGGTCCTAGTCTTGAATGCTCCGTTAGATACCCCTTTCCCCTATCTTTAACTGAGCTTTTCCCCCATTCTCCCCATTTTTTATCCCATTGTTTCCCATTTTCAAACCGATATAGTCCGTGATATAGTCGGCTTTTGATGTCCTTTCCAACGGTGTATTATACAATTTTGCCCCTCTCAAACACATTCACATTCTATTCAATTTGTTCCATAAATTAAAAAAAACCAATTTGTTTCGTTTTTTTCATTCAAAAAAGGAAATAAGCTCGTTGTTTGATTTTTGAATCGAATAGAGAAAAATCGTTGTACAAAGAAACATAAAACCAGGTGAGCAAATGAGAGAAAATGACAAGGAACTAGAAGAAAAACACTCGGAATCAAAAGGAATTGAGTAATCGGAAAACAAAGAATGAGAATGAGAACCTGAGAAAAGAAGAAGCCAATTGAGCCTAAACAATCAGCTATATTCGACTTATTGTTTTGGAATGTGAGTGGGAAAGAATGGGTTTTTATCCGTATTCAAAAAGGAAAAGAGTGAGGAAAATGAAGAGATTTCTTAAAACTTTGAATTTAAAAAAGAACTAGCAAAGATTGAAGACGATGCTACCGACGATCCTTCTCGTTTTCGAACTTTCCACCACGAGGAGTGAAAGAAGGTGTTCGTTGAACATTTCTGAAATTGAAGAGTCCTATGAATTTAACCAAGAAGAAAGCTTTATGTTTTGAAATTCAAAACTAGAAATGAATCATTACTAACCTGTGTAACTGAAGTGTCAATCCATCGTCTTCAATCCGTTGACCTAATGAACATTGCCCTGAGTTTAAAGCTGATAAATGAGATGAATAATTATCTGAAAACTTTGATTCCCTTTCCCGAATTCTCCTATTTCTATACCTATCTGAACGCAATGCCGTCGTTTGGATCCTCCAACACAAATCACGTGTTCTGGATCCACACCAGCTGACGTATACACCGAAACGTCTTTACTGCTACCGTATGCCACATGAATATCGGCTCCCATGTCAACAATATGCCGAAGATGAAGAGATTTTTGTTTCAATGGTTCTGTTGAAAACGAGTTATTGAAAAAGAGAAGGGCATGTGGGAAGTTGTGTTGAGCTAGCCATGAAGAGACGACTCTTTGTTGCATATCTGGTCGAGCAGTCAAATAAATAATCAGATATCCTTGCTCTTGCCAGTATCTAACCACATCAACTGCTCCTGGACGAACACGCGGATCTTTTCCAGTCACTGACACAGATGCAGTTAAGGATCCATCGACAGAGAAGACTGCACATTTTGTACCATGTGGAACAATGGCAACAAATGCGTCCAGGTAGGATCTATCTCCATGAACAACGATTTTAATGGAATGAATCCCGCATGGAAGAGTTTTCGCCAGTTGTATTGTTAGTCTTCCATGAGAATCCGTGTCGAAAACACCATGAAGATACCAATCTCCTCGTTGTGGACACACGAATACGGATACTGGTTCACGAGATAGAGAGACTAAATCCATCGGTCCGTAACAGAATTTCGCAGTTACAGTAAGATCCATTCCAGCTGTCACGAGAATATCATTCGCACGATGGTTGGCAGAGAGATTTCCAATCTGTAAGCAGAAAATTATGGATGAAAGAAAGGTTCCTAATTTTAACTCACCTTGAACCGCGTCCTCCTTCTTTTCCAATGCATCGTTGGTAGATCAATATTCAAGGGAATATTGTTCATACTCGAAGAAAGTGTCGTCAGAACACATTCCTCTCCTCTCACAAACTGTCGTAGTAGGAAAGATGCGACGTCACAAGACTCCCAATATGAAGCATGAAGGATATTCGGAAGAGCAGATGATGGAAGAGCAACCATTGAATTCGGACAATAGAGAAGATTGTCGATTCTTTTACTTCCCCACATTTGAGACGTATCAATTGATGGTTCAAACTTTTGAGTTTTTCCATCACCGAGTGGGTACCTTTGATATCTAGAACTGTTTTTGGTTTCACTCTAGTAAACTAATGAAGAAATATATCTCTACAACGTTGAAAACTCACTTCGGAACATTGTACGGTGGAACAAATGCTAACTGGGAATCTAGAACTGGTTCGATTCTTGCTCCACATGGATCCAATGGATAGTAAAGATTGAAGAGTTGACATGAGTCAAAACCATCAATTTCTGAAAAACTTGAGATTCAAATCAATAAAAACAGCATAAAAATCCTTTCTGAACGCTGAATAACTTCATACTTGTGAAATGCCCTTTCTCCGGGCCGGTGCTTGCCGGCTGACAACTCGCTTCAAAATTAAAATTGTGACCAGGTCGATAGCTCAAATTGTAGATCTCGGTGAGTTTTTCAACCTCATAACAACTTGAGCAGTCTGAAAAAGCCCAGACGGGAGCTAGAACAGCCGGGCCGGCCGGGCCGGCCGACCGGGCCGGAAAAGCCGGCCCGGACGTTTCAGCTGATCTAGCTAGCTATCAGGACTTGTTAGTCCGTCCAACTTGTTTTTAAATAGTAGTACCCACCGAGACCTACAATTTGAGCCATCGAACTGATCACAATTTCAATTTTGAAGCGAGTTATCAGCCGGCCCGCGCCGGCCCGCAGAAAGGCATTTCACAAGTATGAATAACTTCCACAGAACTTTCAAAAAACATTATTGCTCACCTGATCCTTCGAGCCTCCTTTGCATTAAAGTCAATCCTAATGGACATCCAAGAAGAAATATTGTGCTTGGCTGGAAATTGAGTCTCGATGCACCAAACTGAAAAACACTACGGAGGGTAAAAGAGCATTCTCAAAGTTGGAGGTATATACAAAATCAAGTGTAAAACCAAATCAGGAAGCATGATTCAAAACTAAAACCTTGCAGGATTCAAAATCAAAATATAAAAAACGAAGGGGAAGAAATCGGAATAATCATTTCAAAAAACGAGACGATTCTCACTCACACTGACAGAATCAACTGACACCAAAGAGATCTTCTTACGCACGTACGACGCCGATGGAGGGGCAGAATAGTTACGAGCGGAACGACGAGAAGAATGTCCATTTTGAAGAGAAGAGTGATCACGAGCAGATTGATTATGAATGGAATGTTGTTGAGGACACGAAGAAATCGATGATGTATCAGTTATTGTGATATCAGTCATTGATTGGTGAGGGGATTGCTAAATCAGATATGGGATCCTAGAGAATTTTCTGAGTTAAAGAAAAACTTACATCTTCTTTGATAATTCTAGACGAAACATTCGATGACAGCCTCTTCAAAAATGCCATAGAATCACACTTTCTTGTCATGGCTTCATACAAGAATATTCCACCAACACAATCTCCAACAACAAAAACTTCTCCATTAAACAATGGTTGAGAAGCGATGAAGTCGTTATATGTTTCATTTGCTCTTCGTATCGTTCCTTCCACAGCCTCATTATATAGATGACCTGCTGATGGTAACATCAACGATAATGATGGATGAAGTAGTCCGAAACTCGGTGAAATATTAGAAAGTTTGCTGACAACTTGAGTCATTTCAGATCCACATGATACATTCACAATTTGTAACCGATTTTTGAGCTGTGGATAGTGTCGTTGAACACATGTTTCAATTGTGGATCCAAAGGTATTCGTGTCTGTTGTCTTGGAATCTGCCGGATTGTCGGGAGAGAAATCTCCATGGAAGACCATAATGAGGAGAGCAATGTCCGTGGAGCCATTGTGAGGTGTCAGTGGAGGTGAATCTGGAGAAAGGGTTGGTTAGACAGTGTTTCAATCATCATTCTAAAGTCTCCTCTAATCTCCTTTTTCTAAAAAAACTGGTACTCACTGTCATCTTGAATTTCAAGTTCCAGTTCGCTACTCCATCTTATAATGGATGGTTTCTGTGTTGGAATTGGTGACGTGTCACAACAATCGAAATAAAGATCATCTGAAACAGCATCCCCATCATCATCTTCATCCGTATCATTTTCCTCATTTTTCCCGTCCTCGTCCTCTTTCACAGCCATCACTTTACTTAAATGTAATGCTGCTTCCGCTTCCAACTTCCGGATATCATTCATCGTCAGACCAGTCTACAAATTGATGATTCATTGAAAAAAGTTAATAGATTTTTGTTATTGAAAATCAAAAACAAGGAACAAAATGAATCGGAAACTAACCCATTCATCTTGCCACGCCCACGCTTGTCTATGTGCTCTCATCATGGTATTTCTGAGTGCCAAGTCATGAATCCATCGCTCAGCTCTCGTTTGCATACCCCAGTATCGAAACTCCACTTTACATAATTTATACGCACACATGATGGGTAATCCTTTCTTCCGGTGATCAGTGACCCAATCATCCGTCAATGGTCCTCTTCCTGTTTTCTCCGAATGATACAGTTTTGGATCTTCTTCAACACAATAATCATGAGAACCCATTGGATCTTTCACAAAATCCATATAATCAATTATCCGATTCGCTTTTTCTTTTTCATTCAGATTGAAGACGTTTTCTTGTTGTCCATAATCATCGAAATAAAGTGTCTCCACTTCCAGACTGAATCTATCCATCATTGGAGTTGAGTAACGTGTTTTGGTCACCGGATATGCATTCCATGCTTCTTCGTGTGCTTCCAACGCGTTTGTTGGTAACACCGTCCGGATCCAGGCTGGAAATGATTGAAATTGATTTGGGTGTTTGGTTTTAGTTGGGCAACAGGGCAAAAATTATTATTTGGAAGTCATAAATGGTAGTGAAAACTCTTCAAATTATGGAATTCCACAAACCAAATTATACGGATAGTTGATTGTCTTGATTGCATGCCTCTGTTTTTAGTAAGTTTAGGTAATCTCTCTTCCAGAAAACCCCTAGTTATTTTTCCATAAAAACCAGAAGCTTCATTATCTAACTTGAGATTTTTCTTTTCTCTTTTTCCAGTAATTTGATATATTTTTGCAAGAGATTCTCGGATTCGTTATAGGCGAGAAAGGAGTAAATTTTGAATTATTCACGGAATCCAAAGAGGAAAAAAATCTCATCATAACTTCCCTCTTTATTCTCGTATTCTCTTACATGCTTTGCAATTCAAATGAAATACAAAAATAAGGAAACAAACCAGGAATACGGCTTCCAACATGATAGATCTTGAATGTATACTGTCCACACCCGCCAGGTCCATCCGTATATGGTTTATTACTTATTATCTCAACTCCAGAGTCCTTTCCATGTGAATCCAGTCGACTTTTCTTCTGAAATTTATCGATTTTCAGGTAAAACTGGTAATTATTTATCAGCTCCTTATACTTCTGAAAAACCAAAAGTTAGAAGAAACAAGTACGTCATTACTCAGAATGACCTATTCAGAAGAAGACCGAAAACCTCCGAAAATGAGCAGAAGGTCAGTTATTCATGAAAAATTCATGATCATTATGAAAAGAAATCCGAATTAAAAGATCATAAGTTGAACTCGGTTAAAACTTCTGATCAGTTTATGAATGAGTATGAACTATTGGTATTTTATCTCTTTGGATATGCCATTACGGTCTAAACTCCACTACAAATCATCATTTATTGTTATAACCCAATCCTCGTTATCTACTACTAAAACAGTCTAGACATTTTCATTATTTGTATATTCGTTTTTCCAGGTACAACCTCCCTTTATTTTTCTTTTCTAATACAAACGTCGTTTTACACTTCGATGACTTTTTTCTTTTATTTTTCTTGCTCCTTCTATTACAAGACTTCTTAAAAGCTTTTTGCTTCCTTCTCTTCTATTCTGGGGACCACTTGTCGTCAACAATTTGTTGCCATTTCAAGCGTTACATCAATTAGGGATCCCGCCTAGTGAGATGCTTTTTCACCAAAAGGATTCTCTCGGAAAAGTTTGGAAAGTCAACTTAGCAAGAACAAACATCCACGTGTATTTGAAGAACTGGGAGGAGGGAAACAAAAAAAAGAATAGAGGGTTTCAATGACAGAGGTCACAAAGCACAATGTTTGAGCATACAACAAGCTCAGAGTTCATACTCAATCAAGTTCACAATTTGTGATTGGGAGAGAGAAAAGGAGGAGTTGAACGTCAGGAAATTAGTCATCTCTTCTGTTGTTTGCAGTTTTTACTACACAATGGGAGATATTCTGATTTGTAGTCCTTATTGTTTACAGATGAAGTATATGACATCCTCATTATTATTTTTTAGAAAAAGGAAATAATAATGAACCCGAGATATAAAGTAGAATAAGCAATCGTACACTTTTTCATGAGGATTTGGAATATAATTGAGAAAATCTTTTTGAATTTCTGATCAAAAAGTTCTAGTTCTTGAGAATAAAACCATGAATTTTCAATGAGTTCAACATTTGAAACTTCCTGTTTCCTCATTTGACTTCAGCTTTTCCCCTTCACTTTTTCAGAAGTTTGTTCAAAGTTCCCTTTCGCTCAGAAAGTTTTAGAATTTACTAAAAAAGTTTCATTAATATCGGGAAAATTCCATAAATTCTTCAACGTCCATTTTCAAAAATAAACAATTCAGAGAAAAAAAATTTCAAATGGTGTAAACAAAATATGTTTCTTTTTTTCATATTTCAATCGGGAAAATTAATTGAACAACTGTTTCAGTGATGTTTTCTCTATAAAATCAAACAATCAAACCTTCATTTTTCAAAAACCTCTAATACAAGGGCATGAATTTTCAAAAAAAAAAGAACCAACCTGTATCATGTACAACTGAGCGATGCGGTACTCCTGTACCGTCATCGGTAACAGGATACGGTACTCTTTGATGAGCATCCTCTTCACGTTTTGGAGGGGTTTCTCGACTAGGAGACAGTCAACACATTATTCGTCTACGGCACATTTTCAGCTAAAAAAAACGTGACGCTATGTGGTGATGATGATGATGACAGGAAAAAAAAAGAGAAAAAAGATAGACAATGGTGGACAAAAAGGAAAAGAGGAGGAGCGAAAACGGAAAAAGTGCATGTAACCTGGAAAAGAAGAGAAAGAAAAAAAGAAGATAGAAAGGAATTGGGAATGGTAGACACGCTTTCAAAATGCATACATTTTAACAATTTCAGTAATTTTTCACTTGAAACAAATTGCACTTTTTGGGTGGAAAATGGTCGGAAAGGAGTGCATGATCATCTATGATTATTTGCGTCTTTCCCGTAAAAAAAGAAAGTGATAATATGGGAAAAAGAGACATTGAAAGAGAAATAGTACAAGAAGAATGTTTACTTCTCTTTCGTTTTTTTTTCTAGGGTCAGTGATAAAGATACAAGTTTTTAAAAGTGAAAAGAAAAGAAAAGACAGGTCACCTGGAGACGGGTGAAGTAAAAAACAAATGAAAGGATTCAGTTATGAGATGGTTTTTGATGTTTTACGTGGCAAAATTATGATTAGAGACATTCAGATTACGATGATTCATCGAAGGGAAAATTTGTACTTATCAGAAGATAAAGACGAATTTGTTGAACAGAAGCAGAAAAGATACAGAATGATTTTGAACATTTTCTAGTTTTTATACGAAATCAGAGATTCGAATTATGGTAGGATATGAAAACAAAACCAAATACAATTGAAACATTTGTAAAAAGTGAAATTGAAAATTTCCTACTAATCTACAGTAACCCAGAGAATACAGAAATGCTCAATACCTTCAATTCAGAACGTCTATACACACGGAAACGAGAACGGAAACGGAAATGCTGAGTTCTTTTCATTTCAGTGAATGATCAAAGTGGGGAGAGCAGAGTATTTGCTCCTGTTGAAAGTATTTCCTATTTTTTTTTGATATTTTTTTGGGAATTCGGAATTACCTTGAAACTTTCTGAAAACTATCCATATAGGGTTTTAGGATTACTGTAGCCCCTATAAACCCTAAATTCTTCGAGTGTTCATAAAGCAAAACTTCTTATCTAGTTTGCCTCAAAACGAAGATTGAAAAAGAAAATGATATGTTACAAAGACATTCAAGAAACCTAGAAATTTCAGAAAATAACACCCTTCCTAGATTGAGTGAGCCATCAATTATATATATCCTGTGAATCCGGTTTCTTTTGAGAAGAAGAAAAGAACAAGAAGATACAAAAAAGATCCTAGATGACGTTACTAGACCCTATTTATAAATGAACCTGAGCTTTGTGACGCAGAATGTCCCAAAGAAAAAAAAAGGAAAACTAGGGATTATGTTTTACGTGGTAGACGTGGAAACCTACTAATCTGATGGACTAACAAAGGAGAAAAGAACGAACTTGTGCTCATATAGAGAGGAAGAAAACGAAGGAAGCAGCTAGATCAACTAAAAGACATGTTAAACACGCTATCGTCTCGAATTTCGTTTCTTTTTTTTTCATTTGAGAAGTAGAAGTATCAGAAGAAGGAGAAGAAGAAGGATGAAGAGAAGTAGGCTAGACGAGAAGAGCATGACATCTGAAAAAACATCTGAAAATGACTGAAACACACATAAATCGAGACACAACAAGTATCTCTCTCATCGAACATGACGATGTGTGGCGTGGCGTCGTCCGAATAGAGGAGGAGACTTCTTTCTTTCTGTATCATTGTCTGTGTCTCTTATTCCGCGCATCTCCTCTCTCCCATTCAGTCGATATGACCAGCGGTGGGCAGTAAAGGGGAAGAAGGAAGAGAGAAACCGAAAACGCTGTAGAAAGAAGAGGATGTATATGTTCCTGCGTCTCTAACACCTCATACATTATCTCGTTTCCGTCTCCCGTCAGCCGTGTCAAGACCTCATTAGCTATTAGGGATTTGGTAGAGCAGTGTGTGTATGAAGCAACGACAAAAAGAGCTGTGTGCGCGGTGAAGACGAAGAAGGCCACGCCCCCTTTATCTCAGCATTCAAAGAGAAAAAATGCTTTTGGTGGTTAAAAAAGAAGAAGAGACACCAAAGATATTACATAATTTTAGCATTTCTTTTGGGCTTCCTCTTCTTTTTTTTCTTTCTTTTGCTTGGTTTTTTCTTCTTTCTCTTGACTAAACAAATCTAAAAGACCAAGAAAATCTAGATACAAAGAAGAAGAAGAAGAGTAAAAAAAGAGCTCTTTTGGGGAAACAAAATGAAGCAGAAGAGATCTTCTACAAGTGGTTTTGTGGAGGAATATGTATTCATAAAGTGCATACTTAGTTAAAACATCGGAGAACATAATTGTCTGGGGAGGATTACGGTAGTCTAGTCGAAGGGTTGCTGATCAGATATCTGAGGAAAAAAGATGAAGGAAAAATGAGATTGCTCTAGAGTAGTACATGAAAACTAGAATATATACATATTTAACTGTGGGGGTCAATGGGAAAACAGAAACAGTGAAAATCACAAGATCGAAAGTCATATGTTTCTATTCGTGACCCAAATTTAGATAGTCTCTCGAAGTTTCCAAATTCACATGTCGATGAAACCGGTGAGAGACCAACAGGTGCGCTATTCGAAAAATTGAAATGCTGGTTTTGAATTTGATTTAAATCATCGGCGATGCTCTTAATGCAATGTATGAGTTTTTTGGAAATAGTTTTTCAGTTACTTCAGAAATTCCCAGTTGCTCCTTTTTTTAGTCATAATTCAGACGAATTTATTCGCCTAGTGACACCTTTGTTTGGGAGGATTCCTTTTCAAAAGTTGGAAACAATCTGAAGCGGTGGAATTTGAATTTGGGGTCTAAAAAACAATCTATCAGAGTTGATTTTAAGAAAGGTATTTTCTATTATCCGGGTGACCAAAAAACTTTTCAACAGAAGGATTAAGAAAACAGTCCTAACAGATGGTTTTCGAAATCAAAGCTCACTGTGAGGTCTAGTTTGAAGATATCAGAAATATCAGAAATATTCAAATATCCATTTTGAGTAAGTTCAAAAAACAAAAACTTTTCTAGTCACCAAAAAGCTCACATGACATTGCAACGGAGTGAAAAAATTGAATTGAAGAGTGTCACTCAGATGACGTGTGACTTCTTCTTCCTTCTCTTCGAACCGATTCTGTCAATTTGAAAAAAAAAGTGAATCTCTCTGTTCAATCCAGATGTTCCCAATGTCTTTTGACGTGTTGGAATATTTTATGAGCCCGCTGTCGCCGCGATCGCAAAAGAATCAGAAAAAAGAAAACGATGAAAGAGAATCATAAAATTGCGCAAAAAACGTTATCAGACATCAAAAACCGCTCATCGAGATACGAATTCTTCTCGTTTTCTTATTTTCCTGCTCTCTCTTGCAAAAGCTCCGTAATCCAAAGAGAAACAAGGTTGACTGAAAACACAAGGACATGTATTCTCCGATTATTTTCCGAGATTAATGTGTATGGGAGAGAATAGAAAGCAATTTGCTTTTCAGCATAAAATGTCTTGAAAAGGAATCGAAGTCGGGGGATTTCATTCCGTCTGGGGACTTACAGTAATCAGGAATGATGTTGAGAAAAGAAAGAGAGTTGGGAAGAGAAAAAAGAGGAAATGGAACAGGTGAATCGAGAAATTCAGGTTTTTGTAATCTGCTGCAATTATATAGAGATTGTTTTTTTCAGGCCAACAGGTGCAACTAGTTCTGTCACTATTCATTTTTCATTTTGGTGAACAAAAACATTTATTTCAGAGTTTGGGGGGCTTGTTCGATCGTTTATCTGGCACCAAAACTTTCTGGATATTTTATTCCGATGTTTTCTTTTCAGTATTTATTATTTAGAGTCTACAAAAAACTGATAACTTGGCAAATAGTTATTTTGAGAAACTAAAAGAGGTTTTCTAGTAGTTTTTTCCGTATTTTCCTTAGCAGATCACCACATAACATGAACACACTTTGCATTCCCAGGGTTTACTTCTACTGAATTCTGATACACAAAAGTTTATATGATAAGTTATTGTTTATTTTAGAGTGGAAATCACAATCGTAAAGTTGGAATATATAAAAAATATTACGAGAAATTGAAACGAGATCAAAGGCATAATGAATTATTCAGAAGTCATTGCGAATGCAGGTGATTGTGTGGAGATTTGTCCGCGAATAGGAAGGTAAAGCTTGAATTCAGCAGGCAGCTCGTCCTCAGTGTACAGTCGGTCTGCGAAGTACACACGACGAATCCGGCAGTTGGCATGAATCTGAAATTGAGCAGGTTAATTACAAGAAATTATGTGAAACTGTACCTGTATTCTAAGAGTTTCAACGTAGTTTGTACCATACGCACGTTTGACGAAATCACTCAAATTGAATTGAATTTGATTCCATCCTTCATCCATTCTCATTGGCATTGTGCAGATGAATGGCTGGAAATGAGAGTTTTTCAATTTGATTCAAATTATATTGTTTCAAACCTTCACTCTCGTGGCAGATTGATAGTTTGAAGCACGGAATCGTCGTTTAATCTTTTTGTCATCGATAATTTGAACTTCAAACGAAAAGTACTTGTTCATGTTCTTAACAACCATTACGAAAAATGGAAGTTTGATTCCGAGAGTCTTCTCTGGGTCAACTGGACAGCTGATGAAAGCAGTGCTGATATTGTTTCCCATAATTTCGAGAACAAGAGATTGAATCTCTTCATCAGTAATACGTTTTACATGCCCGTTTTTAATCTGAAATCTTAGCGAACTTGAAGCAAAACGCCAAAGTAATTAATGAACCTGTGTATCCCAAATTTGTAATGGTTTACTGCCGATACTGTAGAGAACAGAAAGAAGTCCACTTTGAAATGTATTGTGGAACATTTCACCTGCAGTTTTCAAAAGGTGAAAATGTGAAAAATGCAGAAAACGACGTCTTTTGGCCGAATTCGGTCGTGCGTGCAATAAATGTGGGGACGGAGGCCGAGCCGGTTGTCATGCCTACGAAAAGTAATGTGGTGAAGCCAATAACTTTTTCTCTCGAATCTCTCTAATTCAACGCTTTAGTCTTTATATTTACTAGATAAATGAATACTTGGCGAAGGAGTGCGGAAATGGAAGATGCGAAGAAGCTCACAGAAAATATGAAATAGAGAAAACAGAGAGTGTTACATAATAATATTGAACAGAGTTCAGAGAAAGGAATTTAACAAAACAAGGCATGAAGCAGGCAATATATTCTTTAAGAAAAATGGCAGGAGGATAAGTTCAATTTATTCGGCATCGCCGTCAGTTCCATCGAGTTCTCCGTCTTCTTCAGCAGTTGCTTCTTGGTATTGTTGGTATTCTGATACCAAATCGTTCATGTTGCTTTCAGCTTCAGTGAACTCCATCTCGTCCATTCCTTCTCCGGTATACCAATGAAGGAAAGCCTTACGACGGAACATGGCTGAAAAAAGAAGAATAACATCAATTTGAAAAAGTTCGATGATTATAAAACACAGTTTCAAAATAAATAATATAAGCTTACCAGTGAACTGCTCTGAGATTCTCTTGAATAACTCTTGAATGGCAGTGGAGTTACCGATGAAAGTGGCAGACATCTTGAGTCCACGTGGTGGAATATCACAAACTGCGGTCTTGACATTGTTTGGAATCCATTCGACAAAGTACGACGAGTTCTTGTTTTGGATGTTCATCATTTGATCGTCTACTTCTCTCATTGACATGCGTCCACGGAACATAGCAGCGACGGTCAAATATCTTCCGTGTCTTGGATCACAAGCAGCCATCATATTCTTTGCATCGAACATCTGTTGAGTGAGCTCAGCAACAGTCAATGCACGATAGGCCTGTGCTCCCTTAGCGGAGAGTGGAGCGAATCCGGGCATGAAGAAGTGAAGACGTGGGAATGGAACCATATTCACAGCAAGCTTACGAAGATCAGCATTCAGTTGTCCTGGGAAGCGAAGACAAGTGGTGACTCCAGACATTGTCACAGATACTGAAACAATTCAGATGAAAGTGAGAAATTTTGTTGATTGATAGTTTCCAGATGACGGAACATAACCTACCAAGATGATTCAAATCTCCGTAAGTTGGGTTCGAAAGCTTGAGGGTTCTGAAGCAAATATCGTAAAGAGCTTCATTGTCAATACAGAATGTTTCATCAGTGTTCTCGACGAGTTGATGGACGGAAAGCGTTGCGTTGTATGGCTCAACTACGGTGTCAGATACCTGAAAGCATAATGTTTATTCCAATGTCCAAGACTTTTGGAAATTAACCTTTGGAGATGGAACAACCGAGAAAGAACTCATGATTCTGTCAGGGTATTCCTCACGAATTTTCGAGATGAGAAGGGTTCCCATTCCAGAACCAGTTCCTCCTCCGAGAGAATGAGTGAGCTGGAATCCTTGAAGGCAATCGCATCCTTCAGCTTCTTTGCGAACTACATCGAGAACATTGTCAACAAGTTCAGCTCCTTCGGTGTAATGTCCCTTAGCCCAGTTGTTTCCGGCTCCGGATTGTCCGAAGACAAAATTATCCGGACGGAAGAGCTGACCGAATGGCCCAGAACGGACAGAATCCATGGTTCCTGGTTCGAGATCAACCAGGACAGCGCGAGGAACATACTTGCCAGCTGAAAAATCGATTAAAATTTAAATTGAATAAACAACTTTTAAAAAAGTGCATTCCTAGGAAAACGGAAAACTGAAGAAAATCAGAAATTTTTTACTATTTTTCTCTGCGTCTCTCCTCTCTCAAACATAGTCAGCAGAGCGCACTTGCTAAAAATTCAAAAATTCAGAAAATTTTCGGCTGACGATCCATGAATTCTACAAAAGTTAATAGAAAAGAGCTATAAACAACGACTGCTAGTTTATGAAACCACAACTGACCATTTGCCTCGTTGTAGTAGACGTTGATACGTTCGAGTTGCAAATCACTCTCGCCTTTGTAAGTTCCATCAGGTTGGATACCATGTTCGTCAGATATCACTTCCCAAAACTTGGCTCCGATTTGATTACCACATTGTCCAGCTTGCACGTGAACGATCTCTCTCATTTTGAACAGGCAAAGATGCTTGAGTTGATAGAGTCTGAATGAATTATATGTAACCGGAGAAGAAGAAGAATGAGGGAAATGGGAGGTCACGTTGAGGTGAAACAGAAATGGTGACAGGTGGGAATAGAAATTCGTTGAATTTTGAATGAATGTAAACGTTTGAAAAAGGCTAGTAGTGAGAATGTGAAACAAAAAGGAAGCCAAAAAACCGATTGAAAAGAGCCATCAGCTCCTGCTCCTCGTTTGCGGTTTTTGGAAAGAAAGCGAGCCTGACTGACGGGACGAGAAGGGTCGAAATTGGCAGATGGCATTGGGAGGACGACGCTGCCAGCTAAATTACTTTTGCACCGGGGCAAAACAACAGCCTCCATGACGTAGGATTCGAAAATGGAACTCATAAATCCAAAAGTTTACAACCAAAACGAGACATTAGAAACCTCAAACGGAAGAAGAAGAAGAAGGTCACAAAGAGCGAGAGACGCTCTTCCAATTCTCGTCAATTATACTCTCCGTCGTCGTCGTCTTCGTCGTTGTTGTCGTCTTCTTCTCCTTTCGGAATGCACTCGGACGACCCCAATTGCTCGGGGGCACAACAAAAAGGATGGAAAATAAGGGGGAGCCGTCGGGCGCAGCAGCCTCAGAATCGATTGTGCCAGTCCCACTCGCTCCCGTTTCGTTTCGAAACAGAGGAAAAAAAGGGAAGATGGACGGAGAAAAGGGCACACAACCGAATTTGTTGACTAAAATAGAAATAGAATAGGGTGGATGCTCCTCAAGGAGGTCCAGATGGACAACGAATAAAGTATAGAGGCTGATCTTGATAGGAAGATGTCAAGATTTATAAACTATGAACCTATGAAATATATCTAGATTCAGGGGCGAAGAGTTGAAACTAGAATTCAGTAGGATTGGTCGAGATCCAATCCAGCAAAGAAGATCCAGATCCTACGAGGCTAATCTTAAGATGGAAGCCACTCTACTGCACTCCGGATCTCAACCACAAACATTATGGCAATATAAGAATTTGAATGGAAAAGAGGGACAACACAAATGGAGCAATGTTGGGTGTCGTGTGTCTCCAGCGGCAATTGGATTACCATCGAACACAAGGATAGTAGGGGCGGAGTGGAAGGAGAATACACGATGATACCCTTTACGGACAGCTCTTGAAAGACTCTTTCAAATGAAGGGTCATCTGGAGAAAGGGGGAGGAGTAAAAGGAGAGAGAAGAAATAGGACAGACGATGAGAGTGAGAATTGAGTAGAATTGAAATGTCCTTTTAAAAAACATCTGGAAAAACAAAACAGCCATTCGATGGTAACATGAGAAAACTGATCTCATATCGTTTCTGATGAACCACACGATATCCAATGTTGAAACAGCAATGAACTGTTTTACTGCAGGTAAAATTTTAGATACGACAGCGGGTTTCTACTGTCGTATCATACAAATATATACGTATGATCTCAAGAAGAACTTATTCGATTCAGAACAAGCTTTTGACAATTCTACCTTCTCTATTAAAACACGATTCCCTAGGGCTTGACATTTTGTGGGCGGAGCTTGTCAAAAACTTTGACACTTTTTACTTTTTCACAACTTCGGAAGGCTGCAGTTTCGTAAATTTGAATGATTTTGAGCTGAATTTTTTTGGGCGACTGTGAAACCATCTTGGCTATGTGGCGCCAAGTTTGGAAAGTGATCCGATCAATGTTAGCTGAGATATGATAAGAGTTTTGCGCCTGATCAAAGTGTCAAAAAAATGACATACTGAAAATTTCGAAAATCTTTTCTCAAATATTTTTTGTCTGGCTCACTTTTTATGAGTTTATTATGAAAATGGGTGAATACATGAAACTCGGGGAGGGCTACCAAATGAGCTTAAACTCATCTGAATTGGAGCAATACCAAGAATGTAGGCCATAAAACAATAGCTAATTTTTTGACGAAAAGTGGTTCGACGTCAATTTTTCCCAATATAACGTTGTGACCTTAGGGTCAAAACTGCTCCTCTCTCTTCTCGAGAAAAAAAGAGATCGTTTTTCGCAGATTTCATTTTCAAAAATTTTGATTCGAAAATTAACCTGACAACACACGGCGCTTGCGCCGTGTCTAGCCTGGACGACCTGAACGAGCGTAGCGAGTTCAGGGCGTCCAGGCTAGTTACTGTGAAAATTTATAATGTTTCTTCATGAAATATATTCAACGATCCAACATCCTTCGTGTTGAAAAAAGCATCTAACAAATGATCGAATACACCATTCAAACCCAAAAAGACAAAAAGGGCCGAATCAATTGAAATTCACGAGATCCAACGATTTTCATGAATGCAGGAAAAAAAAGGATTGCGAAAGACAAAGAAGAAAGAAATGAGCCGAGTCGCTGCATCTGTACCATCTGTCATCATCTAACAATAGTAGGTCGTCTCTTCTTCTCCTTCTTCTTTCTCTTTTTTCGGTTTCCAATTATTCAGAGCACCCCTTTTCGAGGGAAAGAGACATGGATGAAGGGGCAGGATGGGTCATTCTCTCGGAATAGTCATTGTTTAATTAGAGTGCCTTCATAAAACCGAATTGAAAAAGAAGAAAGAGAAGACTCTTTTATGACTATTTCATTTCGACCCGGCTCTTTTCGGAAGGAGAGTATTTTTCAGTGAGATTAGAAAACATTGTTCCTGAGTAATAAATAAAAAACTTTATTCAAAAGCCAGTATTTCTTTCTGCACTAAACTCAAAGGTTAAAATGATTTATTCAATAATTCATATACGAATAAATATTTCATCATAATAAATACATTGGTTCTGAACCAAAAAGTTGCAATAAAAAAGCTGGAAATTTATAGACTAATTGTGAGCAGTATTTACAGATGAAAGGCAAAATTGGGAATATGCATATATTTGAGATGACGTTGATGAGAGGCTTGATCAGATATCTGCCGATTCATAGCCAGAGTCCATACTTGTATTTTCGACCTGAATTTGGAAAAAATAGAAACTTGTTTGCAAATGTTTTTTTGTTTCACAAAATAATGAATCATACTCATAATTAGCTAATCGTTGTTTTCTAAGAAATTTTGCAACAATGCAAACAGAGGTCACTTCGTGACTCATCAGAATATTTCGAAAATAGTACAGTTTCAGTTAATAACGCCTAGCAAAACAAATAAACTGTACTAGACATAGCGTCACCAGAAACTAACCGAACGATTTCTAGCATAACGGAATCCTTTACGAAGTTCTTCATACTCTTTCCACGTGTCTCCACTACATTCTGATCCAGAGCTTCCGTGACGAATGGAAACCGAACATAGAGAATCTGGAGATGCAGATCTTGATTGAGACGGAGATGGATCGGCTGGACGGACTGGATGATATCTCTGAACACTCATAATTGTATCAAAAACACATTTTACACGGAATCCCATACCTCATTCTCATCAGTTGAAGTGCTGCTTTCACCAACACATTGACGCAATGTTTTCCAAATTCTATTGAGAATACAAGACATGGCTGTAAATGGAAAAAAAAAACTCAACGATATGAAAAGAAAAGAGAAAGACAGACAATGTTTGACAAAAAACGTATTCGCAGAAACTTTTCAACAGTTTTGAACATCTGTGAAACAGGTCGCAACATTTTCAAAATTCAACTCGAGAGCTTCAACAAACAGAAACAACTTTCATGAAGAAGAATGCGAAAGTGCAGAAAAATCGAAAAGAAAAACAGAAGAAATGACACTATAAGAGCCTTATCAGCTGATTTTAATACAAGGGAACGGGTTGGCACCAGGTTGCTCCGTGAAGGAAATAGTTGATAAATCACGAAATATAGTTATTTTTAATGACAAAAAGGCATCATGAGGAGAATGATTTGCAAAGAATTCAGGGAAGCACAGAAACAAAATGCTGAATGGTATTGTATCAAATAGGAAAACAAGAGAAACGGAAGAAAGAAAGAAAACTGCTCTTTTTATAGAGGCTCCTGAGCAATTTAGCTGATAAGAGGGCTGATCACGCGTTTTTTTTGTACGGTTACACCCACAATGGGAAACATCTACATTTTGAAACACATTTCGTGAGGTGGGCGTTCACTGAGCCATGGTCAGTTCCATAGAACAATGAGCAAGACTGTCGAAATGCGGAAAAATTGATTCAAAAGCTTCAACATTTCTTCAGAAGTTCCAGAGAAATATATATCACTGTCTTTTGATCAGAGCTGAGGAACATATTAGATTTTATTAACGTATTTGCACAGTGTATGGTATCCAGCTTCAGAAAAAATTCCAAAGGAAACGACCAGGAATTGATTATCTCTTACAGTTTAGGCTTGCATTATACTATATATTTTTCAAAATTCGAAGCTCCAAAAAGGTTGAAAAAACATCTTCCGTTAATACAGTGACATATGCCATATATGACCATATCTAGTTCCAAAGTCTGGAAGCTTTCAATTCAAAATTTCTGTGACACATTCCCACCCTTTATACACAGGTCATTCGTGGGTAGATCCGTTCAGGATGAGCGTTGTATTATAGGTCGTTACGGGTCCATAACGACTCCGTTTGCGAACGAGCGTTCGCAAACGGTCCGTTAATTTCAGTCGCAAACTGACCGTATACGGCTCTGTGCTTCTACCAATTCTTTTTGTTCCTAGAAGTTGGTAACTTCATCAATTTTCTTTTTTTAAAGCACCAGACTCTTAAAGAACAGAAAACAAATGGAATGGTAAAAACAGATCAAAATTTTAGACATCATTATCGCAAACGGGTGGGTTACGGATCCGTAACGAGAGTCGTTTTTGCTACCGATCCGGGCCGTGCGCGGCTCCGGTGCATCCGTAACGGATCGGACGCGAACGACCTGTGTAGTCGATATTGTGCAGAAATATAATAACTTGATAGCGGTAAATTGCTGTTTCAGTCTTGTAATGTTCAGCGAAAAATGACGTTTCAAAATGATAAACACAGCTTTTTCGGAAAAAGGAAACTGTCTGATAACATTCACCCCATCTTTGACTCTCTAACTCTTCCATTTTTATATACTCTCTTCCTTTTTTTTCGTTTTCCATTTTTTATAGAAAACATAAAAGCTGAAGCAAAAAGAAAGAAGAGTTCATACAAAAACCATTGATATCTACAAAATAAAAAGAAGAAAAAAGAAAAGAAACTCAGCGGGAAGTCCTCATTTTTGTAGGCAAGTTACAAAAAAGAAGAGGAGAATGAGGAGAATCTTCATTTTCAAATCAGAAATCTTCTTGATATACTCGAAGAATAAGCTGAAAAACAATGGATTGTCTTCCAAGTTACTCTCCTCCAACTGCATCAAAACACGAGGTAAATAAGAAAGTGGGAACAGCTGTTTCTCGAGCACTTTTTCTTACTTTTTGGTTCTTTTTTCTATCTAATGACCGCTTTGTCACGTCACGCGGAGCAGTTTTTCTTTTCAGCAAACACTTGTTGTTTCGTCTCAACTCTCAAGGATTCTCGGATGTGATTTGACGGAAGCAAAAAGAATATGGGAGAAAGTGAGGAGAAGTGAAACGGAGAAAGAGGTTCAGTTACATCTGGAAATGGTTCGTCTTTTTCTTTATTTCAGTGAAAATGCTGTCATTCTTCTTCAATTCGGTTTTTTTTAGACAGGCATCCTCAAGACCGACACCGATTCAAGCAAGATTATTCGAACTTTCCAACTGATCCAACAACAGAAACAAACTTCAACTTGCATGATCCCTTCTTAAACTAACCAATAAAAAACTATTTTGACCCTGTGATACTTCAATCAGCGCAGCTAATAAAACAAATTCGACGGCTACTCGCAAGATAATAGGTTCATTTGACCAAATTCAGACCAAACTCCGACCGCTATACGCAAAAGTCCGAAGATATCGTTACTGATCTCATTTCGAGTTTTGAGATCTCAGTAAACATGAGTGAACACCATTTAGTAATGCTTTTTCAGCATTAAAAACTATGATTCCTTATCTCAACCGAAAAATGTTGATATGCTGGGTCCTGTATGTAAAGAAGATTGTTTACTGTTTGATGTACTTTCCATATTTAGATACTGTCTGCAACTGATGGTGAGACCTGCAGTTTCCACAGAATCGGATTGTACAGTCTATCCTCGGACTACTCAAACAACCCTGAAGTATCATAGAGAGCTCAGGAAGAATCACATTCAAGTACATTAGCATTGTGTGCCATCCCAAAGTCCACAAAGTTATTGATGAGATTCTTCTGAAATCCATTTTCTCAAGAGTGAGTTCAGATCCAAATTGTTAAATTTTGCCAAACAGAGTAAAAGACCAGTCATACCTGGTAAAAGGTTGAGTCACCAGTTTGTTCAAAATTGAGTCTCCGAGTGTGACTTCCGAGCTTATGCATCTTCTACTGAAACACTATCCTGAATACATTTTATGATAAAAATATTATTTTTAGAAACTCATTACTCATGATTTAATCTGTTGAATCTCGAAGATTTTGCAGAAAAAGCAAGGAAGCCGTAGATTGTTTTCAAATAATTTGTGATGTTGGAGGTCTTATTAATCATTCTATAATAGGAATTTTGTCCATTTATTATGTGTATGAGATGTCCGATTTAATTCAGAAAAGCTGAAACACTCTTCTATTAAAATGTGTTCAAAGCCAGACTGAAACCGGAAAAACCAGTCTCACTTCTCCGTAGAACCACAAAAGAACTTCCTGTGCTCAGTACAAAGCATGACGTAACTTGGAATGTTTATTATTTTTTCAAGACCACAGAACAAAAAATTATATTTGTACATTCACACGACGCGGTAGTTGTTGAGGCAAACACACTTGTTGTACCGATCACAGACTCCCTGAAACATGATTATTTGAATAATTCCACATCATCATCTTATTACCAAAACAGGAGAGCACATCTCGGAGCACATAATCTTACATTTGGCACGGAACACAAATGAAGACGGTTTGAAGAGTGTATTCTGAATCTCTGACGATGGCATGGCGACGGATTCAGAAGAGATGGAGAGGAGAACGAGGAGAACCAAGAAGACACTTTTCATGGTGACTGGAATTGAAATTGATTTAAGAAAACGGAATATGTTGGAAGAGTAGAATAATTCAAGAAATAGCAGAGTCGCACGAAAGAAAAAGTGAAAGTAAAAACTATAACCAAGTGATTTCCTAATTGTGAAGAGTCGGAGGAAGTACGGCTTCTCTCTTTCCTTTTTCATTTCTATTCATTTAGAAGGACAGAGAATATTGGAAGAGTAGCCACCTCCTAGGAGAGGACACGCCCTTTTTGTATGTCTAGGTTTTCTGATAAAAAACTAATTGAAAAAAATAATTGTAAGTTAATGGAAAAAGGATGTGGGAAAGAAAAAACGAAGTGAATGAAATTCAAAAATCCGGGCATTGAGTCATAAATCTTTCAGAATGGCATACGCATTCGAGCATATCTTTTGTATATCTGCACTCCATTTTTCAATTTGAGAAGTGGTTTTCGAAGGAGAAGGTCACTGACAGCTGAGTTACTATGTGGACAAAAAAGATCGAACAAGCTAACAATACAATTGAGCATCTCAAAAATAGAATGTGATCGTCTTGGAATTAGCAAATCGTGAATTTTATACACTTCCGCTTTGTATGGCGAGTGATCATAACAGAAGTACTGAATATTTCCTGTAAATACACTGATGAAGAAAAAAGGAACTGGTACTTTTGGATGAAGATTCTCTGAGAAACTGAGTGATGTGTTGAGCATCATTTTCCTCTCAGCAGATTATACGGAATGCTGTAAATGAGCTCAACGGAGGATTATGTAAATCCTGAATGCCTAGTCTAAATGTTGCAGTACTCATCTATTCATTTTCTATTTCTGGAGAGAAGTAACGAAATAGAAGTGTTGAAATATAGAGTTTTTATAAATCCACTTCAAAATGAAGGTATCTACTGTACAGTCACACGATTCTCTTTGGAAATCAATATCGGGCTGAGATATTCTAAATCGGAATCGAGTGATCAAACAGAAAAAAAACTATCTAGCAATGGTTGAAGATAAAAGATTCTCATTCTGAAATCTTTCAAAATATCGAATTCGTTTTGTTTTCATACAGTAGGGAAATGTCATTATCACATCACTTTCACCTATTTCCAAAGAGCATTTGAGAGTGGAATCAAAAGGTTTTGTACACCACTCTTAATGATATCAGTTTTGATTTCAGAGATTTTCACAGCCGTCTCCAAGCCTTGAATATAAATAAAACTATGATCGAATGACATACAACCTATCGAAACGAGTCTATAAGAAGTATACAGATCGAAATAAAAGAACTAACTTGGCTCTTCTTATCAACGTATTTGCTCTTTTATTGATAAAAAACCAACTGCTCCTACGGAATCCTTTTTATATGAAAATAGAAATCGCAGGGAAGAAATGTGAAATTTTAACAGGAAAATATAAATTTGGAGTAGATATTATTCTGACTTCGAATTAAAAATACAAATGAAGAAACTACAAACTCCACCTTATTTCCAGAATCAAAGATGACGTTTTCTTCTGAATATTGAAAAATAATAGTGATGTTGAGAGGGACTGAAAGAGTCGGCAACCTTCAGGGTGGAACAATGGAACGACTGAAGGAAAAAGAACAGTGAATGAAAGTTTTCTCTTGTTTTCAAAACATATAAAACATGCTGGATGAGGAGGTTGATAATGCGTCAACTCCCACATTCTGAAACCAAACAAAAACAGATAAATTCATGAAAACTTATGGTTTGAAGCATCAAATATGCTTGTATGGCTATTTTTATGATTTGTTCGATGTACTCGATAAGAACTGAAAAGTACTAAATTCTTTGAAACCAACGCCTCGTCGATGGATGATCCACAAGAAGTAAATGAAAAAGAAAAGTGAAAGGCTAGTCATTGATAAGAGGGATTTAATATTGAATAAGAACCTTATTAAAAATACTCCGCCTTTTTTTTTCAGAAATAAATGGATTTCGGATTTGATATTCTGGATGAATAATCAAAAAATGTGAGATTTTTTAACGTGCAAAATTGTTCTTCTCGAATTTGAAGTCTCAAAAAACCTAAGTTTTATATTTATTTTCAGAGAGCAAAGAATTCGTTGTTTGCACTGCTTTTATTTTCGGTTAATCCAATGAAAAACCATTGAAAATCAACCGTCATTGATGTAGTTCTTGGTCAAGATAACAATAAAGTTCAGTACATATACTTCAGAGTCTTGAAAGCTTTGAGAAGCATCAAACTATAATCTCAATCCAGGAAACAATAACGAAGACAATGCAAACTTCATTCAACAAGTCTTATTGGAAATGAAAAATGTATCCGAAAATGAGTTTCAAAAAACTGAAAATCAAAAATATAAATTTTTAACAAACAAAGAATTCAAAGAGGATCACAGTCCCGGAGAAATTTGTTTTTAGGGCAATTTCTTATCCATTTACATTCCGTGTAGAAACTAATCGACATTAATTTTTGGGTCTGAAGTTTGGTAATCACAACGTTTACCTCAACGCTCGAAAATTTCCGATTTTCTTGATTTTCTTGCTTACGCAGCAGGCGAGCACTCCACGTGTGACGGCTGTGGCTTATTGCAGAGCAGTTGGCGGAATGCCAAATCAGAACTGTTTCTTACCAGAACGATTTCTTTCACAACAGTTCACATGACAGTGCTTCTTATTGAACAGTGCTTCATATTAGGCACATTTCTGATTAAGGGTAGTTCCGAATTGAGACAGTTCTGATTTAGCATACCGCTTTCCAGTTGTATATGCTCTACCACCACATTTGAGATCTTTGAATGCATAGTTCACTGATCAGTTTATGAAAACAAAACATTTGCAGAGTTCTGTTTTTTTGGAAACTATGCTTTGATGGCAACAACATATATGAACATGAAGTTATACAGGGCTAATTATACGTTTGGGAATCTGGTATTGGACTGTTCTGACATGCACTTCAGATATGTTTTTTTGTGATTTATAGTTTTAAATAAGTGGACGTAACAGTTTTTTGATAAGTTATTTGTACCTCAAATCATTTCAGTTATGTTTGATTCTGAAACTTCTGCAAAATGTATAGGTTGGAATCATAAATCGCTAGTGAGATGAAACACCAGGCCTAAACGATATGAACAATCCATATTCCAATTTTTTCATCTTGAAGTTCATTTTTGTTTTCAAAAGCAGCAATCTTTAAACATCTGACGTTTTTGCTATGAAATTACATGTTTCGATCAGTTTTTTTCCAAGAAAAGTTTAACAGTTCATAGTTACTCCATTAACTTTGTGCAACGTTTCTATTGTTCAATTGTTTTCAGTGTTCACTAATCTGAAAAAATAACAGTTCTCAGCTATCATAACTCCAAGCGTTTGAATTTTGTCAGATTGTACAAGTTTTTTCATCATTCTGTAAGATCGAAAAACCTCGTTTTGAAATCATATGACAAGACTGCTTATTTACTCGAAGTCTTTCATTATTTCCTCTATCATTAGTCTCCATTTTTCAGTCGACACCCTTCTTGTCATACCTTCCTTCGATCACTTTGAAAAATGATTTGTCCCGATTGGTTGGTCACTTTTTCTCGAGTATTTTCATTGACTATTTCAATTGGTTGTGCTATTGTCTATTTGACATCTTTCATCGTTGCATTCCGATTGTTCAAGAGATTCCATGTATTTTTCTTGTAAGTTTTCAATCCTTATGTTATAATATGCTCTTAACTTCAGAACATTTTATATGGCTATGATATTCACAAGATTTTTGGCTCTTTCAATCAGATCTTCCGGTTATTTTCTTGTTTTGTTTCGTGAAAGTGGAGTTCCAATTCAAATCGACAATGCTCTGTGGCTAGCCAAGTTCGCTGCTCATGCTTCTGGTAATTGATGTAGAAGGAATAGAAGAACCATTTTTGAAACTTGTTTTCCCAAGAATATCCAATATTCAATTAAACCTTGAAATATTCTTTCGTGAAGCAACTACAAGTTTTATTCTGAACTTCAAGTTCCCGGAAATCAGCTAGATCTAGAATAAATATATTTTTCTAGAGAAATTCCTTTTTCAAACCTTCAAAAGAATCTTTGCCATAAACTACTTTTTTTCAGTTCTGGGATGTATTTTCGAAAGAAGTTATGCCACTTTTTATGCTACGAACTATGAAAACTCGAGACGTTGCTATTTTGTTACCAGTTGTGTCATCACATGTGTTAGTTTCAATTCTTTCAATGATATCAAATAACTCAAAGGTTCAGATTATCTGTACTGGATTAACATATGCAGATGCCAGCAGTGATCTCGGACGAAAAATCAATTCAGTCTGTTATGGTCTCTTTTGTGCAGTGGTGAGTAATAACTGAAAGATATTTTCAAATCGAAGATCACGTGTTTCAGACAACAGCCATTCTAATTATCATCAACCGATGGTTGGTGAAAAAGTCGTCTGCGGCAAAGTGCAATCTGTCTGAAAGATATCAATTAACTGAAAATATCAAAGCATTGCGGTGAGTAATATAACATTTCAAAATCTAGATCTTGATCTAAACCATCAAACGGACATCAAAAATCTAGTCCCTAAAATAGATAGAATCGAAAGGTGGATATCGTAGTGAGACGTCCCAAAAAGAAACGACCTAAATCGGATTAAGTTATAATCATTAATTTGGAAACTTTGACGTAGTGACCCAAATGCTTCCGAAAAAGAGAATATATTCTCGAAATCCACGTATTCTTTGTTGAGCAAGCATGATATGTGGAGTGATGTTGTCAATAAACAAGTTCGAAGCACAATTTTTTAAACTCTGTGTTTGTGGAATATCGAAAATGAAACTGAAAACTTAGGAAAAATGTACGAAATTGTTGAATGAAACATGTGAAAAAGTCGAAAAAAACATGGCTATCTAAAATACGAAAACGCCAGAAACAATATAAAACGGTTTTCAGACTTCTGTTGCCATTTGTTGTCTCAATATCTGGTAACTCTATAATTCTATCAGTTGGAATTGTAGCATTCAACATAGATACCGTATTCAACCTTCCCATTTGTCGACTGGTCCCTTATTACCTTCCCATCTTTTATTTCATTATCATTGTATGTTTATTTCAATCAACTCATGATGTTTTCATTATCTATTTTCGTTTTCAGGTGACTACAATATTCAACTTGGCTGCTCCTTTTTACGTCCTCTTTCATAATCGTAAACCACTCCAAAATCAAAGAATTGGAGTCGCGGAGGTTGGTAGATGACGTTATGACGTGGCATACAATATATGTCACGTCACAGTTCTTGAAACAACACATCTAATTATTTTTAGATTCGAAACGTGCTCGGCGTGAATATTATCGGTGATGGAATGGACAAAGAGCAATACTTTCAACAATACAAGACCCAATGGGCCTGATGTGCCGTGTTGAGCATACCCAATGGGCGCCTCTCCAACACTTTTTTCTATTCGAATACTCATCTAATTAGGCTGCTCCACATACCCACTCCCTCCCCAAATTCATTTGAGCTGAATTCATTGTCTGCAGTCTTTCAGAACAAGTACAGCTCAAATGACGTGGGTTTTAGATCAAATGGATTTGGAAAGTGGGCGTAATCGGACCAATACACACACAAATTGGGTCGAGCTGAATGGAAAAATGAATGTTAAAAGAGTCCCCCACTCACTTTTTGTCGCCCATTCTTTTTTTCTTCCACCTACACTTAGCTCTTCCTGTTTCTTTTTTGTTTGTCCTCAACGACGACCCACACTTTTTTGGAAGACAATTTTGTTGCAAAAAAGTTTAAATTGGTTTTGTTTATAGCATCATTTGTACGCTAGAGTGCAGGTAACTGAAATGAAGGTTTTCGACGGAGTGGGAGTTGAATTTGAGAGTATGGGTTACGGTAGTAAGGCAAGAGTTGGGAGGTATGACTAGAAGCAGATGAATAAAAAAATTGGGTATCCCTTACTGTTGGGCAGATTTTCAGTTTCATTTGATAGGTGATATTCAAAACGATATGTTCAAGATGAAGGTTAAATTTTTAGTCCGGGTCTGGATATTATTATAACATAAGAACTCTACACCTCAGAAGCCTGACAATGAGGATCAGCAAAAGTTGGATCTTGGTTTTTCTTGTTCATATTTGTGTGACTGAAAGATCATAACTGTAAAACTGTTATCAGGTTTCCAAACTACTGTATTCTTCTGCTGATTAGGGGAATCGAAAAACTGTTTTTCCCTCATTCACCAATTGGAAGCTATTCAAAAAACAATGAGGCCGTATGAGCTGGTTCGATTCCTGATGCCGTTTTATTTCTTGAGGTGTCATGTAAAATTACAGAAGTTAAGACACTTCATTCAAAATTTGAAAACTCATCACTATTGTTATTATTAACTTTTCGGAACCTCTCTTCCCCTAAAAATATTTTCATCAAGTTTGAAACAAAAGTCCGTTTTTCTCTCTCGGCGGATCGCTTTCTTTTGATAAAAAACCGATGCATCCGTTGACCACATGTTCCAATATTTCCTCACTTCTGCTCCTCGAGGGCGGCATAATTAATCGGGTGATGAAACTACGATACTTCTTCAGATAACGTGATTTATTTCGTTTATTTTTTCATTTTTTATTTTATTTATCTATTCTGTGTTTTTATGTTTACTCTAGGATCTTTGGAAGTTTCATTATGATGTTGACTCCGGAAATATATTCCCAATAACCTTATACACCTGAACGACATTTAAAAAATTAACCTGATAGGGATATTGAGTGCAAAAAGAAAAAAAAACTAGATTCGATTAAGTTTCAGTTCCTTTTTTTTCAAATACTTTTTCAAGCATCTTCTGTCCCCCAGTCACAGCTTATGGAAACGTTTTCTCATAAAACAAAATCTCTGACGACTTAGTCAGCAAAGGATTTTTGATTAAATACTTAGTATATTAAAAAGATCGGGTTCTGAGCTTTAATCTAGATTTACTTGATCTGTTTCGCTCTGAGAATTGTATCTGTTGAGCTGAAGCTGAATCTAATCCAAAATCCAGATCAAAATGGATTTCGATTCGACAGTTTCAGGAACGTTGCTTACTTCCCCCACGCAATCTCATCTAATGATTTAGCAAGAAGAGTTCGGAGAATAGTTAGAACCACGTCAGATTTTCTGTGTCATCACCAAATAAATTATTTGAATAATTCCATCATCATCGTCCAGTCTGTCAATTTATTTTTGGATTTCATTGTTCCAAATTTGGAAGAAGAAATCAAATAGCGTCAGCATAATTCATGAACCGAAACACCGATGATTTGTTTCTTTTTTGGATTTTTAAAAAGATGATGGAAGACAAAGATTTAGTCTCCGATTGCTCCGATGGCAGCAACAGCAAAAAAATGGTCAGTTTGCATTGAATTTCGCTTCATTGCACATTTGGGACGAAGTCAGTCCAGTAGTAGTAGTAGAAGCAACATGAATTGTCGTCTCTCCGGAACTCCTACGCTAGAAAATTGTTTGAATATTGAGACAAGTGACGGAGAGGTATTCCTAGAAACGGGCGGAATACTTAGATGGTTACACGGGTTACGAGGCAGGTTTTAATGATTAATTGAGATCACTGTATGGTCAAGAAGTTGAAAGATCAGAGGAGTTTCAAAGAATTTGAAATTGTAAGATGTCGGAGAGTGAGTTCCATATTGATTCTCACAAAAAACGATAGCTGTATCTCAATAATAATAATAAATACGACTATTGATGTTACAGAGCTTCTGATTGAGGCTTTTTGAGTGCCTTCAAAACTAGTAATTTTTCTAGCGCTAGAGCTGGAATACTGAAAGCAATCCTAGTCTTTTCTAAAGGGAACGAAACCAGTAGGCCACCAGCCGAATTGGTGAACTTCCATTCAGTGTTTATTCCAAGATTTGCCCTTTGTGGGCCAGATCTGCACAGAATCTGATTTTGTAATTGAAATGAATTGAAAGGGACAGGGCGAGTCTATTGGAGTTCTGTTATTTTGATCTTTTCTCACTTCGTTTTCAATCGTTTTCTTTTGTTTTATAGGTTCCAATCGATATAGGATTGTTTATAAAACTAGGTTTTCATGTTCTTTTACCATTTAGAACGACACCCTTCGGAACGACACCCGAAAGCGTTACCGTTTTTAACGGACCTTTTCTAGATGTATTTCTAGTTAAGGCGAACTGCAATTCCAGTTCAAACCACTAATACCGTACCCCTCTTGAAACTTTTCTTCGTTGCTCCCTCTCTCATTTCCAATACTCTTGTAGCATCTCATCTGACTATTTCGTACCTGATCTGTGAACTGTAATTGATTCGAATTCTGGAAATCTTTGCTCTGATTTCTCCAGTTTCCGGACGTGTGCCTACGTGAAAGATTCTTCCAGATTTATACGTGATTTTGATCAAGTTTGATTGAAAGTGCAATTCCAAGAAAAAAGGAAATTAATAGTAAAAAAAATAGACAAACACGGAATTGTGGTCGTCTTTTTTATTGGAGTGATGTGATTTGAGAGGGTGGCTAATTCAAATTTAAATTTCCGGTTGAAGACAAGGTCATCTTTATTTCCTTCTCGAGGGTGCATAAGAGGGCATCCCGGGATCTTCATTAATTTCCAGACGATTCGATAAAAAAGTTTTTTGTTTGTGTTTTTTGTTCTTCAATTGGCCTCCTCAATTCATGTTAATTGAATAGAGAAAAAGGGAATAAAACATAAGGAATGCGTGTCATTGCGACGTCCTCTCTCCAGATGACGTGCTACAACAGCCTGGGCGACGGGCGACAGACGACGTCACGAAGAATACAGAGACGCAGAAGTTAAACAGAAGGGATACGCTAAAACGGACCATTAATTTGGGTGGGAGCGACAAAAAAATGAGGAGCAGAAGAAGAAGAAAGTAAAAAAAAAGTAGTGGACAGCGAGCAAATTTTCGAGAGATAGAAAGAGCAAGTGGACGTAATGATGTCAGAAACCGGAAGTGGGTCAAGCAGGTCAATGGAGTAGGTCAACCCGTTTTTACGTAATTAGATGAAACTTGAGAATATCAATTAGAAAAGTCAAAGAACAAGAAAAAAGTGGAAGAGAGTGTAGGTGGAATCGTGCTTTGCTCACAAAAGAAAGGCAAGGATTCATAGCTTCGGAGGTGAATGAATAGTGCTTTTGAGTCATTATTTTTAGTTGCATGTGGTCCTTTTTCAACGAAAAAAAGAATAAAAGAATCTATTTTTGTGTCAAAGTTTCCACGCATTTTCATTCTCACAGCTGTTGGAGTACTGTAAGTGTAGGTGGAACTGAAGGTAGGGTACATCGGAATCCCAGTTCTGTGTCTCATCGCTGTTAGGTGTTCTAAAACGGTCTGCATGATGCTTTGCAGTTCTTCATTCTGATCATTTCGACGGTGATATTGATTCTTGGATTCTGGTAAGAATGCATCACTGTAAAAACTTTACATCCATCATTTCTCGAACTAGCTATTTGAGATGGATGCTGAGAGATTCAAAAGAACCGCTTTCAGAACCACTATAAAGCGCAGACTCTGAAAAAAAACGTCGTTCAAAACTTCCAGCCTGTCTAGGTTCTCCATCTACTCACTCGAAGTCTCTGTGCTTGTGCTTTTAAGTGAATCAGATTCTCAGTACCCAAAGTTTATACAGATCTAATAGTAAGTATCTTATTCAAATCGTCATTTACTCTTCAATTGAATGACGTGACTTATGTTTTCATCCGTGGTCTCCCATTAAGTTTTTTATTCCCCAATCAACACGCAGGTCAATTATGAGCTACTTCCGCGTTTAGCTCTTTTTTGACCTGTTCTCTTTTTTCGTTGCAGAAACTAATTGTTTTTTTTTTTGTCTGACGTGGGTCATGGAGTGGGTCAGTAGAGTCAGGAACAGCTGAGCCAGTTGTCTGTTAGTGACGCTTCTCTTGTTTTGAGACACTTCCTTATTAGAGACCACCCATTCAACTTGTTGTACGTCCTTTCCCTTGTTTATTATTTTTATTTATTACTTCAGTTTTTCCGATCCAAAAGGATTTTATCCAAATTTCAAAATTATTTTCTAACTTTTCCCTGGTTATCAAAAGTACAAGGAAGGTGTCTAATGACGTTTTCTAGGATTTTTGAACCAATTAATTGTCATTTTCCAAGTCCCAAGACATCTCATATTTATAGAATTCATATTTTGAAACGAATTTTGTGACGGTGGTAGCAGAGGTACAATCATCAAACTATTAAAGGGAAAAAGGATCTCATGAGGATCTTGAAATCAACGTAACGATTCGAAATCAGATTGAAATGAACTTTCGAGAATAACTACTCAGAAAATGAAAAAAAGAAAGACGAACACCCTCACCCGATTATCCGGATCGTCTCTTTCGTCTTCTTCACTTTTCAATGCTCGTTGACCACCAGTTCTTTTTTGTGCTCTCGGTTCATTGAGTAGAGTCTTTTGGTCCGAAGTTTTTTAAGGAATGATGTCACATATTGAAGTGAGGGTGGAAATGGTGGCGTTCCGGGTTGAGTTGGTTGAAAAGGGAGAAGATGTAACAAACATCTGGAGCAACGTTTTCATTCTGCTTGACTCGGTTTTCATTCAACTCAAGTTTGACCTGGTAATACGATAGGATGGAATTGCGGTTGTTTCATTTTTAGCTTCATAATGTGTAGACGGTTCTCTGGTTTAGAGAATCTTGCTGCTTCATCGGCAGGAATCTGAAATCAGTGGGATACTGTACGATTTAGGAATATTTTCAATCAGTACACAGTAGGTAGTTTTCGAGACCCCACGAAAACGGGGGAAAGCTATGAAACGGGGGAACGAAAACGGGGGAAATGCGGCACGCGCTTTTGCAAGTCCGCCGCACGGTCTTACTTTTTTCTGTAATTATTTTTTAAAACACTATTTCTTTTCTGTTTCTGATTTCACTAGCGTCCAGTTTTGAGCTATGTTCATCAAATAAGTGTTATTGATCATAAGCGGAAGCTATTACATCAATAAAGAAGGTGTTAAAACACTCTAATAAAAAAATTAAGGAACAAAGTAAGACCGTGCGGCGGACTTGCAAAAACGCGTGCCGCATTTCCCCCGTTTTCGTTCCCCCGTTTTACAGCTTTCCCCCGTTTTCGTGGGGTCTCTAGTTTTCTACTGTTAAAGAGAACTGATAAGATTTTCGAAATTCGAAAACAGAGTGTACAGTCATAACTCGTTTTTTTTCAATGCAACTGGATGCTCTCACAAGGGAAGTATTTGACGGAGCGGCTTTAGGATCACGTATAAACTTGCATAGACATAGTTTAAAACATGGACAACCAACTTATAAAAAAGCCGCTCCGTCAAATATTCCCTTGTCAGTGAACATGCATGCTCACACCTTGGTTACTGTATTTTCTGGCTTCAATTTTTGAAAATTGTAATATTCGGAATTTGCAAATCCCTAACTTCAAGTCTGTCAACATCTTAGTTTTCTCCATCAGTCTACCGTACTCGTCTAGTCACGTAACATCATCCATCTCCCCTCTCATCTCATTATCGTCACCTGATTTTAAAATCAACAACAACAACAGGAAAACGTAAATCACGTAAGTTTTAGAATGAATGCAAGTTTCCTCCGAAAATGGTTCCAGAAATGTTTCGAATCTTCTTTCATTTCCAAAGTACATTCGACACTTTCCGTCGTCCTATCATCTGTCTCCTCTCTCCTCGTTTTTCATCTTCTTCGCTTCATTTCGTTGCGCACTTCCGTTCGAGCAAGAGACTGGAGTGGTGGTCGTTTCCGGTTGTGGTGGGGGTGGAATCAAAAAAATACACAAGAGAAAAAAGAAGAGAGGAAATTTCAGAAAAAAGGACCTCTTTTGTTCCCTAATATTTTTGACAGGAATTTAGAAGAGTCGAGTTGATCTAGTTGCTCTTCTTCTCCTTCTCATATTCTATAGTTGAATTCATGAATTCTATCCGTTTCCACCCTCGCTTTAAACTAACGACATGATAAGCTAATTTTGAAAGAAAGGCGACAAAAAACATGACGCCGAAGAGCTATGAAAATAAGCTCAATCGAGAAGATCCACGCGCATAACACGTCACTTTTTTGAGTTAAATTAGCTCATAAGGAACCAAGATTTAGTTAAGTGGTCCATCTTTTCTCTCGATCTTCTCATTATTTCTCTTTTGATTGTTTTCTCATTTTGATCAACGCTTTTCTAAATGGACTTCTTGGAAAACTACTCATTTTGACTACAAACTTCTTTGAACTTTTGACTAGAATGTCCGAAACTGTAATCGAAGGATAACATCTAAAGTATTACGGCATGTTCCTCGTGCTATGAACTCATCTATCTACGAAAACCTTCAAAGACAGTCATCAACCGTTCCATATAGCTTCAGCATGTTGAACTCCATAAATCTTCATAGAATTAGGACTCACTCCCGTTTTTTGAGCCGTTAGACTTCTGATGTATGTTGGTTGACCTAGTGAACTAGGTCGTAACCTGAGACCTAAAACTTTTGAAAAAGCAGATTCCTGGGTACATCTTTTCTTTTTTTTCCACTCCTTTTTTCCACGTCACTATAAATCACCCAAAAACTTTTTTTCATTCCATATTTCCCATATTCCTTCGCTGCCATTTTGACCTTATCAAATTGTTCATAAATAACTGTTCGTTGAGATTGAACCCAAACAATTCTATTTGGTCCTCATATATTATTCTCCTTCTCCTTTTCTCTCTCTCTCTTCCAATTCTTTCTTTTCGAATGTCGTCAGACATGTTCCTTCCTTCTTCGTGTGAGTGCACAAAAAACACTTCTTTTCAGAATCTATCGTCATTTTAATCAACAATTTGCATTGCCTCATCAACGATTTCTTTTTCTTCTTCTCATGATTTTGAAATGGTTCGTCTGAAACTGAAGAAGGTTAGTTTTTCAATTCGTTTTAGATCAAAAAAGAGTTGATAAATAAATAAAATGAAAAACGGATTGAGCCGACGATGGATTAGTTGATTGTAGATCGTCTTAGCTCTTTTTAGACAGGTTTATAGACCCAACTGAGAAGGAAGACGTAAGCATTGCGTGACGAAGTTTCAACACTTTTCGCATTTATAAGCATCAAAATTTCAAGAAACCGTGGGCAATGCCTCTTAAATCCATGGGATAATACAGCGAGGGTGGCGGCGGGACAATCCAGAAACCACGTAGTTTTCCGTTTTCTCAGAAAGATCGTAAATGTACTTGGAGGGGGGAAAAGAAGGAAGTGGTGACCATTCTACATGGAAACCAGCCTGTCTCATATCTAGTTTGCTCATGATTCATATGGAAAAGGAAGGGTAGGACCATTGAAACTACCGTAGACAAAGCGGAAATTTTTGAAAATCATTGATGTCTGATGTTAGAATATTCAAATGGATTCTTGATCTTTCTAAAAGACAAAACTAGATTCTGTGAGATTTGAAGTGAAGGTGAAGAAGAAGAATAGATTCAGGTGGATCTGAGCTGGTTTGAGTTCTCGGAAGTCACTTATCAAGAGTTTTAAAACTTGTATGGTACAGTGAAATGAATACAATGTAGTCGTATGTCAAACGGATCTTTGTCTTGCACATTCTTTTTGGATCTGTGAATTTTGGATGACACATAAATCTTCCAGAAACATTTTCCCAAACTATTCCTGGAAACATTTAGATACTGGTATTTATTTGGTCTGGATGATACTCGTAAACTTTAAAATAATCTTTCTCTGTAGCTTCTTGTTCCAAGAGTCATTAAATCTAGACTTGTAATTCCAAAGTTTTATACCGATTTGCTCGTATTTTACTTCCGAAATGTGGAATTAATAACTGGAAAATATATGTTTTTTGACTACTTGATCCTCCTTTTCTCTGTTTCTTTTTTTGGTGTCAATGCTTTTCAATCAGATGACCAATAAGCGTCATATTATGACTGACAAACCTTTTTCCAGCTATTACTTTGCTTCCCGAAATGTCTAATGGATTAGGAAAAGAACGCGTCGTTTCGTTTGATTCCTTGTCGCTTTTTCAGTGGATCCTTCTCAATTCTTTCTCAAAATTAGCCGTGTTGCTCGGAAAAGAAGACACCGACCAACGAAAAAATGTGTGGGGGTGTCTGCGTCTCTATGTCTTATACACTCTCTCACCTCTCAGTGTGTGCACTCTGCTGCTACATTGAGAGGGGAAAGGGGGCGGAGACTGTCATCTGAAAGTGGGAGGGGCGTGGCTTGACAACTATGTCATCTCATCTCATCTTATCCGAATGAGATGACTCTATAAAAGAGTAGACAGAAGTGTGGACACCACGGAACTATTATCACTTTTCATTCCAAATTGAACCTCCTAGTTTTATAGTATCGTTCAAATATGATTTCGTTTTGAACTTTTCGAATTCAACCTTTTGTGTTCGTTATCTTACATTACATTATCGTTTCTTTCTCATAACTCGAATGCATTGCTACCGTACCTGATTTCGAAAACTCATTTCTCATCACCATCTTTGGTTATCCCAGATTGTACAATACTCCCTATTACTGTACCTGATCTTCTATTATCTTCAACTCATTGTTATCTCTCCTGATGAAAGGAACAATACATTTTTCAATAATCCTTTGACATTTACGTTTTATTAAACCTATGCCCTTCTATTAGAGATGTTCCTGAACCCCAATTTTCTACATGTCCGAATATCAATCCAAAAACAGTCTTGAATGTACCCGATTGTTTGTTTTTGTTCCCTTCCACCTGACTCATTTTTTGGTCTAAGGGCTTTTGAATCAAGAAATTTCATCCATCCAAGCTGCCGTCTGATCTCCAGAAATCAAAGTAGACTCTCTAAAAATATGTATCGGTCAAAAAGCATGTTTCCTTCCTTCCTTCCTATTTACTCCTCTTCTTCGTCCTTTTAAGCAAATCCACACACTCCTCCACCGTCTCCTTTACACTACTTTGGCTTTTGAATCTTTTTTTTCGTAGCATCTCATCATCATCATCTTCATCTTCATCATCTTCATCAGTTTAGGGAATTTTTCGAGCCGAGGCAAAAAAATCCTCCGAGATTTGACTTAAACCGGCTAAAATCCTAGCCATCATCGTAACAGACCCACGGGTCATTCCATTTCAATTTTCAAAAGGATTTGCTTTACGGATTTTCTGAGAAGAACGGATTCTGATTGATTGTGAGGGTGTAGAGAAGCTTCTGATGCCACGCCAGGGACCTTTTTTATCTGGGAGATTCATTGACATGACGTGTTTTGACCTCCAAAGATTCATATCAGGTTTCATTCCTCAAAAAGGTTTTTTGACCTGATTCTGTTTCAGGTGGGAGGTTAGGTACAAATAGTTGTTTGATGTTTCCTATTTCAAAAAAAAAGAACTTGTAGAAGAGGGCGGAGGAAATCAAAAACAAACAAACATTTGTGAAAATGAATGAAATAAAACGAGTGGGGGATAAAAAAGAGAGGGAATAGAGGGACCAAAAAGGCTGCACTTCCTCCGAGCCTCTCCTCCGGTTTCTCGCCCCCGTTCTCTACTTTTTCTCTACTCTTTTTTATTCCTCTAGTGTAGGCGGACCTGGGTCCTGCCATCCGAGTGACCCCCCATGTCCCTCGTCATTTCTCCCACACCGATGTCGGTGACATTCTAGGCCACGCCTACTTCTAGAATGACCTGAATGAATGAAGGAAAAAAAAATGAATGAATGAAATCAAGAGAAAGCATTTTAAAACTCGAAGCTCCGCCCATTCTTGGGTCCTCCCATCATCATCCACCCTCACAAAATTGAGGTGTTGAAGGGTGTGATTAAAAAAAGTTGTTCACTCCAACAAATACACAATTTCTATTCGATTTTCATTCAATTTTTTAAAACTGATGTGATATCTGAGACTGGTAATTGTAGGATACGCATCAAACATATCATTATAGACCCTCTGTTTGTTTTTTAGAAAAAAACTTTTAAAAGATAAACAAAAACTTCTCCTTCTTCTTAAACTCTTGTGTTCTCCACCCCCACCTCGAGAGTAGACTAAGACATTTGAAGAGTTTAAAGGTTGATTCATATCATATTTAAGTTGTATCAAACAATTCAAAAATTCATTCTAGAAAAGAGAAAAAGAACTGAGATTCTCGGTAAGTCTAGGTATATTCCCTCATGAATACAGTACTTGACCTGTATCGGATGAGCTGTTCTTTCATAAATCAGAGACTTGTTTTTTGACTTGAAAATGAAATCATTGAAGTCTCCTAAGAACCTAGATTCGGTATATATATAGAGCTGTAGAAGTCTAGGTTTCATACTCATCGTCATGTCTTCATTTACAGTGCGCGTCCTAGTTATTTATCATCTTCTTATTCTTTTAGGTTCTCTAATAGAAATGCATTAGTTTTTCAAATCAATGGGTACAGGAGAAGTAGGATGTCTTTCTAATACAATCGTTTCCCTACTCGGAAATATTGGTATCACATTTGCCGTAGTGCCACTTTAATAGAGTTTTCTGATGTAAAATTGTAAAAATTTTGTCAGCGTATTAGGTTTTAGAACCATGTTCTGAAATTCGAATCCTTCTGGCTTACTGTAGAACATTGTGTCGTATAAGCCCCTTTATACAGTTACTACTCGTAAGCCTCCTAGAGTTTTGATTTTTTGAGTCTCTCTCTCTCTCGTCTCATTAATTCTCTGGAATTATCTCTATTTAGCATTTAATATTAAGAACAAACTGAACATGCGATATATATTCGAAAGCCTCTTATACCTTTTCTACACTTAATTTTTTCTTTATTTTCTAAAGAATTCAAACTTCGAATCAAAAATTTAAACTTGATTGTCATTTATTTTCTTGAAATTTATTCAAAAAGAAGTGACAATTAGTTAGTCTCGTGTAATTCCTCCTCTCCCTTAACTTTGCACTTAAAGGGGGAGTCCACTATCCAGAATTCGTCAACTTTTTTGATATGATTCGACTCAGAATTTTGTAGAAAAGAAGAAACCGTTTTGCAAAAGATTCGAGAACCATTTTGAAGCGAGATACGAGCTATGCGGAGTCGAACCAGGGGCCCCCTTTTCCCTTTTATTTTCACGGTAGAGGGGGCCCTCAACATTTTTCCGTGGAAATA
>GL379840.1:77781-98786 GCA_000143925.2 Caenorhabditis brenneri | reverse complement strand
CCCTTTAATCTAAATTGTTTAGAGTCTAAATCTTTTGTAGCCTAAAAAGTATTCTTGATCTTCTGTAAAGCTTCGGGAATGTGTTTCATCCGGAAGTTGTAATCTACGTAGTTTTACACCTTTTTGCTTCTTGGCACGAAATCTGCATCTAATCTCTGCTGACGGACGCTTCTTTCGCCTTAATTTGGTGGATTAAAAAACAACGGAAAGGCGCAATAAGTCTCAAAGTAGTTGAATCGTCATGAATAGGACCAATAAGTGCATTTAGAATCAGTTTCCTTGATTTCGGGATCCTTTGAAAAATCTGAAAATCCCTGAAATCCTTTGAGGGTGGATAGTGGATTCAAAATAGTGAATTCGTTGAAAACAGGTTTAGACATTCTACGTAAAATACTTGAACATCCACCGTTCGAAAAGTGCAATTGACGCCATTGGGAATAGGATAAGAAATGGAAAATGATGAGCTTATTTCGAACGGAAAAGATTCGAACTTTTCATTTTTTATTCAGATCAGAATTCTCTTGAGATTTTGATGTCTAGAAATATTAATTTAGAAATTTGGTGTTCTCTTTTTTGAACACTAGAGAAGTTGTGTTTTGTGAGTTAGTAAAGTTCGAAAGAACAAAAAAGAACGGAAACTGGAAATTTGGATGATGAAGAGGGTTCCTAGATCACGGTATTTAGTTTTTAAGTTGCACCTGATTTTCATTCTACTGGTAGATCTTTTTAAAAAAGATCTAGTTCTAATTGTTCCAGTAATAGAGAATTCAGTGATTCTGAATTCTCAAAACTTGGAAGTACGAATAAACTGTAATCTCCATGAACAGTTTTTTGACTTTGGAAATTCAGGTGTTTCAGTGCTCTGAACTGTATTTCGGACCTCTCAAAACTATGTTCTGATGACACTATTGTGATGATGAGCAATGAGCAAGCAATAGCGGACTTTCTTAGAGAATAATCCAATAGTTCACTATATTTATATGCTTATATAGTCTAGGTAACCGGATTTAGAGTCTAGAAATCAGTGACACATTTGATCAATCCTCGAAAAGAAAGTGTTCCGAGCATCAAGTATCATTGAGAAGTGCGTAATGTTTCTCCTTTCAAATCCTTCCATTAATCTGTCATTTCTTGTTCCGGCTGAAATGGAAACTTCTCTTTATTGAAGAGATTCCATAATTTTAATGAAAAAAAAGAGAGAAAGAGAGCAACAACAAAAGGGATTATCCAAATTGTTGCATCCTCTCTTATCCGACGACAAACCGACGAACGACGCACTGAAAAAGACTTTCCTGATTAGCTCATTAATCTTAAAGACGTCAAAAAGGTGGACCTGTGACCTGATTGGATTGCAAAAAAGGACAAATATGATCAGATATAAAAGGAGAAGAAGCCGAGTGTGTTTCAACGCCATTCGTTTCATTTTTCAAAAATGGAACACAAGAGCAATGAACCACTTCTCCTCATTCTTCTTATGCTTCAGATCTTATTCAGAAATTAAGAGAAAACTATGGGGAAACCCCCACTTTTCCTCTCTTTTTCTTCTCTTTATTTCTAGTCTGCTCATCAAGTAAGAACTGCTTAATTACAAAGTTTTAGGAGGAGAAGGAGAATGACTCAATGATCTGGTCCGAAGGTCTCTTCCTTTGTAAAGTGTGTCATTGTACCACACCCCGGTCACTGAATTCATGATTCATAGAGAAGTCTGAAAATATTGGGGTTATCAGTTTTTCAGGGCGGCGCTTTCCTTATCAGAAATTACAATTGAACAGTCGCTGGTATTTATTTGCGGTTTTGTGCAAACTGATTGTTCATTCAAACGTTTTTCTCCACACTTACTTCTTCCGCTCACTTTTATTTATTCTCTTATCTGACAGGAAGTTAGTTAAAACAGAGACAATCGGATGCATGTTCTGTGTAGGATGTTGTCATGACAATATAAATAAATTGCAACATACTTCCTGTCGATTTAACATCATATAAGTGATGGGATAAATTAAAATGTTTCATTTCGGAAGAGTTTGAGACACAACACTCTTTTTTCTGTTAATCCTAAAATCTTTACCTAATCTCCGTCATTCACTAAATCCGCTTCTTGGAGTTCTTCTGAAGTCTACACTTGTGATTTGTTTTAGAGTAGCTTGTATTGCACTTTTGTTTCTTAGCATTCAGAAGAAACCTCTAATAGAAGAGCTGTTACATTCATTGGTTGTAACCCAAAACTATTGATGTAGATGTAGGATTGCATGCTGGCTCAGTTCATAGGGAAGGTAGTCTAAGCTACAATTCATAGAAGTTCTATACTGTGCTTTTATTCCCTGGGTGTTTTAGTGAATGTTACCTGAAAATCTGCGCTTGAAAACTCTTGTTTTTCATGCCACTCTATTAGAGAGTAATCCTCTTTTTTTATTAGCATTTTCCAACTATCCTTGGAGAGCATGTAAGTTGAAAAGACGTAGTGATTTCAATTATTCACTCCTAAATTACTCACTCCAAAAGAACTCATTCATTCTTCCGATAACAATTGAATACAGTTTCTCAATTACTCACATTTTTTCTGCCTTCTTCCTAATCTATTTCGGAACTACAGTATCAGTGTTCTCTATTCTTTTTCAACTTAAAATCAAATATAAACATTTTCAAAAAACCAGAGACATACTTCAGTTTCACTGATAAAAGTCTCACTTCTTTCGTCAATGTGTGGGTTCGAATGATAGTGAAGAGCACCGGAGTTTACGTCATCATCGAAAACTGAACAGTCTCAACGAATTAGTCATTTCGAATTGACATTGACTTAGTTTTTGAGCTGGAAACTATCTATTACTCATCTACAAGTACTTTCCATTTTTGTCGTTTCCGATTTTTGATGATATAGTTCTTTTCGTGATTTCTGTATATCAAACTACGAACAGATGGGGTTTTCCGGTGCATTTAAAGGTTTCTCCGATCAGTAAATTATCAGTTGTCACTGTTTCCTACAATCTTTATCAGACAGTTTTCTTCGTTTTTACAAATGCAGTCATCACGTCACTCTATTTGTTACCGGTGGAAGTGGGGGTGGGAAATTGTAAAATAAAAATGCACGAAAATCAAGGGGTGGACACCAATTTATGAATTGTCTCGTCATTGACCTGAAAAGTTTTGAGTCAGAAATTCAATCTGCAAGGAATTCTGTGTTAAAGACAAATTGTATTCCCTAGATCCTCTGTTGAGTGCTCTTATAAAAGAGAGAATATCTCCAAGCGTCTGATCTCTTATTCGTAGAGAGAGAGCTTTCCTGTAGAAATGGATTCCCGAGAAAAAAGTTGATGATGCAAGAATCAATTGTTTTACAGTTCCATTGCGAAACTTTTCCTCACTTTTTTGGCTACAAACTCTACGATTCATTTTCTCATTTTCCCAAAATTTCGAAAATTTAAAACAGAAAAAAAGAGAAACCACCCAGTGCTCTGTGCTCTGATTTCTAATTTCTTTCACACTTTTGGAAATGATATGGTATTTTCTCTGAAAAAAGAACTGACAATTTGTCATTTTCATTCTGCTTCCTTGTTTTTCTTTAATCTGATTCCTTGCTCACTTCTGAACATCATTAAAAATTCTCAAGAGGATGGTCAGTTTTTGGAAACGGAAAGAAAATGATTCTGATCCATTATTCCAATAGATCATTGTCTAATTGGATGATGTGTCTTAAGGGTGGAGCTGAACAGAACATGATATCATACAGATCTATGATACAGTCCCCCATCGTTCTCTCCATTCTTAAAATCAGAAGTTTTCTGATGTTACACCTGTGCAAATCGAGTATAGCCATAGAACTTTAACATTTTCCGATGCTCTTTAACCTAGATTGTTTTTTTCTTCAATTGCCTACGTAGCAATTCTCTTCCACCTGTGATGACCATGTCGATGCTTTTTTCATTCGACTACGTCGTCGATTCTGTGAGCTCACAACTCTTCCAGTCTCGATCAGAATCTGTTTTTAGAGTGACCACTTCTAAATTTAGGATCTGTGTCGTCGTAAAAAATTCCTGCTTCTTCCCATTGTAGAAATTACGTAGATAATCAAAAGACAGGTGATTTTTCATTCCGACACTCTTTATGTTTATAGAACATGCCTGACTTTTTTTAGTGTTGCTTGCTCGATCCCCCCACTCAGCTTCCATTGTCAGTGTCAATTCACCTGCACAGACATTTTTGAGCTGATACTGATGACGACAAAATTCAGAAATTTATTTAACATACCCCGCCTACTTTTGTATTGTTTCAAGGAGAGACTATATATTTCTGATATTGATACGTTTCCAAGCTTCTTCTACTTCAATCTGAAACTATCTATCTGAAGAATTGATTCATGTTAATTTCAGATTGACTAACAATTAACTTCTTCTCATCCTTCTTCTACCATCTCTTCTACCATCTTGATTTCCTTGAAATCTCTTTCGACCGCTCATTATTCGGATGCGCGGTCTGTTCGACTGAATGGAACATCCTATTATTCAAACGAGCGAGTTTCAAGATCAGGTACGGCGGCAGGTGCTCTTTCAAATAAACACTTTTTTTCATTGAACAGTTCTTCCTTTCAAAAACTTAGTAGAAGAAACCTGTCTAGCAGGTGATCTTAAGTTTAAACTTGACACTATATTTTCTTTTTTAGTTTTCTCAAAACTGTTCGCCAGCTTCCGTCGATAGCAGCTATTCTTCCTGCTCGAGCGGCTCAAGCAGCGTGGAGGACGAAGTAGGTTTTCCTATCTAGGATTACATACTTTATTTTTCTTATTTTCAGATTGAAATCTACACGCGCCTTGTGCGTAACGAGGCGCCTCTTCGCAAGGACTATTTCCGCGATATGTCCAAAAACTCGTCGTGTTCCTCCTCCTTTGATTACGGTAATTCATAGAAACTTAGAGTTCTTAGAATCAATATTCTAATTCCAGGAGACCTTGGACCATCCTCATCTCGCAAGGGATCCAAAACCACCGATGCCGACATTGACAGTCTCTTCCAGTCCCTCGTGGTAAGCACTCATTTTTTCTAGGTCTAAAGTGCTTTTCTGAAAGTGATATCATCATTTTTCTGATATTTTCCAACATTGTTCCAAACCATCATTATTTTTTTTCTCATTTGAACTGATTGGTTTATGATGACACTGTCGAAAACATTGGAGATTTCCGAGTTTCTGAGAAATAAGTAATAATAATGACGGAATAAAATCCCATCGGGACAGTATTTCATGAATAACATCTGGCACACTCTACATCATTTTTTTTTCTTTTTTCTCTACTAAATCTACAATTTATCACTCTGATAAGTGTACCTTTCATCAAGTCCACAGACCAAATTCTCTTGATCAGTCATACATTTTTGTGAAACTTCTAGTTCAAAACTCTTTCTTTTCTGAGAACAAGTTTAAAAAAACCGCTCAAAAAAGGCGACTGTGGGAGAAAGTAGGTATAGATTTCTCCCGCCCTGGCACTCGTTTGAAAAAACTGGGTGGCAAAAAAGTGTGAATGAGAACAGGTGCATATACATTTCTCTCTCATTTCCCTTTCTGTCTCATTCATTTTTACTCATTTTCACCCTCCTCCTGTATTCCCTCCTGACGGTCATTATTACGTAATCTCAATCCATTACATTTCATTTCATTTTGCACTTTCCCATCGATTCAGATCCCTCCCACTCTTTGCCCCGTCTATTACCCATTTTATAATTGGAAGGTGAGATCATTTGTAGAGCCGAAAGTGAGTACTAATAGCAGTAGTCGAGATTGGGAAGGGAGGGAGGGAGAGCATTTAAAAATTTGAATTTCTTCTTTTACTCGTTCTTCTTTTCTCTCTCTCTCTCTCTTTGTAACTTTCCTTTTTCTTTTGTAGTTATCCCGTCTTTGACTTGTTTGCAATTAGTCATAGACAGTAGCAATTGTAGGTGGGACCTATGTTAACAAGTCAGTCTCTGAGACAAAATGTCATTCATTTATTAGTACAACTGTCCTACTTCTTTTGATGTTTTTACTTTTTTTTGTTGTGCTTTTTGGTATACTGTAGACTGACTGGATTACTTGGGATTTTTGAGGAGCAGAATAAATGGGCGGAGCTTTTTCTATGGTTTTTTTCAGCAGGAGGAAAGAAAAAAATTAATGCAGCACTGTTTTCCAAAACCAATTCCCGCCCCATTTTCCTCTAGGGGTAAATTATTTTGTTCTTGGAAAATAAGACATCGAAAAATAAGTTTCGATATTTAGTTTGGTCAGTAAATGACAAATTCTTTATATTGAGTAGATAGGAAATTTAGATGACGTTCCGTTTCTTGAGTTTTAGTTTAATTCCAGACAGACCTGTCATTTAGGAGCATTCCTGAAAGAAAGCTCATCCAATGAAACAATCTTTGAAACTGTGCACACTAATGTACTCATTATTTTTATTCAGTTTTTCAAATAGATTCAAAACAATTTTTTAAAAAATTGTTAAAGAATTTTTGAAACTATCTCTGAAGCAATTATGAGTCCTTTTAGATAAAGGTTCCCGCCATTTGTTAGCTCTGAAAATCACTGAAAATTTCGATAGCAACCTTCGTAACCTCCTCCTTCTATCTCTTTGAAATTGCTTAGAGATTTCTTCTCAAACCCACAAATTTCCATCACAACTCAGTCTACTTTTCTAATGTGTTTGGAAAATTAAAATATCAGAAATCTTATGGAATATACCTTAACCTTTTCGACAACACCCACAACTACACCGACTAATTGATAGATACACACCGTGCCATTCTCCTCCTCCTTCTTCAATTTCTTGTCCTCTACTTCTACTTCTTCTTCCAAACCACAATATTTGAAACACCCCACAATTTTCCATCTTCCACTCGATTTCCTTCTCTCTTTAGTTATCAATTTCATTCTGAAAAACAATAATTCGATTTCACATAGTAGTGTCATTTCCGTTTTGTGTAGCTCCCTAAGGATGTCACCTTGTCAGTACCCTCTTTGGCTTCTTTTTTGTCAACGTCGTCATCACAAATAGGTGGTCTCTGGGCGTGATTTGACATACATCCTCATGTGCTCTTTTTGGTGCTTAAGACTCCGCCCCTTTTCCGGTGAGCAGCATAAGCAGCTGCCGGGATTTCTTCAAAAGAAGAGCATTCTTCAAGACTCTCTTCAATTCTTCATCTACCATAATCTACCTAAGATTCCTAAGATCCCCTTCTTCTTCCCTCTCTTGATACTATTAACTGAATAAGAGATGATGAGCAAACGGACAGCTAACAAACTTGAAAAACCGGTGGCCAGACTGGCAACAGCTGATGATATGACTGTTTCCGGATTGATGGGATTGCTCAAGACTGAAATGGAGATTTTACAGGAAACCAGCAACCAGGTCAACACTGTCCCCAAACCAGTCACCAAAATCGAAGTTGAAACGATCCCAGAGGAATACGATCAGGTAATGATCTTACAATCCTAGATCCGATTAGTGTAGGAACTTATAGATTATAAAAAAAAGAGAAACACATGTTTTATTTTTGTTCCTCATTTCTGATTACTTCTGATTTTTTAAATGTCACATTTCCTTAAATGTTACCCTTAACTTTCTTTCGTGACATTTCATTCAACATTTCATTTCAGGAACCATCTTCTTCAACTTCTCGTACATCTGAAATGAACGCCTCAATCACTCATATCAAAAGTGAATTGGATCCAACAATGCAAGCATTCCAAATGCCACATCACGATCTGTTCCTTGGTTCTGCTCCCCATTACAATCCATTCGCGTAAGTTTCCGTGCAAATCCGGAAGAAGAATAAGAATACATAAAGAGAAGTGCACATTGTCACGTCACATATAAACACCACGTGGATTACTTCTTGTGTGTTTTCTACGTAGTAGAATAGGGGGATTAATTGCTTCTTTATCTTCTCAGATTAAGCTGTTGCTTCTTGGATCATCTTCATTGTTTATCTTTACAGACTTACAAATGAGTTCATGGCGGCACCAAACTCTTTGGTACCATCATTCCCATCATCATTCTACAATCCACATCTTCATATCACGGAACCAAGACGAAGCAGTCAAGGAACTATCCCAGCTACGGCTCCAGGTGGAACACCATCTCCACATTCGAGTTCCGTTCCAGCGTCACCCCCACAATTGCAGGGCTTCTTGAGGTTTGTATCAAAATTTCACCCCGGAAGTGAAATTGAATTCTCTTGTTTAGATCCTTCTTGAACCCGGACACTCTCACTGCTCCACAACCTCAATTCGGTGCTCCTCCAGATACTCTTCAGGATGCTGACAAGTTGTGTGCCGTCTGCAGTGATCGTGCTGTCTGCCTCCATTATGGAGCCAGAACTTGTGAAGGATGCAAGGGATTCTTTAAGCGGACAGTGCAAAAACAATCAAAGTACACTTGCGCTGGCAATCAGAACTGCCCAATCGACAAGAGATACCGTAGTCGTTGTCAGTTCTGTCGCTTCCAAAAGTGTTTGGATGTCGGCATGGTCAAAGAAAGTAAGAGTAAACTTTTGAAGTGGAAATGTTAAGTAACTTGTTTATTCCAGTTGTTCGTCATGGTTCCCTTTCTGGCAGAAGAGGACGTTTGTCTTCAAAAACCAAGTTGGCAAGATCAGAGGATCAACCATCTCCACCACTTCCACTCTTGGCATTGATGGGAAAAGCCGTTGAGGATCATACGAATGTCGGAATGAACAGACAATTCATGGCTCCATTTGACGAGGATTGTGCTATTCGTGTCTTCCATTGTGAACTTCATGCAACCAAGAAGCTTCTTTTGGCCATGCCACAAATCTGTGAGATTCCGGAGCACGACTTCAGAATTCTTCTCGCCAGATCCTTCTTCCCAATCATGGCAATTCGTTGTGCAAACCGTTCAGACAACAACACTGGAAGCATCATGTTTGATTCTGGAGAGCTTTTCTCATTGAATGCATTCCCAACTGTCTTCCAACAAATGCTCCGTTTTATGGTCAGCAAAGGAGCCAACTTCTCTACATTGGTCGAGTGGGAGCCTCAATCATTCGCTGCTCTTATTGCTCTCCAATTCTTGTCTGGAAATACAGGTACTAATCTGAATCTCTACAGGCTTCATAAATTCTGATTTCTCTTCAGAGCAAAACGTTTTGGAACTCCGTCACAAGCCATTGGTTGATCAAGTTCAGAGCACTATCATCAATGCTTTGAAGGATCACTGCAGTGGACAACAAAACAAGTTGGCAAAGATTGTTCGACTGGTAAGTAACACTGAGAAGTCCTTCTGAAACGTCATCAAATCAAACTTTTTTAATCCTTCCTCATTGGAGGCAAAGAAGCTTCGTTTCACATTTTCAAATGAGATCAAAATTGTGTGATGCAACTCACTTTTTCAGACAAAGTGGGAGAGTGAATGAAGATGATGACGTTGAATATAGGGTATCTTCTAGAAGAAGCCATTTAACACGCTTTGAGGGCAAATTTTGCACGGTTTTAATGCTAATCCATGCGCCCGCTTAGTTGTCTGTAACGGAAGAAAAATGTAGAATGACAATGCACTTAAAACAGTCCATTCTTTCTTTCAGTTGGACGAATTCGATGTCTTCCATGGATTGGGAATTCAATCATTGGATCTTATCTATTCAAATCATGTTCTCCCAGATGAATTCCAATACATTCTCAGATTGACACGTATGCCGCTTCGTTCAGTTGATGCTCCAGTTTGTGGAAGTCCAGTTGTTCCAACCAGTTCAGCTCCTTTCAATTTCCAAATGGGATCAACTGCATTCTAAACATTTCTTAATTTTTCTATTTTTCCTTTTTCCAATATTATCAATATTTGTCTTATCATCTCTTCCTCGCTAGCCACGCCCCCCACCCTGATTGCATATCAATCAATCAATCCAAAAAGTTTCAAAGACTCATGATCTTATCTCAATTATTTGTGTTCATTTCCATTTCCCCCCAAAAAAAGAATCAAATAACTTATTACCGGTACTTTCCAATACAATTTTTCCTCTGCTCCAAAAACCTCAATGTTCTCAATTCCTATTTGCTCCTCGTCCCCCAGTCTTTTCGGTTATTTTTTAAAAGAAACAGTATTTTTTGAAAAGGCGGAATCCATACCGAAATGACTTGTAATCCCTTTTGAAAGGAATAGTTGTCTATTATTTTCAAATTTTTTGTTTTCTTTTTTCAGAGTTTATTTTCACAGATTTCTAATATTTTTAATTGTAAATGTTTCGAAATATTCATATTTTATATAAACATTATATATTTTTAAAAGAAAGTATTCAATTAATAATACATTATGAGCAACTTGGGACTCGTGAGCACCGGAGAGTGACAAGAAATACTGTAGAATAAGAGGAAAATTGAAATTGAAAAAAAAAAAAGAATTAGCAGAAATTGTTTCTCATTTGTCGTTTGTTTCTTCGCATATACTGGAAGGCTGTCTTCAAATCAGTTTTCAGTTCGCATCGACTGAATCCACGATCATCGATAATTGGTTCTGGATGAGCGAAATCAGGACATTTCTTCCCTGAAAACTAATTTTATTGAAGGCTGACTGCCCTATTATCAGAGGTAGACTTTATTTTATTCCGTTTTCTGAGAGATTAATATTTCTTTGACCAAATTCAGTCCATTTCGAATGTGGATTATAGTTTGTGAAAGCCTGAAGCGGAATCCCAAGAGTGTTTCCGGTTGAAACGCACTTCTATTAGGGGTGATCTTAAAACAAGAATTTTGGTTTGAATGCCCAAGACAGTGGTATCAAAAAATTTCAGATTTCAGATTTTCAGAGTTTCAAGACAAATAATTTCAGGCTTGTGGTGTTGAAATGAAATTGAAACACCGTACTAGGACTTCTGTTCCTGTTTCTATCACTCATATTGTTTTTCATATTCTCCTGCAAACTTCAACTTCAGTCTAGCTAGATATATTGTACTCGACGATATTCTCTTTATTCTCAAATGTTATATTCTTTAGAATTGGAAATCTCACTTTTGCTAATACACTTTTTGTACCTTAAACTTATAATGAGCACATGTCTGATCAACATAATAGCATCCAAATCCTGCGGTTGCAAGGCCTTTGTTACCTCACATACAAATATTTCTGATCTGTGACGTTGTCAACTTTAATCCCAACCAGACTAATCTTTTTTTCAATGTGCACTTCCCTATAGTCTATCAATTGAACATCAAGTTGAAAAGCAGATCTTTAATTTTCAGAGAAACAAGGAAATGATTTTTGAAATCCTGAAATTGAATAGACAGACTTACAGCATTTATTGAATAGGAAGTGTCTTCCTTTCTCACAAAGACACCTCGATGGAAACTGGGATCGATCACAGATTGTACTCTCGCATGCTTGTTTGCATTGATCCTCAATCATACATCCAGTTTCGTTTGGTTTTAGGGCTGAAAATCAAATGTTAGGATAATGCATAAAGCATTTGGATAGTGCAGTAAGGAAAATTTGGTAAGCTGGATATCTGTAAACTCTTTGATCCCTAGAAAGAGCTGAAGTTTTCTTGTTGAAACGAAACACTTATTTAATATTAAATCTAGGGGAACATTCCATTCATGAAGAGTATCTTTGAACAAGGTAGTATCCAGAACTTATATTCCTAGGAAGATTTTTTCAGTTTCATGAACTTTCTGCCGTTTCTAGTTTGTAGTGTTCGATTTCCGCCTTCTTCTAAAATCTATTTTCAATTCAATAACAAATCACACATTTCATGTGTTGTTCATGAGACTTTTCTTCAACGGCTTCTTTCTAAAAATTGACCCAGTTTTGATAGTATTCGAATGATTCATAATTTAAAACTTTTGAAAAGTTTCTTGAAATGTTATCTTGATGTTTGTGGTTTTGATTCCAGCTGATATTTGTCAACCTGATACTTATTGTGAGGGTGGAAATGACACTTCTCACATGAGTAATGAGATATAAAGTTTAAAGTAAACTTATTTAAATTTGAGACAAGTTTTTAAAAGTTTTCGAAAGGTTTGTTAAAAAGAACTTGAAGGGTAGATAAAATAAACTTTGGTTTTCAAAGTTTTATGAAGAAAGTGATGACAGGGTTTTAAGGAAATCTAGAAGCCACAGTTCAAAGATTTTAACGGTATTCATAGTAATCACATTCTATGAAGATCCAAGAGTACTGGCTTCTCAACTTTTCCCTTATTCTTATCACTGAGTTTCAACAAGTTGTCTAAACATACCCATCAAACAGCATCCTTTGGAATATGTAGTTGCATGGAAACAACTCAATCCAGTGTCACAATCCATTGTAGTCGTACATTCTGAATTGATTCTAGGCATTATTTTTCCATTCAGTATTATAAAATCACCTTGAGAGCAAGTGAAATCAACCAATTTAGCTTGTAAAATCTCAATAATCGGATAATACCACGGAGTTTCTGTGGCAGTGATCATAACAGAATTGAAACATATTGCAGAAAGTATAAGAATTCGAAGAAACATTTTGGTTTTCGAATGGTAACTGATAGGAAGAGGAATGAACTGTTTGAATGGAAAGGAAGTACTTCTGAGTGACCCGAAAGGAAGTCGTTAAAAAGCAAACAAGTGTGAGACAAGAGTAGCCGACCCGAAATTCGAAAAGCCTGCTGCCTGGCCACCCCAAAAAACGTGTTGTTTGAATTGAAAAGTACTTAGGCTCACGAGAGTGAACGGATTACGTCCTGTTAGTGACCGTCTCTTTTTCTTTTTTCTCTTGACTGTGGGAAAACGAAGAAGAATATTACAGATCAAAGGTAAGGGGAAAGATCATTCAGGTCGACAGTTCAGAATCTTCGTAAATGGGACGGGTTGTACGATCCCAATCTTCTTTGAGTTGAAAGCACTTGAAACGTTTCAGTACAGAGAACCAGTATATTGAATCAAAGAGTTCTGAAAAAAAATTCTTTTTGATCCACATGAGTATTTTGAAAGTTTCGGATGCGTTCGTTGCGTTTCTTTTCACAAATATTCTGCAAGATTTTCGAATGACAAGAATTTCTTGGATTTCAGGTTTTTGGAAGTCACAATTCCAACGTGGAAGAGGGGTTTTTGAATGAGACTGTTAGCCAATTTTCATTCTATTTTTAGATAAACAATTATTTGCCAACTCTGAAAAGGGACCTCTGGACCCGCATGATCATCTCGTGGAATCTGGATAAATACACGAATAACAAAACCGCTCTTACCAACCGAACCGTACCAAATGACGTGTTCCTCTCTCTTTTGTATTCTTCCCCTCCTCCCTTCTGTTTAGTCTATTATTATCTTCTCATCACCTATTTTCCTCGTTCGTTTCCGCATTGTTTATGTGTCTCATTAATGTATCGATAACCTTTCTTCCGTGAGGAAACGAGGGACTCCTCCGTCCCGATAAGTTTAACAATTCGAATATCCGAACTGCCAATAAAGTGGTCCCTTTTACACTGTTGCACTCTCAACTACAGCTGACTGAACTCTTCTTCTTCTTCAATCATTTCTATTTCATCTCCTCCTTCTTCTTCTCGTTCTCCTTCACCTTTCACCCCCAATTTTAGGAACAACCTGGTCTCTCTTTCATTTCTTTCTTCATTTGCAAAAACACTGAATAATACATACAATTCCGTATAATAATGCTACATATCTCTCTGTCTATCATTTTCCCATTATCCCTCATTATGCTTCATCCATATGTTCGGTTTCTGTGTGTGTATCTATCTCTTCTCCCCTCATCCCGGCTGTTCGACATTGTCGGGTTCTCCTTTTCGTCTCCGTCTCTTCTTCTTACACACTCTCTCGTCTCGATCCGGACAAATGTTGCGATGATCGGCCTATCGCCTTTTGATTTGCATTCAAATACCTTCTTATTCACACATATCCTGAAACAATTCGGGACTATTGATGACATTTTAATGTCACTCTTTTTTCTTTTATTTACTTTTTTTTATCCAAACATTTTCATGCTGACGACTAGGAGAAGTAGTTTCAGTACTGGATTTCCCTGAAAATCTGATTTTGAAAAATTGATTTTCCTGCTGGGAAATTAGTGTTATCTCATAATTACTTGTGATCCTTGTAAATTGTTTATAATCCTTGCCCAAAATTAGATGCACCTCGATCTATTTCAGAATAGAACAGAAGACCTTGTTATTTTTATTTAGGTCGTTGCTGTCTCTATAGATTTCGAGTGTTTTGTTTTATAGGATTAACAAGAATGCAGAAGAATTCTGCAGAAAAAGACGATATCTGGAGTGTCAATAGGTGTTCCTTCTGGATTTTTGAGCTGAATTTTTTTAAGTTTCCAGCGGTTTCGTATATGATGTTGAAGCCAGTCAAATTTGAATTTAGATTTGGATCAAAATTCAAAAAACTTTTCAATAATCGCATTTCACTCTAAAATTTCTTGAACCCATCATATGTTTCAAACAGTGTCAGTTTTATCTTCTTTGATACGGCTTCTGAATACTCATTCCTTTCCATTTACCATCAAGTAATTATTCTCAGCTTCTGAAGATAACCGCGAGAAACTTTCTTACTGAAAGAATATCATGAAGAAAACCGTTTCTGTATTATTCTAGAATGCCAATTCATCGCTTTTCCACTGTGTTGACCACTCCGATTGATGCTCGTAAACCATTCACTTTACAGCTTTTTCGACGATTACTTTTACAACAGGTGCAATTGTGTGCCCATCACAGAGAAAATCGTTCTTCGTTTCGTTTTCCCAAGTTGCAATTTTCCATTCATTTCCTATTATACAATCCCTCTTTTTTATTCTGTGTGTTCTCATTCCCATGAATAGAAATGTAAGTAAAAAAAGAATAGAAGACAAATGCATATCAATAGTCCTCCAATCGCATAAATCAAACAAAAAAACGGAGGAGGAGAAGGATGTCTTATGTAGAACATGGAATACCTACATATTCCCCTCTGTTCCCACCCTCATCTGTGTGCATTCTCTTCTATTTGCCAAATAGTTTAGCTCGTTTTCTGATTGCACAACACTGTCTTATTACCTCAGGTGGAGGAAGAGGACGGAGCACAGGAAAAATATGTCATTATTGATTTGGACCTTTTTTTCGAAAACGATGCCTCATTTGTTTTGTTTTTTGGAAACAAATAATTGGTCATCGGTTTTTTTTCTGGGTTTATTTGAAGTAACTGTTTTTTTTTCGACATTGACACATATTTAGAATGTTTTCTACAGAAAATTGATTGATAACTTGCTCAGAACATAGTTGCTGTCCATCTTGACTGAGCCTCTCTGAACTGCTGCAAGGTTTCAATTCAAACTTACTTAAAATTGTAAGCATTACTTTTTATGGTTTCTGTAGAGCTTCTCGCCAAACCCACATCAATTCAAATCGTCATCAAGGATAATTATCATTGAACCGATCTACAATAAATATTACAAGTATCACATGAGTTATTCTGCTGCCCAATTCTAGAAAATTTCGAAATCGGATATATATTTCGAAACCTTCATTTGATTGTGCTCACCAATCATCCATTTCTCTTTTTCTTCTTCTCAATTTTTCAAAATCTCTTCCGCTTGTACTCCCAACTCATCAATAAATCCCCTCAAATCGACTCATAAAAATGTTCGGTGTGTCTTCTTCCGATTTTCTCTTGTTTCCTCCTCCTGGAGCATGTGCTCCTCTCGTTTTTCCAGGAGCAACTTTCTGTGTCGCCCGGGGGTGTCCGTCGGGGTTGATCAATTCGAAAGGCGCCCCTGCGTTTTTATTACTCGAAGTCTCGTTTTACACAATTTCTCCCTTCTTTCACTTCTCATTCCATTTCTACTACGGGACCTTCGTCTCCGTCAGAATCACATTTTTTCCATCGTCATCCATCGAAATTCCGGAGAGAGGAGCCAATGAATTGGCCACTTTCGATTATATGTACTTATTGCAGCCATCTGTAGAATGAGATAGCTTCATTTTATTGCATTTGTATATATATTCTGCCTAGAGATATACTGTCGGAAAACTGTTCGTTTGTAGTAGACGACTACCAGTTTTTCAATCAAATCGTCCGTTTTGTGATCCACCTGATGACGATGATGTTGATTCGATTTGAGATCTGTTTAGAGACGGTAGATAATCGGACTTTTTTAGAATGTTTTTTGAAAGAAGGGAATGAAACAGTTCAAAACTTGATGCTAGTTCCACTTCCACAATCGTTATTCAGTTTTCAGCTCTATTTTTACTGGCTAGACTTTATAGAGAAAATGCCTCTTTCATCTGATTCCTTCACTACGTCTCTAGATTTTCACGCCTCCTTTAGATACTGTAGCATCAAGTAAAATTTGTGAAAAGTCCGAAACTTCTTGAAGTACTTCCCGGTAAAACGTGCAGTTAGAAAAGAAAAATGTAAGCTAATCTAGTTTGTATGAACTTTTTCATTTTTAACAAGCTGCAACATTCTGTGCAACACCGGAAACTTTGCAAAAGAGTCATTCAGTTCTAATAGTCATCTTACCAGTCGGTGGCGCCGCCTACGGCGGCTCACCTCCTTTTAGTTCGTCGCTGCGCTCCTCAATGGGGGGTTGATTTGCAATGCTCAACCCATTTTTTATCGTTGGCCGTGATGCACCTAAGCCTTCTTCTGAAGTGCCAAAAATTTCGAAAATTTGAATTTCCGCAACAAATTTTGAAAGTTTGAATTCCCACCAAAAAATAACACGTTTTGAAGTTTCTGGAAGGTATTTCATCAAGAGCTTGCCAGTTGAATTTTCGGAGTACCGTAACTACCGTAATCCTTAAGTAATCTCCATCATTTTTTGTTGGTGTACTATTGGGGTCCCTTAGATAGTACATGCAAAAAATAGAACAATTCTGAGCACTTTGAACCCGTTTTCCAGCTATTGTTGAGTTATCTGGTTACTGTAGCTACCGTAATCCTACAGTAACCCGTGCTCCAAATGTTATAGAATTGAAGCGCTCGGTGACCCATGACTACATGCCAAATATGGTAGAAAACGGTCGAGGGGTGCAAAAGTTATTCAGTGATAAGCGCTGGACACACACACACACAGAGCTATTCCTTTAGTATATAGAAGAGATTATGGTACTATTCTTTTCGATTTTCTCATGAACCTAGATTGTAGAACTTGGAACTTCTCCTTTTTTCAGAAAATTCTTCAGAAGCTTTTCTTTTGTTAACCTAAGCTGACAGAAGAGATTACTAAACACGTAAACAACCTGGTAACTTGATATTTGTTACTCGAATTATCTGTGGACCTCAGTGTGTCCTAACTTTTACAGTTTTCACAACGAAGAAGTGTCTTCCGAGCTGGTTCCACAGCTAAAAGCACCTTTTCGGATTCCTTCTTTCAGCCCTACCGTAATCGTTTGTAAAATTCATTCTCTAACTTTTTGAGTCGTAACTTGTTCAGAATCTGTTTGAATTCTAATGGTATTTTTTAGAGATCCTTGATCCTCCAGAAGTTCAGTCTACCCGGAAACCCATCATGTTTTTGTTTCAAGTCGTTCTATCTTCTCATCCATTACCACACTTCAAATTTTTCTTTTGTCTACCAAAAATTCCATTTTAACGACTTCTATCATAGCATCTTTGTCTGCGTCTCTTCAACCTACTCACTATCTCGTATCATGCAAAAACCAACCGATACATCATTGCCACGAGTCGGTTGATCCCTTCGGGGATTCTGGTTTCTTGGGTTTTTGTGCAAAGAGGAGCGAAGGGACAGGCGGTCTCCCACTCCAGAAGACGATGGACAACGGGCGAAAAACGACAACTCTTTCTGTTGTTCGGTTCATTTCATATGCACAATTTGACCCTTTGGTATAGAGAGTGCGAAAAGAATCGGATATGTTTTCGGAGAAAAAGCTTAGTGAAAAGAGAAGAGGAAGCCGTTTCTTTTGACCTCTCACTTCGTCGTTTTCCATGAACAAATCTCGTGAGAAAAAAGATAAAGAGAGAGAGAGAGAGAGAGAGAGAGAGAGAGAGAGAGAGAGAGAATGAAAAGAGAAGAAGCACTTCTGTTCACTTTTTGCAAATTATACTATTTTGCAACTTTGTTTCGATTGTTTTACTACTAGATTCCAGGAATTCGTTGCGTAATCTCTAGTTTCATAGAATGACTATGACTCATTGCACCTCAATGTTCTCTCCCGAATGTACTCCTATCAGAAACTTATTATGGTTTTTTAGAAGTCTAAAACTAGACAAAAAATAGTTTACTTGGAAGTGTATGACATTTTTCCTATCATTTTTTCCAATTTTGTAGTTGTCTTGGCCGTTTTGAATTTTTTAGACCAAAAATTCAGTTTTGAATCTTTCGTTCTGTTAGAGTTCAACGTAACCATCCGATTTCTTGACTGATGGAACTCTTAAGACCCATCAACAAAACTGTAAATGAATGTTCTCTCCACAAATCTCTCATCTATTCCGTCACTTCATCCCTTTTATTCATTTATACCGCCTAATTGTGCACTCACTCTTCATGTCATTCAATTATATCATAAGCGAATACTAGCCGACGCTTCTCCTTCTCCTAACACCCTCTTTTCCTTAATTTCTAATCCGGTTTTTGGTGTGTGCTCCGTTTTGCATTCAAGAAGTGCATTGCATCCTTTTCTTCCTTATTTCTTTTTCTCCTAAACTTGCATTCTTATTTATTTTCCAGAGTCTCCAACTGAGTAGGCGAGTAATAATAATAATGTGCATTCTCCTTCGAACTTTTCTTCATACTTTTCCTATTCTCCATCTCTCTATTTCTCTTCGATATTCTTCTTCAACTACTGTGTTGCCACGTCATCAATCATACTTCTTTCAGTGAAATGTCACATATCCTTTTCCGGAAAAATTCTTTTCTTCTTCTTTTTTTATTCCATAATCTCTACATTATATATGCATTCAAGTTATTAGAACTAATCCACTTTTTGGGATGTTCTTCTGTAGTTTTCTTTTCAATTCATACTTTTTTCTTAGTTTTTTGCACTGCCGGGACGATTCCCAAATCCTACTGTATCACAGTTGAGATAGGTCTTAAATAACCTGTGTCAAAGTCCTAGTAGGCCTTGTGCATCTGATGGAAGCTTTAAACCAGAACAAAAACTAAGGTTTTTGATGAAGCTACGTGGATCAAAAAGCTTTTCCTCGGGGTCTTGTTTCAAAATTATTTGTAGTTTTTAATGAATCAGTTATCCATGACTTGAGCACAGAAATAAACTGAAAAATCAGATCCTAAGTTTTGAAACATCTCTCAATCCAGAGTCACCCTTCCCTACAACCTGAGATGAACTTATTTCTTGAACTTTCGTGTGTACTTTTCCCTTCATAAATTCTTCTTCCTCCATCTCTCTATTTCTCTTCGAAATCCATTGTGTTGCCACGTCTTCAATCACACTTCTTCCAACTCATGTCACATATCCTTTCCGGTGTATTTCGTCTCTTTTTTGCCTTCTTCTTTTTCTTCGTTTCCACCATCTTCTCCTAATAATTGCCTTCAATCCTTTCCATTTTTGGCGAGCCCTTCTACCCCGTTTCGGTCCACTTTCTATTCTATTTCCACACACAAAAAACCTATTTTCCTCTTTTTCTTCCACCCGCCACACCACTTCATAATGTGTTGTTGCTGGTTTTCGGAAAGAAGAAAAAAAGAAGAGCCTGTCCATTTTTCTCATTTATCCTTCCCTTTTCTCTTAACCTCTTCTCAGTTTTGTTCCATTCCATCTGGTTTCATTCTCAAAGTATTTTTGTATTTTCATTAGTTTCAGTACAAATATAGAACTCAAAATCCGAAAATCTTCTCTCCATTCATCCAATTTTTGCATCCAAAAGAGGAAATGAAAATGTTTCTGTTGAAGAGCAACAAGCCACTCTCACCTCATTAGGCCGGAAAATCTCGAATGTCCGGAAGAGGAAAAGAGAGATGAAAAAGTAGAAAAGGCAGATGTAGAAGAAGAAGAGAAGAAGGAAAAGTAGATTCGTGGCACTTCATCCATCATTTTGAGGCATTGTAGTCATGGTTTTTATGGGAGGAGAAAAGGGGGTTTGGCGCAGAAAACTGACTCATTCTTCATTTACTTTTGACATTATGAAGTTGTATTCCGGCATAGAATCTTAAAATGTTCCATGAGGATGTTACAACATCAACCATGAAGCTTGTCGGAAAAAATGACTCCTTCGCTTCTAACATACCTTTTCATAGTCCACTTCTTTCATACTATCCCTCGAAACTGTCTTCTTCCTCAGGCGTTGCGGATTTGAATCATAAAATGTACACCTTTACGGTATTTAGACCCTTCACCAAAGTAGATCAAAATAAACTCAATGAACAGCATTCAATGCCACCTCAACTGGAGTTATTTCTTTTCTGCTTTGGATGGCGTCATTCATTCCCTTTTTTCAACTTTCATTATTGTTTTTTATTATCGTAATATATAAATATTGGATCAAATGAATTGCCCCATTTGTAATATTATTTGCACTTTGTTCCAACCACTTTTCTCTCTTCTAAATCTGACCCTTTTCCCCATTTTATTTCCTTTTTCATTAAAGCATCATGTTGCACTTTTCCATCCGTTCATCTCTTTTCATTCATGGATTTATCTTCCCAAATGACCAGTCTCTCCATCTCTTTCTCTCCACTTTCAGTCCATCTGTTTTTCATTTCACTCCTCCTTCACTTCTTCTTCTTCTTCTAGCTTTTCTATTTTTGTTCAGAATCCCTCCAAACAAAAAAACTATAAATTGAGCAGCAAATTGGTTTTGGTCTCTCACTCGGCTGACCTCTTCCCACGAACACTATCTCTTCTTTGGTTCCGTCCATCCGTTGTTTTTGCATCTTCCCTTCTCCATTTTTTTTCCTTTTTCTCATCATCATCATCATCATCATCATCATTTCTGTGTTTTTTCTTTTGCAGACGGCCATCCTACGTTCTCCATAATGACATAAACGTGACGAAATGCGTCTCGGCTCCAATAGTTACGATGTACAACGGACAGAAGCCTTCGGTCAGGCACCTGTCAAAACTCCACCTCCAAATCAGATTAGGTG
>GL379840.1:28780-77771 GCA_000143925.2 Caenorhabditis brenneri | reverse complement strand
TCATCGAAAAAGACTATTTCGGATTGGTTTTTATTGCCGTCGACAGTTCAAGTACACAACAAAAAGTAAGTCATTCCAGTGTCAGACTATCTTTTCTAATGATACTTTTTGTTCTAGAAATGGCTGGATCCATCAAAAAACCTTCGAAAACAAATGGTCTGCCCACCTTATCATTTGTTTTTTCGTGTGAAATTTTATGTCCGAGATCCGAATCGTCTACGAGACGAGTTCACAAGATTTCAGTTCTATCAACAAGTCAGACAGAATTTAGAAGAAGGAAGGCTTCCGTGTAATGAAGGATCTCTTGCTCTTTTAGCGAGTTATGTTGTACAGGGTAAGTTTTGTTTTAGAATATCAAAAAAAGAGATCTACTCTTTCTCTACTCTGATTCTACTCTGACTTCTGATTAGATCTACTCTGATTGACACCCAAAAGGCCTTGAATATCTTTTGTTTTTAGCGGAAGTTGGAGATTACGAGGAAAAAACACACGGAATGTCCAGAACATGTCTCTGTTACAAAATTCAATTTGCTACTCTTCCTGATGATTTTTCTGATAGAGTTGCAGAACTTCATCAACTTCATACGTGAGTTCACTTCTCAAATAGCTTCTCAACCTTCAATTTATAATTTTTGCAGTGGTCAGACTCCTGATATCGCGGAACAGAACTTTCTGGATCATGCCCGTCGACTTGAAATGTACGGTATGGATGTGTATGATGGTCGAGATGCAAATCATCTTCCTATTGAAATTGGAGTTGGAGCAGTTGGAATAAAAGTATTTCACGAGGGAATCAAAATGAATGAATACGCATGGGCAAGGATACGAAAACTTAGTTTCAAGAAGAAACAATTTCAAGTTTTGGTAGCAAATGAAGATGGAGTTGTGAGTGTTTTCAAGAAAATTTTTAGAAAAGATGATTCGATTTCAGAGTGAAACAATAATGATATTCAATATCATGTCTTCAAAAATCTGTAAACTTTTATGGAAATGTTGTATTGAACAACATACATTCTTCCGATTGAAAACTCCTCCAAAGACTCCACAGAGGAAAGTTTTCAATTTTGGTTCGAAATTCCGATATAGCGGACGAACGGAATATCAAACTTTGGAAGAAAATGAACACAGAAAATCAGCAGGACATAGGAATTTCCATCGGTAAGCAAGAAAACTTTGATAAAAATCGATTCGGAACTTCCGATTGGGAAGTTAAAAATATTCGAAAAGAAAAAGTTTTTTTTTTCTGCATCACGAAATATACAACAAACCATTATATGGCTCGAAAATATTTAGTACAAAAGCAAAGATCCTCATTTCCTTCACTATATAATTCTCATCTTAGTATGACTTCTCACTAGAGTGCCCTATAATTGAATTTATCATCTTTTTGGTCATGACTCAGCTGTCGCCTCACATATTCTAAGACTTTTTTAACAGTCTCATTGACCACCAGCTGTTCATTCTGCGAAGAGGAATGACACGTCATTTTTTCCGTTTTTGAGTCGATAGTTCACAATTTGGAGATACTATTATACACTGGAAATCAGTTATGTTTCAAGAAGTTCGGGATTTTCTCAGGTAGTTTTCGATTTTCCACTGATACTTTTTTGAATCTTGTTACTCTTGATTTTTCATAATTTCTTTCGAAACTTCGGGAATCTTTCATTATAATACATTTGGCGATGAGAGTTTTGAAATGCAGCCGGTTTTTTTATTTGAAAGCTCTAGCCGATTTGAAGCATGTATTAGTATCAAACAACTCGCCACTACGAAAATTCCGAATTCAATGATCGATCCATTTTCGGGACTTATTCAAGTAATAAAAGTTCTAAAGTTAAAAATTGAATGTCTAAAATCAGATCATAAATTAAAAACAATTTTCATGCCGAACCAGGAAAATATGTATCTTCTTTCAAAATTTTCATAAACTTTCCATTTTCAGATCCCTTTCAAAATCTTCATTCCTTCGCTCAACATTCTCTGGAAACACTCAATCGATTGATTCTTCTCGGTATACGAATACAACAACTACAGACTCTCCAGAACTTCCTTCGAGGTTAGTTTCTTTTTTCCATTTCCCCCTATCCCTATATATCCACAAATCACATCTCGCATGCTCTCTATCTCACAGTGGTCAACTGTTGGCACGTCGTCTTTTGAGTGCCGCCCGTCACGACACCGACTCATCAGATGCACTTGGCTATGCTTCGGATGGAGCTGTTGTCTGTGCTCCACTCACAACCCCACTCTCACCAAGACGCACTCGAGACTATGCCACCGATAGGTACGCTTCTTCAGTCAAAAGATGTCCAATTAGTTTGTACTAGTAGAGAGAGAAACTTCCTGTTTGTATCCAATTCCTCATGTTGTATATTTGTCTTGTGAGAGAGCATCTTGTAAGGGTCACTCCACTTGAGGAATCACTTTCTGCTATCTTTTTGGCACCATTTCCTTTTCTTTATAGCTTTCTCTTTGAATTTTTTTCTTTTTATTTTGACAAGTAAATGTCATTTATCAGCCATCATCAATCATTTGAACTTCTACTACTCCGCCTCCTTCTGTCTGTCGTTCTTTTCTTTTTTTTTCTTCGATATCACCAGTTCGTACAATCACGCATATCCGCTTATGCAATCACAAATCAATAGTAAAACGAAAAAGAAGACGTTGGCAGATAGAATGCGTCGGAGAAGAACATCTATAATGAGGTGAGCGTGTCGTTCTAAAACATTATCATAAGCTTGTTTGATTTCTGACAGAATGATCATTGCATAATCAGTTGTTTCTATGTTACTGGAAACGTTTCTTATGCTTCATTTAATCTGTCTTTTTAGGTTGATACTGTTGAACAGGTGAACACCTTTTATGAGAACCTATATGACTTTTATCATTCATCTTGTAACCGTTCCACTAAAGCCTTGGTACCGTAAAACCTGTAATAGAACGGTATCAAATACTTCTTTTCGGAATGATATACCTTGATTACCAGAGGAAATTTTCGAGAACATTCCTATGAAAACATGCTTTAAAAATATACGTCTTTCTCTAGATTCAGTCAACTTCACATCCAGCTATTCCTTTGAATATAGTATAGTCACCTAGGCTTTCACTCTTTTTCTCTATACCATCATTGGCGATTTCTGCTTCCTTCCGATCGTCACCTAGTTTTTTTTGTCCGGAAAAGTAAAGAATGAGTCGTCGACGACAAAAAATATCGGAAGTCAGTCAGTGTGAGTCTAAAGTGCTCCGATGGGTGGCCTCCTCGTCTCCAAATACATAAATACACAGAGACTCATAAATGGTTGTTTGTCGGACTGCCTTCTTCTTCTTCTTCTCACCGGCCAATCCCTCCCTGTCAACCATAAGCACAAACATGGCAACATCTACACCTTTTTGATTCAAATATGTGTCGATTTGAAAAAAAAAGAAATGAGTGTGAGGGTGGTCATTTTTATCTCCTCCGCGGGGGATATTTCATTTTCCGCAACGATCCGGGACGACGGAAAGAAATATATCAAGATCAATGGGATGGCGGGCTCGTTTATTTATCCAACCGAGCTGTCATTATCAACATTTTTGCTTTTGCCTGTCATATCACTTTTCGTTTTTCTTCGTCGGTGCTCCTCGTGAACCGGAAACACTTGTGCCTTCTCTCCCTCATTCATTTTTCTTTTCGGGGTGCCCTTTTGGCTGAAACTTTCCATTCTTCCCTTGTTTTACTGTTGTTCTTGGTTGTTTCCTTTCATCTTCTTCCATCTTTTTGCTAAACAAAACCAGTTTCATCTCTTCCCATTTGTGTACGTACCTCATGTCACAAGGCAACCACCAGTATATGATGAGGTCGCTAATCATCCGTGTTGATGGGGTTCCTTTCTTTTTTTGCAGAAATCACTTTATTCTTGACTCATTTTATTGTTTTGTCTGACCCCCAAGAGAGAAACACTTTCAGAAACCGTCTCCTTCTGTCCAAAAACCTTCCTACCTCTTTTGAGTCATTCTTCAAATAGTCATTCCATTTCTAGTTACCTAATTTCCAGAACACTTTATTTAGGAAAGGTGGCAGTTTCGGATTCCTTTTAAATTAAACTTCTGGACTCGGTCCTAAATTTCACTTGTTGCCTTCTTAGTTACGGTTTTGAGAAACTTTCCTTACTATTTCTCAAAGTCCGTGATAGAAATTTTCTTAACCTGATTCCTAGAAAAATATTGATTCTCAACCCAAATATCTTCAGAACATTCGAGAACCTGACAGAATTACGATCCTCTAGAACGCCACATAAACACAATTCGTCTATTTTTGGAAACCCATTCGAATATAATGTGAAGGTTGACAATAATATTTGATGGGTGGTCATTTTTCTACCATTGTAAAGTTGGTTAATGATCAAAACATTCCTGGTATTTCAAGGTTATTTTGACCTCCAAGTTCAAGTTCAACCATTTTTCTCATTTGATTGGATTTCAAATTAGGGTAATTTTCAATTCTGGACAGTTTTGCAAAATCATTACGATTAGGCATCATGAAATGCTCTGAAAATTTCATACTTTCGAAGAATGCAATACGAAGTTTGAGTACTATATTATTAGGATATTCAAGAAACCTGTGTTTATTACCGACAAGATACATTTTCTCTTTCATCTCGTCGCAGTACAAAAAAACACGGAAAAGTAGTAAGAATGCAAATTTTATGTCGTCAGGTTGTTCTCTTTTTCGTACCGTATCCAACCTACCATTTTCGGCTTTTCCCTCTTCTTTCCATCGTTTTTCTACCATTCCCTCCGACTACACCCCTACAATTATAATGCTTTAGACTTATTTCTCCAAATGCTTTTCCTTCGTTTCGTTTCGTCCATATTTCCACTTGACTAGTACTTTTCGGATATATTGATGTGGGTCATCATCATCATCATCCAACACAGTCTCATTCTAATAAAAATATATCAAAAACCGAATGCCAATTGACCTCATAAGCGCATTTTGATGCTGCTTCTTTTGACGACCCTAATGACCGTTGCCTTGACAGTCTTCCATATGTATTCTCTCTCTCTCTCTCTCTTTCATTGCTTCTGTCCACTTTAATGTCATTTCTCCCTCCTCTCTTCTCTGTTAGTTCTTTTTTTTTGTAAATGTGAGGCCAACGACCCTGAACGGCACGGGAGGCGTCAGACCGGGGGAGGTTGGTATGCGCGAAAACCATTTTCTTTTTCATTCTCATTCTTATTTTCTCTCATTTATTTTGTATTCTCGATCAAGATTTGATTTAAACCGTATTGTTGAATCTTTTATGGATTTCATGTTTTTAGTTTAATTTCAATCAGATTTAGGTATTTTCGGATGAATTCAATTGAGCTTATTAACTAAAATTGACACTTGAAAACTGGTGTTTCTTGTTTTCAAACCATTCCCTGGTTCCCTAGCTTTCAAGTGTTTTTGATTTTATGCTAGTGGAAAAATTTGAAAACCCGAAACCTTCTGTCAAAAATCTAAAGTTGTTCTGGAAAAATACAGTTTACGAATTTTCATTTTCCTAGTAGTAAGCTTTTTGTATTTCAATTCGAAAATTCTAAACGGAAAGCAATCCAAAAACTGAGTCATAGTTTTGAGGAAAAAGAAAGAATTTCTGTGCTAAACATTTGTTAGTTTGCAGAGATTCAGAAGTTACTGCTAGGAAGTGTTTCTAACGACTATTATAGAAAAGTGAAGAACTGTGAGTGTTTGTTCAGAAAACTCTAAAAGAGCGGCACTTAATATAACGGGATAGGAACCTTGTTTCAGTATCTGCTTCTTGAAATGTATCACTCCAAGTTAGAAACTTCTTGAATCCACCACATCTTTTTTTCAGTTGGTCTACTCTCATGCAATTTTTATTGAGCCTCTGCAGTTCGATTTATCTCAAAATCAAATCTTTGTTGTCATTCCTCAATGAGTCAAAAATTGCTCATTTCAATCGTATTGCGGGTCGAAATGATCTCTGATCAATCACTCTTTTTTATCCTTCTCCTTTTAACTTCCTAATCTAAATTCGATGACACTTTTAGAATAGTCTCCAGTCTCCTTTCCGAACCTTTCAACATGATTTCCGAAACCATGATTTACAGTTCTTCACTTCACTTTTCTTTTCGTCTCCATCTTCCTCTTCTTTTTTCTCCTTCTGATCTTTATCTTTTTTTATACCGAATTTCGTCTTCTTTATTCCGTCATTTCACTGCTTTTCCGCACTTGAATACCTTCAGCCGACCTCATGTCCAGAAACGAAAACGAACAGAAGAAGAAGGTGTAGATATTAATTCGATGGAAGTGCCGTCATTCGTTGGCAAAGCATGCCTTAAACTTAAGGGATTATGTGTGAATGTGTGGGCGGCCACACTGGCCACGTGTCAGGAAAGAGAGGATTTTGAAGAGAAAGTGCCACCAAGAGCATTTCGGTATGTTTTTATTATGATCCGATATTGTGGAAACTAGAGAAAACCCCTTTCCCTAATCATTGCAAATTCTTATGCAACATCATGAGGATTTGAAACCATTCGGTGCCGTTCTAATAGAGTGATCTTCATTCTGGATTTATGTTGAATGTATAGAGTAGGCGTTTCTGACGAAATCCATTTCTGTATGTACTAGTTCCAGAAATTAGTCTCTTGAGAAACCGTCCGTACAAAAATTTAAACTTTAGAGTTTGACTCAAAAAGAAGCAGGTTTTTGATTAACATCTGAAGGGAGAAGAATTTCGAATCTGAACTTTTTGTCAAGTTCAGACTCAATTCCTTCTTACCAAATATTTCAAAGCATTCATTTCAATTAACACCGATTCATTGTTATTTCATTCCGCATTCGTTATTAGTTCTAGGAAACTCCTTTCCCTATATTGAATTCCAAAAATAGTGCAACTTTCTGCTTTTTTGTTTCATTTTCTTTGGGTGGTCATCCACCCTCATTGCACTTCTTCTTCGTCGTTTCTTCATATTCTTTTTCTATCTCAAACATGTGTAAATATGTCCCATGGGACATTTATTCCACACACCGCAAAACGACCACACAACACAATTCGGTTGTGTCCCATTTTTTGATAAACGCAAGAAAAGAAAGGGAGTTTGATCGTAAAGAAGCTAACGGAAGAAGAGATGAGGGTGGGCAAAGGCTCAAGGTCCCTCGGAAATCAAATCGACTTGTTTCTGTTGGAGCACTCAAGAAGAGCGGTTTCCGAGGTGTGTCTCACATGCTTTTGAGATACTGAACCCCCTGACGAACACCTTGAGAAGTGTGTAAAGTGTGGTTGATGACAGGAAGAAGATAGAGAAATTCTGGTCAAATCTTTTTGCCAACCACCAATTTATGACCTCTCCCAATCTCTTTTTCTTTCTTTTCCAATCAATCCCCCCTCTCTGTGAATCCATTTCCCAGCATGAGGTATTCAATTTCGTCGTATCTTTCCCAAAAAGGCAACATAATCCGTTGGTGGTCCCTGCTGCTTTGGTGGCAAAACAGGTAAACAACGGGGGGCTCTTTTGCTCATTGGGATCATTAGAATTAGTGGAGGGGATTGGGGAATAAAGACAGAAAAAGGGAGGTTGGAGGTGGAATTAATTGTTTTATTCAATCGACCAAAGGGGGAAAAAGAAGCCGTTCAGGAGCTTTTCGAATAACAAATTGAACACACAGAAAAAGTGACAATAGAAAGGTAGTTGGGAAAGGAAGTTATGCATTTCTCTGGATCTTCAGATATGATGGGAAAAAGTAGAAAAGTTCAAAAACTTCATGAAACGCTATGAAACCGCAGAGAATTTCAAAAGCAACCTCAAAGGCGCAGAATGTAAAATAAAACTCTAACACAAGAGCACTATGATCGAGCGAATCTATTTTGAGAACACTTTCTAAAACTAATCTGCAAACAGAAAGGGTAAGAAGACAATTTTTCTTGAACAAAAAGTGAGGAATTCCAGTAATTATCTTTGATCTTTGAATATCGATGTGTTCACAGTTCCTCCAATATCAAATTTCAACGTCTTCTCCTCCTCCTCCATCTTCTGCTTCTTCTCATTCTATTCTACTGTTCATTTTCCCATCGTCTCACTCTCGGACATCTTCATTTTCATGTCTTTCCCTTCTTCTCCTTCTTCCAAACAAAAACATGTTTTCAAGCATCTTTACCTGTGTCAGAAAAGAAAAGGTGGGCCATTCCATTGGCATCAATAACTGCCTAACACTATACAAAATTGAAAACGAAGCTTCTTCCAACAGCTGACGCCTTCTTCTTCTTCTTCCTCTTCGGTTTTTCTCTTCCAGTGTCAAACAACAATCAGTTTTTGTCTTCTTTTTCCTTCACTTCCCTCCGTTTTCCTCCCCTCCCGTCCAGCTTTCCCATCTGATTGACTGCCCTCTTCTCCTCCCTCCTCCCACCGAAACCACGCCCCTCTCCACTGTCTGATTCTCTATAACCTATATGATATCTCATCCGGAGGACCAAATGCTTGCAACAACATGATGCAGCTGTAAATTCGGGAGAGCTTCTTTCTCGGAGCTCATTCTCACTTCTAACAAACTGACTGTTCACTGAATCTATATTCATAAAAATGCTGAAATTTGCCGTCGGGCCATGGGTGGCCGATAAATACGGCACGTCTACAATAGTTCGGACGCCTAGAACTATGCCACCACAGCCCCGAAGGATACGGTATGTGCTCAACTTTGGAGAATCTTATCTTCATTCAAATATATAATATGGAATAGCGGGGGAATCCTAACTTCAATTGAACAGTAGATGATTCGAATACGTAACTGTTTGCTTGCGAATTCTAATGATTAAGTACAGATGAAACATTCATCATCGACTAATATAGGTATTTCTATAAGAGAGTTTGTTCTTCAGCTACAAGTGTTTTTCATCTTCATTGCAAAAACAGGCACCTCAGTATTTATAGTTCTGAAATGCTGAATCCTCAAAAAAAGCTATGAAAGAGTTCCAAGAACTCATGAGACTTTTGAAACAAAACTCACTGAGACATTGTTTACCTTCCGAAATTGGTTCAAATTTTCCATATAGAACAGTCAAATAACTGTCATATTTGTACTGTTTGTCCAACTTCGAAAACCATTTTTCCTCTTTTCTTCCTCACTTTTTTTTCGTATTCCTATTCTTCGACTGAAAAATGATTACTTTCCAAATATTTCATATTTGATAAGATAAAATAGAGTGACAAATTCAACCTTCTCAACGTCCAAAAGCTTCTTTTCTTTCGGCGACCTTTGGGTTTTTTCGAATAAAAAAACTCGAAGGAACAAGGATTTATGAATAATTTTTATGCATATGTACTAAAACGGAAAAGTCCAATTTTCAGTTCTTTTTTTTCGCTGCTCTCGTATTCTCGATTCCACCACATACTATGTACACATGCATAAAACATTCTCGTCCTTCGCTCCGCCAAAAAAATACATTACGTCGTATATGGCCGGAAAAAATGCCTAAGGAAAATGGTTTTAAATTGAGTTTGGAAGAGGAACACGGATATTCTGGAATAGAACAGGGGAAATGGAGGGAAATGGAAACAAGACTACAGTTTACTGGTAAAATACGGATGAGTGACAATGGAGGTGTAATTATATAGAAGTAGATGGATTCGGGAGGATATCATCATTTTTACCCATTTGTTCTCGCATTCCGACCCTCTCTCATTTGGTTGTTGGTTGGCTTCTATAGGTATTCGAATACAATTCAATAACTGGATCCATCATTATTAACATGCGGCTTTTCAATTTTTGGGTGTTGTGTTATTCAAATAGTATAGTGTTTTCATACACTGAACGTTAAAACTATTACAATGATTCGGAGAGCTACCTCTTATAAAACGGCACTGAATTCTGAATTTTCTGAACAGTACAGGTTAGTAGATGCAGAATATTAGTTTGTTGGTTAACTATTTGAATTTGAAAACTCTTATTCCAGAGCACTGGGATTCCCAGATTCACAAATCGTCAAGTTATTTTCTGTAGACTTCATCTATTTAGAATGAACTATCAATTTCAAAAATGATTTATCAGATCAGGATTTTAAATTTGGTTTTTGTTTCCCTACTTTCAATGTGAGAACTGATATTCTTTTCTGAAATTTGATACTTGTTACTGATCCCCATCACATATTTCTTGTCAGTTGTCATGTCCACGTCATTGTCTTTTTTTTCTGACTGACAAGTTTCTATCACTCGATTGACAAGAATGTTTACCAAAACAATGTAGTAAACAAATTTCGGGTGAATCATATTTCGATGAGTTTTTTGTCAATCGTATCAAAGAATCGAATAGTTCACACTCTATTCAATTTCTCACCAATTGAACATATCGAGTCAACTGGCACCTAAGAGAAAGAGCAAAAAAGAGTTCTCTTTTTCATTTTTCTTTTTCGCATTCGATCGTTTTCCGCACGGCTTTCCGCGTGCCGCCGCTCAAGCGTAACCGTAATTCGATACTCTCGAAAACCGCCTGCGCCTGCCTCAGACCGGTTACTTTTTAAGTGTTAGAGAGCATTGGATTTGAAGAGATTCCAGAGTGAATAGAAGTTTTGATACCAAGCCGATGAGGGGTGAGTTGACAGTGGGAGCCGCGCACGTATTGTGTGGACTGCTTGCCCTCAGATTATTGGCAGTCGAAAGGTGCATTCGGATTGATTTTTAACCATTTTCTGGTAGTTTGGTTTTGATTTCTGTGATATATCCGTTTAAATATTCTTGATTTGCGGAATATATTCGAGAGGTTCGAGCTACAGTACACCTGTTAAAAATCTTTCCGGTTTTTTAGAACAAAAAACTGGGTAGAAATAACTAAAATGAAATCTAAAACTATGACAAGCTTCTTACGGTATCAAATGTAATCCCCCAACTCTCTGAAAACTATTTTTCAGAACCGCTGAATTCAAAAAATAAAATTTGACATCCATAACAGAAAGTTAGTCGTTTTTAGTGTTTTTTGGATCATAACTTTCCAATCAGTGTTGGAAGTTCTCTTGTTCTTATTCATGCAACAAAACTGTAACATTCGTAATACAATAAAAGCATTCTCTAGACACAGTCTTCATGGTTTTTATTTGTTCAGAATACTTCTTCGAAACGTCTTCTTTTCTTCTTCTTTCCCTCAGTTTCGGACACTTTTCTTGTCTCCTCTTTAGTCGATACAGGCATACCAATTCTGCTTTGAAAGATTATGTGTATATGCATGCTTCCATTCCTCTTTCTCTCTACTCTACAGTACTATGACCTAAATCACTTTCACCCGAATACATATTCACCATCAAGACACCATCTGCATTTTTATTTATTGTCATTCATCATCAGATTATTCTAATTTTTCAGCGAGTCATCAGCACCTTCTCTCCGTCAGCAACGTCTCAGTAAAGAGGCGATTTACTACGGAACACAAGAAAGTTGTGACGAAAAGAGTTGGACGCCGAGCATGGTGAGTTTTGATCGTTTCGGGGTTTTCTCACTTTTTGAAAAAAAATACCCTGCAGCTGCTCCCAGTTTCTCATTTTATGAGCATTTCTGAATGTCATTTCGTATTGCTCGTTTTGAGGTGATAATGGAATGGGTTGAAGGTGTAAAGAGGGGGAAAACGCATGAAAACTATTTTTATAGCTCTCGAAATCCTTTGCAAAAATAATAAAAATGGAGAGAAAAAGAAGAAAAAAAGTAGAGTTTTGGTGTTTACACACAGTAATGATGAAGTATAGAGTAATCGGAAATGAAGAGCATAGTTCTTTGAACATCTGATTCCCTCGTGGTCAACTAACCAGCTGAACGGAAGTCTAGTTTGATGAAAAAGGGATTTTCAGTAAATTTTTAACAATACTTGAAATTCTTCTTCATTTTTTTTTCTTCACGTATTTTACTTTAAATAATGAGAGCATCATATAAACCAAACATTCACATTTTGAAAATTATCATAACTTTTTTGTATGCACCACCTGGTTTCAGAAGATATTTTAGTTTTTTTTTCCGTATCTAAATATTCAGTCATTGTGATTTCAAAAAACTTTGAAAATTGATTCGAAAATTTTCCAACATTTTTTATGCGAAGCCAGAAGAAATGTTCAATCAAAAAAAAACATAGAATATAATACGAAAACGAGGCTCGTGTTTCCAAAGGTTTTCATGTTCACTAAGATATCTCAGTTAATCCAATTTCATCAGGAGAAATCTAGAAATCAACTCAATCAGAAAGTTAATCCAAATATATTTTTTTGATTTTGTGCCCTTCTAATAGGGATGTTTCGTTTTATTTTTGAAAGATATCGAATGGCAAAATGTTGAAGGAGATCTATTTAAATATGAATGAACTTCAAATGTCGAACACAAATAAATCTTGAAATTGAAAACAAGACACCACCACTTACCTATATCGCCCGCCTGGTTGCCGATGGGGGAGCTCCCGATATTCTTTTCCCGCCGCTTGCGGTGGTTCCGTCCGGTTTACTCTCGTTGAGGCGCCGCTCCAAAAATCTCTGCGTCTCAAATACAAATGGATTAGAGGACACAGAGTGTCGATAGGTACTGTCGGTTGAGCAAGCATATACACACACATCTCGCTTCACCCACAGAAAGAAGGGAGCCTTTTTTCTCCAAAATCCCTTCTTTCTCTCTGTTTCCTCTTGTCACTCTAAGTCTCCCGTACTACCTGTACTAATTTTCCTCTTGTGGAGCAAGAAAAGAGGAAAAGAGTTCTGTTCTGCTACCGAAATTTTCTATTATCTTACTCCGTTGGCTCTGGAGCCTGATTACTGAAATTCCCCCCAAAAACGGGCGAATGCCCATTGGCAATTCTGTGTCATTTCGCGTCAATGCGGCGCCTGGAAAAATTGATATTGCGGAGACGATAAAGCGGTTTAATAAACAGGTACAGTTACAAGTACACTTAATTATTCAACAGTTTCTAGTTAAACTCCAAAAAATAGCATTGATCTGGAATTTAAGAAATTTGAGCCGAAATTATTGGAGATTGTTTCAGAAAAGAATATCGAACAGTGCGATACCATAATGTGTGTTCCTAAACTTATTTTTCAACTTTTTGAGTTTGATCAATGCTTAGAACTGGAGTTGAAACATATCCTTAATATTTAGCATACCCAAGATTCTTTCTCGCCATGTTCACACCTTAAAAGAACCAGATTGAAATACTGATTTTCGGGATTCGCATGTATTTCATATAGAGAGCAACCGAGGTCTCGAACATTATTTTCGATGAGCTATCAAAATTAGCTTTGAAGATTCAGAATCCTAGATTCTAGTCAAAGTTTTTTTTTGAAAGAGATTTTGTTTGATTTGTTGCAGTTCAAATTTCAGGAAGATTAGACTAGCTCAGGTTTTCAAACTTTTCTATTCACTCTCTATACTTTATTCTAGATGATCAGTTTTAGTTCCAACTTTTTCTCTGCTTTTATGCCTGCATTATAATTCTTGGAACCATCACATTCCTATCGGCGTACCACCTCAAATTAATGTATTCCAGCGGCTCACCTAAACTTGTTGTGAGCTGATGAACGTTCCAAAAATTTTCGAGTTTGTGTGACGTGTCAAGTTCAATCTCTTATCATGAATCAATAATGTTCATCGCCAAAAAATGTGTCAATTAGTTGTCTTTTGTGTATCTCGCTCTCTCGAAAAAAACGTCTTGCGCGACTCAACTCTTCGGTTAACGACTCTCTCCCTCTATCTTTTCCCTACAAACACAGATTCGAGAGCATGTGCTCTTCTCGCTCCTTTTCGCCCCCACATCATTCTCTTTTAACACTAATAAAGACAAAGAAACTGTTAAAAGAGGGGAATAGAAACTAGTAAAAATCGACAAACTATGAATATGATCATTCATTTCAGGCATGTACTTCAACATCACCAGGAATTCATGCAACAGCGTCTGTTCGACCAGCGACATCTGGAACTCCGAATGGAGCATCACGAAAAGCGACAAGTGGTTATTCAGCTTATGGATATTCCAATTCGACACAGACACAGCAACCGACGAGTACGACCAATGCTAATTACTCTCCTTATTTGAGTTAGTTTTTTTCATTTTCGAAAGGGGGGAACGCGAAATTATTACTGTAGAAGTGTTTTTTTTCTATTTTTAGATGGAACGATATCTCGGTCATCTGGAGTTGCAGTAGCCAAAGCAGCACGAGGAGGTCTTCCACCGACTAGTCAACAATCATATAACACATCAAGTCCTCGAAATTCAGTTGCCAGTTATTCCTCATTTGCATCAGCTGGAATTGGTGGAAGTCCTCCAAGATCCCGACGATCACCACAGAGTAATAAATCAAGTAGTCCTGTTGGAGAAGATCAAGTAGTAACAATCAAAATGAGGCCTGATAGACATGGAAGATTCGGATTTAATGTGAAAGGAGGAGCTGATCAGAATTATCCAGTGATAGTATCCAGAGTGGCACCGAATAGTTCAGCAGATAAATGTCAACCAAGGTTAAATGAAGGAGATCAAGTATTGTTTATTGATGGACGGGATGTTTCAACAATGTCACATGATCATGTTGTTCAATTCATCCGATCAGCTAGATCAGGAGCCAATGGAGGAGAGCTTCATTTGACAATTCGGCCGAATGGTGAGTAATTTATATACAAGTGTTATATGTCAAATATGGGTGACCCTTTTTGGCGAATGACTCATCATAAATCATCACCATCGATACTTTTCCTCAGTGGTGACTCATCTATATAAACGTGTTCAAAACTGACTATGATTGATTTTTCCTCGGCTTCCGATAGGAAGTTCCTTTTTGTATTTTCCTCATATGCCTCTAGCTTTTTAGTTAAAAGTTTAGTGTAGCTTATCCGAAAATCATTATCATAAATTTGTTCACTATTCACTCACTATTTGTTCATCTAGAGAATAATGACCTTGGTTTGCACGACGTCGATAAGTTAGTTTTTTAATAGCAAAAATAAATGGTTTCGTATTTATTAGAAAAGTTCTGATTGGTGTTTTCTTAACTAGCAAAAATCTTAAATCTTTTTTTAATGACACGACCTGTTAATTTTTTCAATCCATTTTTCTCAATTTAACCTTATAATTTTCAGTTTACCGATTGGGTGAAGAGCTCGAGGAACCTGATAGCAATATGGTCCCAGAGCCAGCTCGAGTGGCCGATTCAGTTCCCAGATCGGATAAATTATCACAATCCCTCCACCTTCTTGAAGATTCCCTTGCCACTGGAAAAGTTGTGGATCAATTCGAAATGTTATATAGAAAGAAACCAGGATTGGCGATGAACATTTGTAGGCTGACAGCAAATTTAAGCAAGAATCGTTACCGAGATGTTTGTCCTTATGATGAAACTCGAGTGATTCTTCAAACTTCTGGAAGTGGAGATTATATTAATGCTAATTTTGTTAATGTGAGTTGTATACGGCTATTTATATTTCTGAAATTCATATTGAAATACTTGTAGATGGAAATTCCCTCATCTGGAATTATCAACAGATACATTGCCTGTCAAGGTCCACTTGCTCATACTTCTGGAGATTTCTGGTTGATGGTTTGGGAGCAACTGTGCACTACAATTGTAATGCTCACAACTCTAACTGAAAGGGGGCGTGTCAAATGTCATCAATACTGGCCACGACTGTATGAGACTCAAGAATATGGTAGACTGATGATCAGATGTATAAAGGACAAACAGACAACCAACTGCTGTTATAGAGAGTTTAGTATTCGAGATAGAACTGTAAGTTCGAATCAAATAAAACTGTTGTAAGAAATACTTTGTTTTCAGACAAATGAAGAGAGAAGAGTAACACAAATGCAATACATCGCATGGCCAGATCATGGAGTTCCAGATGATCCAAAACATTTTATTCAATTTGTTGATGAAGTGAGAAAAGCACGACAAGGATCTGTTGATCCGATTGTCGTTCACTGCTCGGCGGGAATCGGAAGAACTGGAGTTCTGATTCTGATGGAGACTGCAGCATGTCTTGTTGAATCGAATGAACCAGTCTATCCATTAGATATTGTGAGGACAATGAGGGATCAAAGAGCGATGCTCATTCAGACACCTGTGAGTTTTTTGTTGGAAGTTGGAAGATTTAAAAAAAAGCCTGAATAAAACAATTACATTTTTTGGATTAGGTGAAAAACTAGTAATGTTTGAGAAAAATAACAATTTTTGAGAAACGTTGTACAGAAAAAATTGAACTTTTTCAAAATGAATTCCAAAAATAATACTTGACGTAGTTCTGTTGAAGTGGAACGGATTCGGTTTTTGAAAGTCAAAAAACGTTTCGATATGAATTTTTTGAAGTAGACTTACTGATGTAATTATTCCAATCATTTTTCAATCAATCTTCACCAAAAATTCGAATTTTTTAAATGAAAAAAAATCGTAATAGAAAAGCCCTTTCCTGCAAATGTATGAGTTTTTGTTTGATTTCAGGGTCAATACACGTTTGTGTGTGATTCAATACTTCGTGCATATAATGATGGAACAATCAAACCGTTGGCAGAATATCAAAAACGTTGAGATTCTTCATCTTTTCTTCCCTTTTTCTCCCATTTTTTAACAACTTTCCCATCGAACTCTCATGAAACGGATACCGCGAGGTGCTAGCTTTTTTGCCTTTTCTTTCTTTTTTATTGAGGTACAGTAGTCGTCTCCTCGTTCAAAACTAGTCAATTTTCTTTTTTTTCCATAATATAAAATCTATCTCAATGGGTCACCTATGTGATTTTCGTACTTTTCCTCAATTTGTTCATTTTTGGTATGTATCATCACTCTTTGTCATCTTTTCTTCTTTTTTTGTACGAAAAATCGCCCAAATGCCAACTTGTATGTATAGGAAGAACAACAACAACTCAATCACAAACTTTCCTTTCATTAAAAATTTTACAGTCTGTGTTCGTTAAATTATATTTAACAACATTATCGAACAGCTAGAAAAGAAAGATAAAAACGGGGATGGTGGGTGTGGAGCTTAGTTATTTTTTAATGAATTGATAAATGGGAAAATTGAAGGCTCGATTCTGTAAATCACCGAGTTGAGAAGTATAAAAAACAGAGGGATAGAAAGGAAAGTAGGGAAATGAGATGAGAAATGAAACACAAAAAGAACAAAATGAAGTGTTAGATGGAACAAATAAAATGCTAATATTAGAGTTTCTTCGATCCAGCGAATAGAAACTAAGAAATTGCCTAGTGGTAGTAGAACTTAAAGAGAAAAGAAAATGGGAATGAGAGACGCCTACGTTGATCGCGGTTTTTTACATCGGTATATTACTTGAAACATATCAACGAAACGGTACATAAAGAGCATCAAACTATCCAATACACAACACAACTAGAGGGGAGACTAGAAATTAAACTGTTTCCAGCTCGATGAGGCAAGTATGGAAATGGGATCGGGAAACGGGGAATTTGTGTGGATGTTAGCAAATAATTGATTTACAAAACAAAATTATTATGGCACAAAATTTTCGACTAAATCGAATTCAATTTATATTCGCGAACGGAGTAGGTTGAGGGATGTGATGGCCGTAGGCAGCAGCAGCGTGATGCATCATTTGTGGTGGATAGCCGTTTGGCATACCGTATCCCATTCCTCCGTTCTGATGATGCTGTTGTTGTTGTTGGTGGTGGTGATGTAGTTGCTGCTGTTGTTGCTGCTGCTGCTGATGTTGTTGCATTCTGAAAAATAAAAAATCGAAATATATCTTTCAACTGTGGCTTTTACTTCTACAATTTTTTAATCAGTTCAAAAAAAATAGAAAAATAACTTACCTCATTTGATGCATTCTCTGAGCTTGAAGGTATGCAGCCTGTTGCTGAGCATGCGATTGAAATCCACCGTTCATTTGATTCTGCTGTTGCTGTTGATGCATTTGTTGCTGTTGGAGAATCATCTGCTGTTGTTGATGACGTTGTTGAGCTAGTTGAGCTTGTTGAGCTTGCAGAAGTTGTTGATGTCTTTGATGCTCCATTCTTTGCATTTCTTCATGGTTTTGCTGCTGTTGCTGCAACATTCGCATCTTCTGTTGTTGGTGGTGATGTTGTTGCGGTTGTGGAGTTGGTAGTTGTTGAATTGGTGGTGGACATTGTTGAGCAACTCCGTTAATCATTCCGTTTGCCGGTGGAACGTCTTCTGCGAAGTTCAAAATTGGATCATAGATATCTTGGCTCAAAACTGTGTTAACATCGTATTGCCCCTGTAAAATGTTGTTGTTTCTGATTACAAATTCCATATAAGTAACTTACAGCAACGATAACTGCCAACTTCTCGAACCAGTCTCCATCTGGCACTGCCAACGTGTTCTCATCAGTTTGTTGGTCCAAACCAGTCGTTGGTGAGCTAGTGTCCATTCCACTTCTAGATGGTGCCATTCTATTTCCATTGCGACCTTCCATTGGACTTTGTTGATGAATCGAAGCTGGTGTTTGTACGGAACGAGCTGAATCAGCAGTTGACGTGGATGGCATCTGATTGTTGTGATGCATTTGTATTTCGTGATGTTGTTGTTGTTGTTGAGCCGCCATTTGCATTTGCATGTACTGTTGTTGCTGAACGTGATGTGGATACATCTGCATTTGTTGCTGCATTTGAAATCCAGGCTGCATTTGACTTTGAGCCATCCATTGTTGTTGATGCTGTTGCCACTTCCTCTCTTCTCCAGCAGACTGTGCCATCACATCGTTTCTACGTTTTCTGCTATCCCCGGAATGTCTGGAAAGTGGAGTCGCCGAAGCAGCCATAGCCTCCTTATTCTTCTGCATCTCTGCCTTCTTGCGTTCTTCATCCTCCGTGAATCTAGTGAAAAGCTCAGCGGTTACTGTTCGATTGGCATTTACCATCTCCGGTAGAGCTCTGGCATACCTTTCTTTCGCCAGTTGTGACTGTTGGCGATGCAACTCTTCACCCGCTAGATAATCACGCATGTCGCTTACGAACCTAGAAATAATAATTTTGAGGGAAAGGTGCTGGAATTTTTGATTTTCTGATGACTTACGGCTCGTCGTCTGGATCTGGCAAGTTGTTGTTCACATACTCTGCCGATGGTTCTTCTGGGATTGGAGCGACGGATGACACCTTGCTTGTCGACGGCTTCATTCCGGAGACGATTTTATTCACCGATCTGAAATATGCACAATAGGAAAGAAGAACGTTGGAATGAGACATGAACAAAGTAGCGTAAAAAACCAGATGGGGGAATGCTCCGAGAAAATAAAAGGATGCAAAGTGAGGGTAAGAGAAAGACACGACTAGTCAATTTCAAACATCTGATGTGCTTGTTATTAGGGTTGGCACGAGAAGCACAAAATCTCGATGGGGGCCTTCCTCCTCCTCCTCCTGGCTAGGAGGAATAGAAGAAGAGAAAGAAAAACAGGAGGAATAGAAGGACGGCAGTGTGAGCAGCAAAATGAATGAGCAAAATGGGGCGGGAGGAAGAAGAAGAAGAAGACGGCGTGGGGTGGCGTAAGGCGAGGAGTGGCGAATTGTGGAAAAAGAAGAAGAAAGGAGAAGTATCTTGAATTTCTGAGCACATAAAGAGCAAAGAGAGAAAAAGGACAGACTTGGTAGAATAGGGCACGGACCACGGAGAACGCGAAGGACAACAACTTTCTAAACTTATGTGATGTCCAATTCAAATTTAGGATACATGGTAAAATTAGTCAACTGTAAAGGCACGAGGACTACACAAATAGAAACTACCAGAAGAGATTATTAGCAACCTAACGACTCATAGTAAGTTTATTGGTGTTTCAGTAGTAACGTTAAATGTGACTTATTTTTAGGGAGGAAAGGGGAAATGATGAGGGAAGAAAAAATCATGGAATGTGAAAAACCGTGGGAGCCGGAATGGAAGAGGAAACTATTTCAGCAAATATAAAACGACGTTTCTTCTGAATAGTTGAACAGAAACAAGGTAAAAAAAGGCCATAACCCTTAAAAATACCTAGTTACTTCTACCGCGACCAAACAGCATCATTGGCTAGTCGTTTACTTAAGAAGAAAGATATGCACAACATATGCATATACATGCATACACACATATGAAGCTTTGAGGCGACAGCGACGGCGCCATGCAAAAAAACCGGGGCGCCGATATATAACAGTAGAGGAAGAGATGGAGAAAAGGAAGACAAAAACGACAACGAATGAACGCGAGAAGAGGACAGAGTGTATGAGACGAAGATGCGTAGACATTGCATAGAAAGGAACACGATTGTAGGCCCAAAGCAGGAAGAGAGCAGAGTTTGCAAACATGGATTTCTATATAAAGTGTAAGTACGGAGATTTTGAAAAAGGCAAAAAGACATCAAGACTAAGTAGAGCTTGGATGATCTCGTGAGTCGAGAAAATAAGACCAGAAACCCGAAGGAAAGGAGAGCGGTTTCATGTGTATGTGTGTATTTTCGGAATAAAAAAAGGAGGGTGTCTCGATGTGTTTAGTGAGTGCGCATGTGTGTATGCGAGTGTTTGCTGCATGTGTGTAGCGTGATGGCACGAAGAAGCTTGACCGAAAATGGAAGGTCCAATACGTCAGAACGTGGTACCCCGGAGAGACAGGGAGCCAGGTAGAGTTAAAGACAAAGAGAAAACTATAATACCTGCACACATGAAAGTGATATATATATATATATCCCCTTGCAATAAAGTTTAGTCATTCATATTGTGTGATTACGTATAATCATAAACACTATTTTTTTGGAGATGATGAGCAACTAGACGACTCGAACATTTCGTCATAGTGCTGATATCCTATTCCTTTATACACCGGACCGCTAACAGTGCATAAAGAGGGCATGCGAGATTGGTGAGCGGCAAGATCAGAAGTGACCGCCTAGGTGATCACTCGGGACTTCGCTAATCTCCCTTCCCTCTCAAACAAAACCATCAAACCCGTGTGTTATTTTGAATTAGATGTTTTAGATGTTTCTGTTATTTTTAAACAAAAGAGTGTACAATTGGAACAACAGTGTATTATTTTCATTTTGGAATACAACTTCAGTTTTCTGTGATCTGAAGTTATGAATAATTCAGTCTGTTATGGAAACGTTCGACTCGGAAGATATCATATTTTGAAAAAACAGAGGAAGTGTTCTTGTGTATGAATTATGTGTTACAAATCAGAAATTTAGTAATTTGATGTTTTTTTTCTGTTCTTTCCGGACTAGAGAAGGAAAGAGCACGTACTCGATTTAGTCGCTTGTCGCCTCCAAGAGTCGTATCCTTTTTGTAGAAAAAAGGAGAGCCGCAGTTTCTGGTCGGGATGAGATATGGACACACTACCAACCGAGTATGCACTACTCCAAAACATAGAGAAGGACGTAGACCCAAGTGAAAAGAGCGACATACGGCCGTAAACCACCACCCCGCTAACGCCATCATCACTAGACCAGTGTTTCTCTTCTTGTCTCTCTAAGTCTCTGTAGTCAGGCTGTATACTAGTTTCAAAGAATTTGAAGACAGAAATAGTGAAAAAGATGTCGGCCCAACCTGCGAGAAAAGGAGAGAATAGAAAAGAAATAAATGAAAGAGTAGGAACATCGAAAAGTAAAAGAAGCCGTCTCAAGAGGACATTGGTAGTAGGTGACCCGCTTGCCGTTTCGACTCTTTTCGCGAATCAATTAGAACGCATAATTCCGAGAGGGACACATACCGCGTCTGCGAGATTTTGATTCTACGACAAAATACTGCCGTCTTTTTTCGTTTTTTCAGAGAAACCATAATGTTTTTGAAATGATTATCGAGAGAGAGAGAGAGAGAGAGAGAGAGAGAGAGAGAGAGAAAGAGAGAGAAAGAGAGAAGAATTCGATAATGATATTAGAGGTGTGAAAGTATTAACTTATTTAATTTCGAAAAAAAACTGTTTATAACAAAGCATGATGGAACAGGCCTGTTTTATCATTAAACAAAAAAATCAATCATTTTCCGGATGCCCGAATATATTCGAGAAATAACGTCAATTGAATTCCGAAAAATAGAGAAGAAGCCAAAAACGATGCAAACGAACTGATAACACCGAATCAGCAGAGAAGGGCGTGTGAAGAAGTGATACAACCGGGAGAGGGTGGAGGCGAGGAACGCACGAAAACATCATTAAACTCATTTTCTCGGCGAAAAACGGTTTGATGATAATGAAGGGAGAAAGTGAGAGAAGGAAGGCTAGGTACACCTACATACATAATACTGTCAATTATCGATGACACAAAAAGATAATTCATTTTTCTTTTACTCATCTTCTCCTCGGAGGCATTCGCCTACATTACTAGATCATCGGTTTACACACACGTTAAGTGTGATTGGAGTAGGAGGGGTTGAAATAAATGAGAGGCGCGATCATAGGCGAGGGGGACATCACAAACCGATGGCGGTCACCAGAGCGCTAGGAGCGGTGTCCGTCACCGACATAGAATAGAGAAGGAGAATTGGTGGTGGTTAGAAGGAAGCAGTAGACACTGGAGGCCAGTGCGCCTCAATACAAAATAACTCATCGGCGACTTCGGTGATGGTGGCGGACATACGAATCTGTTGTGTTCGTAGCCTTTCAAGTCGCCGCGTCGATTGGGTGCTTCTGATTGTTTCTCTGCCTCTATGCGTTACACTAGTTTTATTCTAGAATCACAAGAAATCCTGCTTCTCGCTTTATGTATATCTGCACGTGCCGACTAGAATCAAGTTGATCGGGATGTACACCATGAGGAAGAAGTGACACTGACGTATTATTTATTCACTTTTATTTAGAATAGAGGTTCGACAAAAGTTCTCCCCGAAAATAACAATTTTGTATGGATTGCATTATAATGATGTAGGTAAAGAAATCGTATATCTACAAAAACTGATACCCCTGAGAACATACTGTTTCGTTTTTCTTGAATATCGATCATGAGTTCATCGAAGCTAGATAGTTTGGGGATGAATGCGGGTTTTCAAAGTTTATTAGAAAACAAGGACTACCAAGCACGAAAAAACAAACGCAACTGATTGAAATCAACTTTTATTTTCGGAAACGGTAGCGAATGGGAAAATTAAACATGTCCGGTTCGAAGTTTCAAAAGGTATGAATTGGAACATGAACGGAATCTACGTTCTGTTTTTCATGAGTATACACAAACGAAGAGCCGACAATGAGTGCCGAGGATGATGTCATTATGACATAAAGTGGAGTACGAGACGATAATCTTAGCCAAGAAAGCTACCTGAAGGGTTTTCCTGAGTAGCACGTCACTCAATTATTGTGTGGGATTAAATGGGCAAAACAAACGCGCTCGAACTAAGAATACGTAAAGCACGCATGGAATCGAAGTGTGCTAAGATGAACTTTCTTAGTTGAAAAGAGGGTCTTGGATTTACTCGGTGCGGTGAACTTTCAAAGCTTAACACTAATAGTGAAAAAAAACATTAAAAACTAAAGGATATCAAAAAAATATGAAAAAAGTGATAGAATACCTAAACCCATCATGGGAAGCTGACAAAGCGAAGGGTGAGTGTTAGAGTAGAAGGCACAAAAGAAGGAGAAGCCAAAGCAGAAGAAAACGAAAAAAGAAGAATATTTTTACTTGATGTCTATGTGTATAAACGCACACACACGCAATCTCCCGTTGTTTCTTTCACCGTCTCTTCTGCTTCTGTTTCGTTTTTCTACCAGAAACAGGACCGCCCGGTCACCCACTTTTGGCTAGCTGCCGGCTTCCTCTGCGTTCCTGCTACATCTTTCATTTTTTCACTGGCGATGATTAATCGCTGCTCTAGCTCACTTTCGTGCCCGTTAAAAATGAAGGTAGTAGTGAAAAATGAACTCAAAAAGATGTGCAAGAAGGGAAGCGATTATGACTACGACTGCTAATAACAAAAATTTGTAAAGTGAATGAGCTAAGCGGGGATTCGGAGAGTTTTAATAAAAAAAGTTATGTGTAATACGAAAATAATTTTTGGTATCTTAGAGAATGTAAATTGGATAAGAACTTGAAAAAATATATTTAAAAAAAACATTAACCACTGAAGGAAATCGTTTAGGAGAATGTTTCGGAAGTATAATTGTTTATACTTATTGAAGAAATGCATTCGGTTTGTAAAATTCTTTTCGAATTTGTTATTCAGTTGGTGGAGCAACAGAAGCCACATGTTAGTTGTTCGATAGCTCGCTTTTTGTCAAAACTAAAAAACCAAAATCGGCACGTGTTTTCTCGAAAACTTTAAAAAAGAAAAAGAAGCTAAATGGCCACAACACTGATGTTTTTGTCAACAGCCAGATCATAAAGTTCAAAATACGGGGCGAAACAAACATAAACAAATTCGTAACTGACTGGTTGTGGATTGAAATTACGGAGAAAAAAGAGGGATAGAGAAGAAGAGGTTATAATCGTGCCATCCTCACCCAATGTAAGGCCAATAGGAACAATAACAAACCGTGATCGCTACGAGCGAGGAAGACGGATGGATAGATAGAAATGAATGAAAGACAGTAGAGAGTGAGGAATGGAAAAAGAGACCGTATAGGGGCCAAGATGTAGACGGGAAGGATGGACAGTACGAGTTACACTGCGAGCCGATGGAAAAGAGGAGAAGAGTGGGTAGAACTGGAGAACGCCGGAGACAAAGAAACGACACCCGCATGTGTTTGTCTGCACAAGGGGTGAACCAGGTCAATTGGGAGAAAAAAGAGTCGATGAACCCAGCTGGCAGGAATAGATATCACTCCAATTGAATAATTTACTAGATAAGCCGAAATGAAACTTCTATGTTTCTTCTGACATCAAATGCAAGTGTTTACATCACTCGTCATCTTAAGAATAAAGTTGAACTTTAAAAGTCTAATGAACAGCATTGAACGATAATTGAGAAAATACCCACTTTCTGATTTGGAACCGACCCAGAAAAAAAGAACGCTGCGCAATTCCTACCAGACAGGTGGCACAAAAACCGTAGAAAAAATGCAGCAATGGTGAAACACATAGGTGAGAAGTGCATGAGAATAACTTTTTCATCCAGTCTCGGATAAGTTTGTATTAGGAATTTTCAATATCTCAATTATTTAATCGATCACTGAAGATATTATCGGCGATTCTGTATATAACCGATCAATGTTCAATATTCACGGATCTCCGTTTCTCCGTCTCACGATTTGCGTGTCTGGATATAAAAGCTTTCGTTCGAGCTCTGCCTAAAACGAAAGTTACCTATAGGTATACCAAAAGCATTGATGTACGATAATAATATCAGATAGAATTCTAAATATCGTTCATCTTTTCAAACAAGTTATTCATCTCGCAATTTTTCTTTTTTGCTGGACACTCACACTGAGAAGTGCGGGCAGTCAATCAAAATGTTGAAAGGACATTGAAAGTGACGATTTGCGGTAGAATAGGTGCGTGAGGCGCCAACTTAATGAGAGATTCACAGAATACGCTGGTCTCAGTCTCGTTTTTGAAAGATTCCGTTGCAAAAAACGCAGTGTAGACTGGAGGAAAAAATCAATGGAATAATCAGAAATTCAGAACCGTAACGAACTTAATAATGTTATTATAAAGAGAAACTCACCTCTTAGGACGACTATAACTCTTGTTCACCACAAAATACTCTTCGAGACCTTCCATGTTCGACAACTTTTGGTTTACCTTGAAATGTCATTATTGAGTAGTTTTTATACCTTTCAGTACTTTTACAATATATTTCAGCTCGGGGAGAGTTCCACCGAGTTATTTTACAATCATAGAAAATACGATACATCCATGCTATTTTTCGAAAAGAATCATAAATTTAACAAACGAAGATAAATAACAAACAGAGGAAACATCTATGCAAAACGAACATTGAAAAGGCCTATAACTGGGAATGAATTCTAAAATATAACTTAAAGGGCGTTCTGTGCAGCGATTTGTTCTTGCTCGTGAAGTTTGTGAACCAGTTTTTGCTTTTCCGTATTAAAGTAATCAGCAAACCATTTCAAGTGCTCTCGTTTTTTTGCTGCCGTCATGTATGGGTTTTTGGAGAGGCCAACACAAACCTGAGAAATGAGCGATGAAATTGTCTCGAGAATTTGGGAAAATATTTAATGTAGAAACCTACTAAATGCATAAAATGAGCAATCGGGCCAGTTTTCGGAATTCCCAATGATGGAAGATGCCTTTCCAGAAACACGTGATCAATGAAAGATACGTTTGCTTCATCGCCAATTTTGAACTCGTTATCAATTGGATATTCCCACTGCTTTCCTTTTGTGGTCCAGTCGATCTGCTCTTCAAATGAATTCGTTGGTCCGAAAGACCCGTTTGCGATTCTGAAAAATTTTATATATCTCAATGTCAAAAACCTGTTATACTTTGCTGCTCTCGTGTCCCATGAATTCCAGAACCTGAGGGAAGTATCCTCATATTTATCTGTTTTCTTCCAAGCACCAAGTGGTTTTTGTTGGAAAAGTTTAATTGCATTACTATCAACATTTATTGGTTTCCGAGCATCGCTATTGATCAAATCGTCTTTGTAAATCTTTTCCAAAAACTCGAGAGCCTTCGTGAACAATTTCTGTTCTCTCTCGCTTCGTTCCGTTAGTTCTTCTTTTTGTTGTTCTGACTTTTCTCGAGCATCGCTCAATAGAGCTCTTCTTTGTTCAGCAAGCTTTATCTGTGCATCGTTGACGATTGTTTCGGATTTCACGCGAGCTTCTTCAGTTGTAAAACCACTCTGTACAGCCTGGTAGAAGATTTCTTTTCTCAGCAGCACAAGCCCTCGTTTTTCTTGACGAAGTTGAGCTGATCTGAAATGTCGATTGAAGTTCAGAACTTTAATTCGGGTGGAGTACGCCTTACTTGGGAGGAACTTTTTTCTCAACTTTCGCATCTCCAGCAACGTCAGCAAGGAGCCCAATAAGAGCTTGATCATCAAGCATCTCGTTGCTAGCAGAAGATGCAGCAGCATCGAAACTAGCTTTCTCGTTTGCAACCAGTTTGTTGATAAGCGCATTTTTTAATCTGAAAGAATGAATTTTCCGTCAAATTTTATGGTATACTGAATTGGAAGCAATTCCAAGTAAAAAATGTTCTCGGCGGGAATTTTTTTTACATAAACTTTTTTTTACAAAAAATGATATACCATTGAAAGTAGACTACAGTATCACAGCTTTGGCAACACAATTCTGCCTATCCAACAATTATTGTCTTTTTTCAAAACTCACGATTTTTTCTCCGTTACGCTCTGTGGATGGATATTGTTTGCAACGCCTTCGATTGCTTTTAATAAGTCATCATCGACAACGTCTTTTATTTTCGGCCCTTTCTGAAATTTCTTTTTTTCGAAGCCATAATTTGATCTAATTCCAAAACTCACCCCGTCATCATCTCCGCCGGACGCTATATTTGAGAAAAAGCGTGGTTGTCTTTTACTACTAAGCCTCACTCCTATCGAATACAAATTCCGAAGCATCATAATATGGTTCAGGTGAGTTTTTCACTTTTTCATTGAAAAATATTGCAAAAATGCAAAAAAAAATTCTAAAAAAGACGCTACTAAAAAGCGAGTAACGTCATTTCGGAGCGTCGTAGTGTACTTTAACTGTCGAAGTTTCACTCTCTGACAGCAGGTTACCTGCAACTGCTTTTTTCTCACGTCTTATCTATTTTGTCCTTTTTTGTTTTTTTTTATCAAACAGTGAATAGGGTAGAAAGCGAAATACAGAGAAAAATCTCTGTCGGGAAGTTGTAGACTTGTTATTGAAAAAAATGAAATTGCTTCAACTTTTCTCAGTTGAGTTGTCTATAAAGTGTTCAAACTTGCTCACAGAATTCTGAGTACGTTGATTCCGAATTTTGAGAAAAAAATCATTTGAAAATTTACCTTCTTTTTATGCCTCCCGTAAAAATGAAATTCAATTAGTAAGCTTTTAATTGTGTCTTTTTTTCAACTTGACCCTCATAAAATTACCTTTCAAGAATTAACACCATTTTTTCTCGGAATATTTTTCATTGAATACTTTTAAAGCACATTTCATGATCTCATATTCAGTCTTAGAATTCTTCTGACATGTGAAAATATACTGTTGCATAAGCAGACATCAACTTCCGTTGTTTATTCCTGAACTATATGGATCCCCTCCTCATCCTCCTGCCATTCATTCGTAAAATAGAAATGTCTGGTCAAAACAAAACATGAAATGTTCTCCTGTTGTTGCTCAAAGAGCTCCATCATGCCTGCCGAGCGGGACTTTTCTTCGTGAAAGTGTACGAAAGTGATGCGGCACGAAGAGAAAGAAGTCCCTTTTCCCACTAGCAATTGAGTGCACTTGATTTTTTCACCCACTCGGAAACGTCTTCAAAATTTTTTTCTGGCATTCTTTTGAAAATAACAAAAACATTCATAACGAGCATACTCTACGAATTTTGTGGGCGGATTACCTTCAAGACGATGAAATCCAGTTCTAAATTTGAAGTGTGCATGAATATATTTCATATATCTCTGACGCGTCGCTTTCTTCTCATCTCACTTCTGAAATAGAAGAAAAGAGGAGAGGCGAAAACTCCGTTTGTCAGAAAAGGTCGAAAAATGTGGAGACGAAGGCAGTGTGCAGTAACATAATTAGGTTTTTTATCGTGCTCGGCTTAGAGTTTTTCACTTTACAAGCAGAATTTTTAGTTTCCCATAGTTCCTTGACCTATTTTAGATTTCGGAACCATTCCATCTCTGGTTCGTACACTTGATTTATCTACAATAATCCTTCACTTGCTAATTCTTTCTCTCGAAAGATGGCCCGAATTTGTTCCCATTAATAATCTCCAGAATCCTTCGTTGTTATCTCGTTTTGCATCTCTTGTAGCGCGAATGAGACTCTTCAAAAGCTCCTCAATTATTCGACAAGACAACGCAGCAGTGCTCTCATTGCGGTTCTTCCTTCCTTCTTGCCATTTTTCCATCTTCTTCTTCTCATCGATGGGTACTCCCAATTAGAGGCTCTCTTCGCACACTACTCCCACAAAAGAGCTCTTTCGATGATAAACGTTGGCGGATTCTGACGTCTTCAACACATACATTTCAACAAATGTGAATTTCAGAATTTCAAATTCATGACTGCTTCGTCACCAGTCACTCAGCATCTCTAGTACCCCGACCCACGAACAAACCCTCGTGGGAATGGTCTTTCCCTTTCCGAAAAGAGCCGGCTGCATGTGGGCTTTTTCGCCTTCATTCCGAACATTGCAAACATTGACCGCGCGCCACAGGATTTCTTCTGTTTTTCATCTTGACTTATTGTATTTTGGCATCGATTACGCAACATTCCCGCCATTCAACTGGAATCTGATCAACACCATAATCTCGCATGTTTGGATAGTTAAGAATTTGTAAGTATCCGAGCAAACAAAAATGACTCAGCCTACTTGTAACTCTTGACTCTACTGTCAATCTGTTTCAATAGTTTTCGTTTTTCAATTTTTGTTATTTCAAGACCTTCCAAAAATGTTATGATATCTGAGACCGAAATTTGAATAGAAACTGATTAGAAGTTCAAAAGCTGTGTTTTTTTTAATGCCTTCTCTGATCTCTTGAATATTGTGAGCCGTGAAGAGAAAGGTGTTTCATCGATGGACTGTATAAGTGTGTTGAGTATCCGATATCGTTTCTCCAAGTGGTTTACGCACTCAAGTGGGAACGTATCTTCATCAACCTATAGATAAGGCGCACCTAATGCACTCTTTCCTCTCCTCTTATCACTCTTGATAACATGAGCATATCACAGCAATTAGAGTCTATGCTTTCATTTAAAAATATTATTTTTAAAGTAATATTAGAGTTATGACATTCGAAATGCTTCTTTTCTATCCGCATGAATATCTAAGGGCAGATTACTAGTCTCTTCATCCATTTGGTTTTTTTCATTTTTAATCATCATGGATCGTTATTTAATTTGTAATTCGCGCTCCGCATGCCATAGACTAACCATTCTTGAAGTAAATTGTTCATACTTTTGTACTTCTCAAAAACCCTCATTCTCCAGCGTGGCCACTCCCACTATAGCACTTTTCCTGAAGTAATCATCTCGTCACGTTCCCGTCAACAAAGCCTAAGAAATATTGGTCCTTTTTTTTTGGGAAACCTGATACCCCATCCGGCTCTTTCCCCAAATCCACAACCTCCTTTCTTCTTTCTCAATTTTTCTTTGATTAGGCGTCTTGTGGCTAATCATATTAAATCGACGATTGCAAAGCAATCATTTTTCTCCTTTCTTCTTATTCTCTATTTTCATTTATTCCTTACTGCTATCCCGCAGAATCCGTCTTTCTGCTCGGAATAGTTGTCAATTGAAATCGGTACCGATCCGGTTTTTGTATTGCTTAGCTGGTCTCTTTGTTGTTCGTTGTTCTGTTTTTGTCTAGGTATTTAATGAATTGTTTGTATCGGTCCCATTTCTGGAATTGTTAGCATGATTTGTAAACAGAACAAGAAAAGGTGTTACTATTCTTGGATAGAAAAAAATTTTGTATAGTATTGCTATGATAGTGAGACAATATGTATAAATGTCATTATCAAAGTTGATGTATAATACTGAGGCAAGAAAGTGTCATACCAATTAGTCACATTGTCGCACACATATGGACTACGAAAAATAATTTGGTTTACTTCCTTTCTTTGGAAGAGGTATTTTTAGATGACGTTATATGACTAATTTTATTTCGTTTTCCTTGGTGCTGTTCAAATATTTTGCAAACTTGAAATCATTGAATTTCGGAATTTTTTGCTATTAAAAATGTATGAATGCTATATTTGTACTTCGAATCATCAGGTTTTTTTTACAAAAAATTACTGAGTCGAAAAACTAACATTTTATATGAACAGCTGACCAGACATGTAAAAAGACCTCCCAAAGATGTGAGAACCACAATCTGATTTGCAGTATCTTTTTGTTCTGTCCGTCATTCGGTGCCCATTTTCGTTTTCCTCTTACTCTTTTTTTCACAACTGCCTACTCTGTCCGTTTTCATGCCATATGCTCCGCCCACTGCCCATTTTTTTCTTCCTTTTTGCCTTGTTTCGTCGCGTCGACACCATTTCGCTTCACGTTGATCCACAAACCGCACCACGTCAAACTGTCACTTTGTGGCTATTCGCGTGAAAGGAACAGTTCTCAATCGTCCAGTCCATCATATTCCTATTCATGCAAAGGCGTCTATGAGCAAACAATCTATTCCTCCATCTTGCTCTCTCTTTAACACCCATTTATTCATCTACTATCACTTTTCTTGTTGTTCTCTCATCCGTTGCCGGCATCGTCAAAGACGGAAAGCATATAGTTAATCTGCGCAATGGCATCCGACCTACTCGTTAACCGCCATTTCGACGAGTTTATACTTGAATGCTGTAGTTCAGACCGTCCGTCTTCGGCTGCCGTTCTTCATCGTCCTCGGAAGAAGATTTCCGCGTTCGTGAACGCGATGGCCGCCGCCAGAGCCTCTTCCCCACAGAGCCCCAGCAAGCACATCACGGTAAGATTATCATTTCAAATTCAAATTTTTATAGGTGCTCTTTTGTTAAAATAATCTTGTAAACACCTTTCTGTAACTGAGTTTAAAACATCACGGAAGCTCAAGATAGGGATCATGCCGTTTAGATATTTGCTTAAAAATCACTTCCTCATTTCGAATTCTTATGACAACATCAAAAAAGTCAGAGAATGAATAAATCAAAACTTATTTCTTAAAACCGAAAAGATGTTTTCTGTTTTCTCTAAGTCACCATCAATGGATTACATGCAATTTATCGAAAACGAAGCTAATCCAAGATGTGATTACATGTACTGCCGCTGCAGCGATTCAATCACTATGATGAAGAAAAAAGGCATTCAATTAGAAGAAGCGAAAACTACTGACTATTCCATATTCCGATCAATTCAATCACCACTTCCTTTTTAAGAAAAAAGAGACAATAGGGTTTTAGTAGGCGGAAGAGATGAAGAGTATTTCTCCCTTCCCGCATGGTTTTCGGGGCGTGATTCACAACGAGAGAAGCAGGCAAATACTGACAAAAACACACCTGTGTTGTCTTTTCAATCGGCCGATCGCCTCATTTTTATGTTCGTTGCTCCGAGAGCATCGTTTACTCTTGAATTTCCTTATCTCGTTATGATTCCTCGCTGGTTATCATTATCATTTCCACTCTGACTCTCCCCGACTTGTTTGCCTGTCTTATTAAATTTCCCTCACAGAATGGCCATCAAAAATTGCAAGGTTGGATATGTTTTCTCTACAAATTTCGCAATATTATTTTCCTCATTATAGTTAGGTGTAGGTAGTGACCTGTTTTTTAGGAATAACATATTAGTCACGAGGGCACGTCATTTTTTGTCTGGTTTCCGAAACATTAGACACCCTAACCTGATGAACTATGTAACATGAGAAAAACCAAATGTTTTGGTGCTCGTGCTCGTGGCTTAGTGCCACTGCGCTCTCTGAAAAATGAGAAATGAGCGACGTTGTTTCGAGAATTTATGAGCCGTAGTATTAAGACTCCGAAATAGGAGAAAAAATAGAGAGAAGTAGGAATAAGTGGAAAATGACAAAGTGGATTTTTGCAGGTCGTAGATGTATATGACTTGGCTGCGTCAATTGGCAACGACTTCGAAAAGCTCATCGACAATTATGGAAATGAGTGTGTACGAGGAATTATGCCGAAGGTTCGAAAAGAAAATTTATTGAGGCAGTGAATCAATGTATCTGTTATACAGGTTATATCCGCTTTGGAAACGTTAGAAGCAATGGCAGCCGGAAACGATCGCGAGAATGAAGAAATAATGAGGTTATCAAAAGCAGTAGAACGACTAGAACAAGAGAAGCATCAAAGAAATCAACAACATCTGAAATTCGAAGAAGAACTAGAACAAGTTGAAAAAACCTACCGAAAAGATATTGACGACCTACAACAAATGGTGAAGAGTTTAGTAAATGAGAACCGGAATCTCTCCACAACTGTATCATCTCTTCCCGCTAATAATGATAGTCCGGTCAGCAGTTCAAGTGAGTTCATAATATTCCAAGTCATCAAGTCTACTAAAACATTTTAATTCCTATAAATTTTAACATTTTTTGCAACGAAGTGATTATCAAAAACCTAAATATGATTTCAGTGCGAGAAGCAGATCTGAAAATGCTCCTGGAACTGAAAGAAATGTCGTCGCAACAAAAAGATGAAATCAAAGCACTCCAGAAGGATGTGGAAACTTATCAAGGCCAGGTAGAAAACCTCCAAACCTCAATCGAAAAACTCATCCGTCAAAATGAAGAACTGTTACGGAAGAATGCGTCCCTTCAAAAACAAGGGCGTGTTATAGTCGAAGAAAAAATGGAAGTTTTGAAGCGACTAGAAAAAACTGAAGAATCGAATATCGAACTCAAGAAGCTTGTAAAAGAAACGGATCGTGCTTGCAAAGATATGCAAATCGCAAACCAGGTGAGAAAATATATATAATGGCCTCAAACTGGCCTCAAACTCAAACTCAAACTCAAACTCAAAAATTTTTTGTTCCACCTATCCCGACATTGACTGTTTATGTGATTGACTGTTTTTTTTTCTATTTGTGTAATTGTGTACTATTCTTTTTTCTTTTTCCTGATCACGACCTACAAGGTCGTAAACCAATAAATAAATAAATAAATAAATTGATTAAACTATAAGATTCTGCTTTAGGATAATAACGAGCCTCGGTTTACTCTTGGTGAGCTGCGTGAAGTGATAAAAGAGAAGAATATTCTGAAAGGGCGTGTAATGGAACTGGAAGAAGAACTAGAGCAGTTCAAGCCAGGAGCAAAGAAAGAAATCATGAGATTAGACGATGATGATGATTCTGATCGACTTGTACCGTGAGTAAATTTTTGTACTTTACAAGAAACATAGTTTTTTGTTTTCAGTAATTCTGAAAATCCAAGTGGTGTCGAGGAAGATGATTTACCAGTTTATGGACCAATGCCAAAAGAGCCTGATGAGAAATTGCATCCCTGGAAATACGAAAGGAAAGATTCGGGAGTCCGGAAATTGTAAGTTTCGAAAAAATATTACTGATATTCAACCATCAAAAAAGTATTCAGTTTCCGCTTCTTCAAAGACTTTGGAGCGACGGCGTCGCCCCGCCGAGGATCATCTGCAAACGCGTCCCCTCGTCTACCGGCTCGTGCAATCCCACCATCCCTCAATTGATGATCTTGGCACCAGTTTTGCTACCCGTTCACATTTTCTTTTCTGCGCTCGTTTTTATGTTCAAATGTCTGTGACATGTTTCCCATTGACGTACACTCAACCATCAAAATACTGATCTCATTTCTAGTCAAACCCATTTCAGCTTCAAAGTATTACTATGTGCAACATCTCTCTTATGCCCCCACTTCCAAATTGAACTGATGACTTCACTCAACTTTCGGTTGTCTATTTAGGCTTTCTTTCGCTTTTTGCTCCTCTCTTCGCCATTCTCACCACTAGGTGCTCAATCAACCTATTCATTTTCCAAAAATCCCCGTGTCCTCCCTGTTTCCCCATGTTAACTCTGTCTATTTTGCACTTCCTGTGGCATATATGTAATTATGCATCAAAATGCTAGATTATTTTCATTAAAAACTAACAAAGAATTTCTCAAAGAGTTCGTCGTTGCTTGTTGTCAAAATTCAAAAATTAATCGAAACTCAGCATTAAAAAAAATCACAATACAGCATAAAACGATTGGATAAACAGTCAACACTTGTTTCTAATTTTCAAAAACCTCCCAATCTCTTGTTTCTCACTTTTCTCGTGGTCATTCAACAGAGATTTTCGGAAGAAAAGGATTCGAGATGGATTGTGTAACACGCGTGGAAGAGAGAAGAGGAAGAAAGCAAAATTCAGACAGCTGTTGAGCTGAACTATTCTTTCGTCGAAAATCTGATCTGTTTCTTCATTTCTCTTCATTTCTATGTTATTTTCGTTTTCAGATGTTATGCATAAATCGTTCTGGATACAGTAAATGTCTACCGAGAACGAATACAACTAGTAGAATAAAGATATTGAAAAGGATTTTGTGTTTAAAATCGAAACTAAAAAAAGACATGACTATTGCTTTTTGAATTGAATCTTTTCACATGGAAGATCTGCACAGAATATGGGATTACTGTATTTACAGTAGTGCTTCCAACTTATATATCTTCGACTGGCTTTTTCTATTCAAAATTCTACAATCAAAGAATAACTGGTTCCAAAATTGGACAGTTTCTATTACTGTAGCTACCGCAACCTATAAATCAACCGAATAAGAGTTTTCTTTTTCTTTTGTTATTAAACACAGTTTAAAATTTTTGAATAACTTTTTTTAGTTGTTATTTTCCAAATTTTGATCAAGAAACCGTACTAGGTAGAATCTAGGTAGAATTCTCTTACTTCTCGATAGTTCCATTATGGTAAATAAATTGTTAAAATGTCCGAATATTCTAAAATTTTGCTGATCTTTCTTTAATTTTGTCCAAATAGTCCAAGTTCTCTACAGACTGAACCTTATTTTAACTTTTCCAGCAAATGGGTGATTCAAACACATGGGATCTTGTTGGCGAGCAACAACAAAGAAAGAAAAGCCGATCACCATCAAGAGCAAGTCGAGTTGATTCAGAGGTTCAAAACACTTTTGGAAACATCAAAATTCTTAATTTATAGTTAATTGTTGGAGTTGAAAACGCAGCTGAACTTGAAGCACTTGGACTTGGAAAAGAGCAATTAGAAGAGGAAGCGAGAAGGCACAAGAAGCAAAGAAGTAAATCTCCGGCATTAGAAAGTATTCGAAAAACTTCCATTCATATTCTTCAGGTAAAAAGAAACACGATTTATTCCTCTTTTCTAAAAACTGAAATTTCAGAAATTCGGAGCGATACCAAAAAAGAAAGATGATAGCGTTTTACTTTTCAGAATTCATGACATACCAGATATAACATTAGATTCAATATGTATTCGGTATGGTTTTTATTACAGATAAAACTGAATGTATAATTTTAGCCCCAAAGAATTTTTCGAGGAGCCCAAAGTGTTCTCGTTTCGAGATATGGGAAGAGAACAACAGAAAGCAGAAGTCAATGAGAAATGGTGAGAAATTTCCGAGATTTGAGTTATAAAAATGAATTTTCAGTTCATATCTATTTCGTGGAACTTCCTTCGAACAAGATGATCATTTTGAACTTCCAACAGAAACAGGACGTGTACCAGAATACGATCATTTTTGTCCAATCCACGGATCCCGAAGACGGTTACCAAGAAATAAATTAGTTACAATGCAGACACTGATGCATTCCGTTGATGGAGATGATAATGAAGATCTTTCTTACATTTATGGGTAACAATTACAAAAACCAATTTTTAAAAAATGTACTTTGAAACGCTTTTAGACATGACTTCCTCGCGAAATTAGTTCGAAAAAAGAAACGAGAAATGCTGAGCGGACGAGAAAAAGAAAGAGCAACTAAGATTAAAAGGAAAATTATGGTTTGCTAATTATTTTCTAAAGGGACCAAAACTCATAATTTTAGTCGAATCTCTGGATATTATCAGTTGCTTTTCTTTTTTTGTTCACTGCATTTAATGGGTTACAAAACCTTCAAACTTCGGTAAATGGAGATCTCGGATCGGATAGTTTAGTGTGAGTTTATTTTTGAAAAATTAACAAGAGTAAGTGTCTTCGAATGGATAGTTAATATATAACTGATTTACTGACAAAAAAAACCATTCTTCAGAGCATTATACTTATCTCTTGCCATATCATCACTTTTCGTTCCTTCATTCATGATCAATCGACTCGGGTGCAAATTGACATTCCTTGTGGCTATTTTTGTCTATTTTCTCTATATCGTCATAAATCTACGACCAACGTAAGTTTTATCCATTTCGTTTCCAATCTATCGAACTTATTTTCAGATACTCTTCTATGATTCCAGCTTCGATATTCTGTGGAATTGCTGCCTCGTGCATTTGGGGTGCCAAGTGTCAGTATATAACTGAAATGGGAATTCGATACGCTAGTCTTAACTTTGAAAGTCAAACTACAGTAATTGTGAGGTAAACTTCCCAATTTGAGTATCCACTTTCTATCGACTTTTTAGATTCTTTGGTTACTTTTTCATGATTGTTCATTGTGGTCAAGTGGTTGGAAATGTAGTCTCTTCTTACATTTTCACCTTGTCTTACTCTGGTTCTCTACGGGGTCCTGAAGATTCCATTTATGACAGGTATCGAAAGTTTTCCATTCCTTTTGTGTCAAAGTTATCAGTTTTGATTTCAGCTGTGGTTACCAATTCCCTAAAAACCTATCATTGTTATCTGAACTAGCTGAAAGCAATTTAGCCCGCCCACCTCAAAAAGTCTATGTTGCTGGTAATATTTCTCTCCTGAAAATTCCAGAACATCGAGAAGTTATTTTCAGTTTGCCTTGCATATCTCGCTTGTGTAATTATCAGTGGAATGATCATGAGCATGTTTTTGAATGCATTGGCCAAAGACACTCGAAATAGGTAGGCGAGTTCAAAAACCAATGTCTGATATCCATGAATATTTAGAAAAAGTTCCCAGAGATTCAACTCTGAAATAATTCAGCTGATGTTGAAACATTTGATAAATTTCAAGTTTATGTTGTTGGTTCCATTGACTATTTTCAATGGATTGGAACAAGCATTTTTAGTTGGAGTTTATACCAAAGTAAGTTTTTTGAAAAAAAAAAGATAGCATTTTCTCAACGTAGCCTGCATTGAAAAAACTACAGTACTCTTGGGAACGTTTCCGAATATCACATTTAATTGGTTTCCAAATATCGAAACTGTTTTCCAGGCTTTCGTTGGATGTGGTCTTGGAATATGGCAAATTGGATTTGTGATGGCCTGTTTTGGGATATCAGACGCCGTTTGTTCTCTAGTTTTTGGTCCACTCATAAAACTTTTTGGTCGAATGCCTCTTTTCGTTTTTGGGGCAGTTGTTAACCTTCTGATGATTGTTACTCTTATGGTAGGACTATTCTGATCCCATTCAATTGAAAATTTGATTTTAACTTTTCAGGTTTGGCCTTTGAATGCAGCTGACACTCAAATATTTTATGTTGTTGCAGCAATGTGGGGAATGGCAGATGGCGTATGGAACACCCAAATTAATGGTTTTTATAGAAAAATGAATTGAGAAGGTTTCGATTTTTCAGGATTCTGGGTGGCGTTAGTTGGGAGACAATCCTTGCAGTTTGCATTTACGAAATATCGGTTCTGGGAATCACTTGGAATATCGATTGGATTCGCCTTAATCCGGTAAGCTCGTTCAAACCTCTAATACAAATGCATGATATTATTGAAGACACGTCACAGTTGAGCTGTATCTCCTGATAACATTCTTCGTACTTTTGTTGGGAATGTGTGGTTTTGTGGCAATTGAAAATTATGATCACATTGTTGTAAGTTTTAATTTTTTAGTCAGCACTTTGAGTTGTTTGCTCCACAGTGAAATTTGAGAGTCCGGTTCATTTTTTAAAGTTTTTGATGTCAAGGTAATTAACTCAATTGGAATTTTTAGGTTCTTTGTAGACTTCTCAAACAAAGTTCTTCTCCCGAAAAAGAATCACGAAACGAGAGGCTGAACGATATGTGAATCCCGCTCAATGTTACGACTGAATTGTGTCTAAAACGTGTTTATTGGATTAAAATTGCATAGAACAACTACTACAAAGTATCTCAGCATTTTTAATTGTACAACATGTATACAATTGTATACAAGAATAAATATAAAATCAGAACAGTTGAAAATCGTGCATAATATATAATTTGTGAGCGTAAATTATGACTCTTCTACATAAGGATTTCTTCAAGCTCCACTTTTGATGTCATCTCTTCTAAATTATTTTGAAAAATTTTCAACATTTTTTGTCCGTGCTCAGCCATCATTTCACTGTCTGCCATTCCAATTTCATGAAGAGATTTCAGCAGAAACCTTTAAATTCCATTATAATAGAATATTGAAAATGCCTTCTCCACTTACGCTAATACATTTTTTTTGTCAGAAGAAGTACATTTTACATTTTTGTCTCCTAATACTACTTTATCGTACAGATTCGCTGAAGAAGATGAGGAGGTACTGGAACATGGAAGCGTAGGTCGAAGGCACACAGTTGTGCGGAAGTTCACCATCGGATAATAAAATTCCATTGCACTGGAAAAATTAAATACATTAATATCGTGGTATTTTTCAGCCAACCTAGAGTACATCCATTTTCCAAGAGTGTCGGAGTTCAGCGCAAAAGAATAATAGTCCTTCTTACTTTTCCATATCTGTTTTCTCCTGGCCAATGGATACTCTTCGTCAAATCCCAATTCTGCATCTATTTGCTGCCATGCACGACGAATCAGAGGCATATTTTCATGACATACGAGACGTTGATCCCAGATTACTGGAAAAGAACAAAACGTTGGATAAAAACTGGAGGAATTCTATAAGCTTAGTACTAGGTCTTTTCCGAACAGCTCTGAGGATTGCGAACACTTTTCTCGGATCAGCATGATCATTTTTGGTTGTCTGACGATTTCTAGCGAATTTAAAGTAGTCATCACAACTAGTTTGAACCGTCAAGCTTCTAAAACACATGTTTCGTTGTATAAATTAGTTGTTTTACTGACTTTCCATCATCTTGAATCATGTCAGCAGTAATCGACGGAATAAACATGGAATTGTTTGAAGGACGGTAGTACACCGTTTCCGTAACAATTTCAGCATCCGTATTCTCGCTCGGTTTTTGATAATCTGTCTATTCAAAAGAAGGTTTGAAAACGATGAAGAATCTCATATTTTACCAGAATATTGTCACACGCTTTCCTCTTTCTTCTGTTGCGCTTACTGACTGTTTCTTGAAATCGCCGAGCCTTTTTAGTTGGCTTTCGTGATGTCTGAAAATTCACAATTTCCTCAATTTGTCATCATTATTTTGAATCACGTCATTCGCAGTATTTGTCATCATTTTTTTTAAAGTAGGAATAAAATACACATGAAGAGATCTGAGGAAGACAAAGCGAAGTTTTTTTTAATGAATTTCCCTATGTTGATTGCATTAGGCACGCTAACTTCTCTAACGCCTCTCCGCTCATGGGTCTGTCTTTTTTTTACCGCCACAGAATGCCCGCGAATAGACCGCGCAGAACGTTTTTGTTTGCGGATCGTTCCATACCTTTTTTGTTTCTTCTTCAGAGTCTCTTTCTGGACTATCATCGAATGCCAGAAACTCAGCGAAGCTTCTCCTCTTTACGGGCCGTCCTCTTCGAGATGTCGATATTGTGCTTTCTGTAGTTGTTTATGAATTTCTATGTCAATTTCAACATTTTGATTACCTGTCATAGTGTAAACTGCCAGAGTCTGAAATCTTGAGCTTTAAGGCACTTCAGGATTTTTTTCTTTAAAAGGGGCGTGGTCTCAAAGTTGCAAATTGGGCGCAGAGTTACTGCACTTGTCTGGCAGGCACTTTTCATTTTGCTTTTTATTCCCACATTCCTAGATTTTTGCCGTGCTTCTGTATGCTCCGGTTTCAGCGCTTGTGGAGCAATTCTAGGTATTGAATTTGCAACTTTTTAGTATTTTTGGACTCGTAAGAATCATATTTCCATAAGCCTCTCGAATTTCGGAATGGGCGGTCACATGTTTCCTGTTCAATGTAGTTGCTGTGTTATCTTTGCAATTTGTCATCTTTTTTGCGTCAGACAACTTCACTAAATTGAAAAAGATCAGCATAGAAAGGTGTCTTGTTTTCAACCAAATTCAAATAATATAAAAAGAAATAAAGTCGAAGGCTGTACTGACCGTCTTGCTTGGTCATTTTGAACTTGCAGCATTGTTCTGCTAGCATACGCCCTTTAAACTGCTTCTGTTTTTAATAACTTATTCAATCAACGTTTTATATTGTAGGTCGATCATGTCCGGTGTCAAGGAGTTCGATTATTTGGTTATTGGAGGTGGCTCCGGAGGAATCGCATCAGCTCGGCGAGCTCGTGAGTTCGGAGTTTCTGTTGGACTCATTGAATCTGGACGTCTCGGAGGAACATGCGTCAACGTAGGATGTGTTCCAAAGAAAGTGATGTACAACTGCTCACTACACGCCGAATTCATCCGCGACCATGCTGATTACGGATTCGATGTTACTCTCAACAAATTCGATTGGAAGTAAAGTTTTCAATCTGTTTCTAATTAATCATATTTTTGCTTTTTGCAGAGTTATCAAGAAGTCCCGTGATGAATACATCAAGAGACTTAATGGACTATACGAAAGTGGTCTCAAGGGTTCATCAGTCGAATTGATTCGTGGTCGTGCCTCCTTTGCTGAAGATGGAACTGTCGAGGTGAATGGTGCAAAATATCGCGGAAAAAACACTCTTATCGCTGTTGGTGGAAAGCCCACAATTCCGAATATCCCAGGAGCCGAATACGGTATTGACTCTGATGGGTTCTTCGAGCTAGAAGATCTCCCTAGGTAAATGCTTTGATTTAATAAAAAACAGCGATAAATAATTTGGTTATTTTCAGTCGCACGGTTGTTGTTGGAGCAGGCTACATCGCTGTTGAAATCGCCGGAGTTCTTGCTAATCTTGGTTCTGATACTCATCTCCTTATCCGTTACGAGAAGGTTCTCCGCACTTTCGATAAAATGCTCAGCGATGAACTAACCGCTGATATGGATGAAGAAACTAATCCACTTCACTTGCATAAGAAGACACAGGTTACTGAAGTCATCAAAGGAGATGACGGTCTTCTAACTGTTAAAACTACAACTGGAGTTATTGAGAAAGTTCAAACCCTTATTTGGGCAATTGGAAGAGACCCACTCACAAAAGAACTCAATTTAGATAGAGTTGGAGTGAAAACTGACTCTGCTGGACACATCATTGTAGATGAGTACCAAAATACGACGGCGCCAGGAATCCTATCGGTCGGAGACGATACCGGTAAATTTTTGCTGACCCCAGTTGCCATTGCCGCCGGACGTCGACTTTCTCACCGGCTTTTCAATGGCGAAACTGAGAACAAGTTGACCTATGAAAATATTGCAACCGTAGTATTCAGTCATCCGCTTATCGGTACGGTCGGACTCACAGAAGGTATTTATAGTACAGCATCAAGGCTTTTTCAATAAAATACTAATTTTCAGATGAGGCTGTTGCTAAATACGGCAAAGATGAGGTGACCCTTTACAAATCTCGTTTCAATCCAATGCTTTTCGCTGTAACTAAACATAAGGAGAAGGCTGCTATGAAGCTTGTCTGTGTTGGAAAAGATGAGCGAGTTGTGGGAGTTCACGTTTTCGGTGTGGGATCTGATGAGATGCTGCAAGGGTTTGCTGTAGCTGTCACAATGGGAGCCACAAAGAAGCAGTTCGACCAAACAGTTGCCATCCACCCAACTTCTGCTGAAGAGCTCGTCACGATGCGCGGAGGTGTCAAGCCAGAATAAATTAATGTACAATTTTATTTATTACTTATTTTTCGTCCCAAATTTGAATAATCTTTTAATCTTTTTTTTGTAGATGAATGAATTTCAATTTTCAAAAATGCATTTATATTGAACTCCGTTCAAGATATTAACTATATACATTATTAACTTATCCAAGTGAGTGCATCTAATTATGTCAGTTCTACGAGCCATTAGTAATGACAATGAAACCCGATGGGTAGTTTTTGGCCGACAATGACTGGGAAAGAATTCATAGAATGACTTCTACTGCAAGAGCTCGTAATCCTCATCTGCTTCGACTTCTGCTTTTTTAGGTTCACGTCGCCGTCGACGAACATTCCTCTGAATAACAGAAAATTATCATTGTTAAAAAAGCAAAGGAGTAACTACTTTTGGAACATCTAAATCGAATTCATCATCACTTGATTCTGATCCATTGATGGCATTGAAATGAAGACCACGTTCGAACTCGGCTTCTTCTTCTGTAATATAATTTTTGATTAAAGTTGACATGATATAGCAAACCTGGAATAGGCGAAGAAGACAATTGTGATAGATCATCATCATCTTCATCAACCAAATTCTCATCAAGATCCGTTTCGTCATTCACTTCGGGTAGAAAACCATCAAATTCAGTGTCACTCTCCTCTAAAAACGTGATTTGCGTTAGCTGTTCATGAAACTAATCCTTACCACAGAATGGGTTCTTCTCTGGAATATTCTCTATTACAGTTTCACAAACTGGTCCAAGAACATAGATGAGAGCACTTGTCTCAATTATTTTATAGCGTCCGTAGAAGTAATTAAGAACAGGCTGCAAAAAATCGGTGTTTAACATTCAAGAAAAACAAAACTGTACTTCAAGAACCAAATGGTACACAAACACTGAAACTTGCTTGCCGACTTCTACCACAAGGCAGCAAATCGGCCAAAGAATGGAATCTCGAACAGAAATTGCGATTCTGTGAAGAGTATCTCTCAACCAACAACGTAACCGTTCGATTTGACAAAGAAGGTATCTGAAATCAAAACATTCAAAAAATTCCAACAGAAAGAATAAGTTCGTTTTTAGTATGTCCACCTTTCAATGGATTTTTTAGAGTTTCTTACGCTTTAGTAGGTATCCAAACGTGCTCATAGGCGAGTGCGCTAAGAGCTTTCAGTTGTTTGACAGTAAACCTCCAGAGGGGAGGGAACCAGTGAGCACAGAAAATGTAGACGAATACAAAGCACAATTGATCGAACAAGTAACGAAGAGGAACGCCAACCTGAAAATATGTTTTATTACTTTTAATAATCGATGAGATAATCCAATAATCGTATCGTAGCGCTGCTGTTTTCAATGTTTCGAAAAGAGAACAAGAAAGGAAAATGAATGTTGTGGAAGAAGCAAAACGATGACGAATGAGCATTCACTTCATATTTATGACTAATTGCAAGCAAATTTTGAAAACGTTGATTAATTTATTATGAAATACTCACATTTATTTTCAACCATTCTTTCAGTGATGGCCACCACTCTGCACAGAACCAATATCGTAAAAACTGACGTATCCTTGCAGCTATACGTTTTATTCTATCAATAACTGCTACTTGAAACCTGAAAAATGAAAATTATTTTTTAAGCTGAAAAAGACTAATTACCAATTTTTGATTCCAGTGACCAATTCGCCGAACGCTTGCCGGAAGTTGAACACAAAGTGCTTGATATATGCAATTAGAGCTGGAATTGATGTGAATGATTACTAAATTGTAATATTAGAACGTACGTGGAACCCATCTGAACAAAACAATGTACTTTGTATACTCATAAACCGTAACAATTGGTGTGATGATGAGGTACTGAAAAGTCGCGAATTCAATCATTCAACTGGTTGAAAGTTCTATTATACCTGTATCCAATTTCCAAACCACGCTGCTGTTCTTTGCGCAGCTGATCCAATTTTTGCGTTGACCTCGTTATACTCCCATACAGGATTGATCAAGAGACATGCCACTTGAATGATATTTATAAGTTTTTGTTTTTATTTAGAAAATAACATACATGTTGCATACGCAGAATAACATGCCAAACGAATCTCTTCTGCTCGCAGTAAATGGACACTATAAAATGACCCACAGACTGATAAGGTCTGGAAAATGAAACACTTTTTTTTTGTTTATAACTGCATCACCAAAACTCACTCTGAAAATAGATTGAAAAGGCCACATGAGAATATGTGTTATTATAGAATGGTCATTCGACGAGGAAAGAAGAATGTCCCATGCGAAAACTCCAGCTGATGCCGTTGCCAGAACTGCTTCTTGAATTCGAATGTCACAGTATATTACGCCAATCCTGAATTAATTATAAATGGTTTGTCTTGATATTAAAATTACCAGAATGCCGAGTTGACAGCCATCAAATATAATCCAGTCAAAGGATTCCTCCATTCTATGGTTTCCCTATAGACTCGATGCAACCTTCGACCACTTTCTCGTATCCTTTCCATCATCTTTATATCAAACCGATTTTGAGCATAGATTTCAAAACAAAATCAATAACCTTTTTTACATCTGTTGTTTTCTTTGTCACCTAAGCAGATAACAGTTGTTTCTTTTCATGAAAACTCTTCCCTCCCAAATGAAAAGTGAGGAAATTCGTGAAGAGATAGTTGTAAAAAGCGATGGAGACGCCAGTTGATTATTGCGAGATGAGAGAACGGATTGCAAAATAGAAATTTTATGAGATCAAAAACTTAAAAAACAAAGTAATTTAGGATCTCCGACGACAATAAAATAGGGTTAAAATACTGAAAAGGAGTTATTTATGATCATTGCCATCGACTTCTTTTTGAAGCAGATGATGATGAAGAAGATTGAGCCGAGGATGAAGATGGTGAAGATGATGATGCTGCCGCTTGTTGTTGAGCAATTCGAGCATTCAATTCATCTACTTTCTTCTTCCATTCTGGGCGTGGATCAGATGCGACTGCTGTTGGAAGAGTAGAAGACTCGTTTGTTGGACGTTGAAATGTTGATTGAAAAGATTTCTTAAATGAACAATTAGGAACTCTGTTTAGATAGTTACAAACAAACCTGGAAAGCATTTTTCAACATTTGAGCTCGATTAGCTCCTGAAGAGGGCCCAGCGCCAGACGATGTAGAGGATGATGTGGCAAAACTGAAACTGTTTTGTTAAAAAAGACCAGAAATATATCAGGCTTACCTCTGCGCACTTCTGATCATTCCATCAATAGTCTGATTCTGGCCAACTCCACTACCTCGACTACTTCTTTGTTCTTTCAATGGGTCATACTGCTGCCCACCACTCTGTTCACCTCCTGCAGTTCTCACTTTTGGAGTGTATCCAAGACCCATTCTTCCACGTGTCTGTGTACCGGAACTGGGGCCTCCATGTCCAGCTCTTTGAGCTCGGAACCACGAGGATTTCATCGCGAGATCCATCAATTGATTAGGAACTTCTTGTGATACGCTTTCAAGATTTTTGACTAAGTGGCCAACCATTTCAATATCCTTCTCTGTAACAAGCGTGTAGGCAGTTCCTTTGTGTCCAGCACGTCCAGTTCTTCCGATTCGATGGACATGAGTGTCAATATCACGAGCCATATCAAAGTTCACAACAGTTCGGATTTCAGCGATGTCGAGACCACGAGCTAAAAACAATAATCATTCTTCACTTTTGGAAAGTTGAAATATTACCTGCCACATCCGTGGCTACGAGAATCGGTGACTTCTTTCGGAATTTCAGCAAGTTTTCGTTTCTCTCTGCTTGAAGCATATCTCCATGCAAAAGAACGATATCGAAATCCTTCAATTTCAACTTCTTCGCAACATCTTCTGCGTCGAGTTTTTTAGTTACGAAAACGAGGACTTTTCCAACTAAAACAAAAGATCTGATTATTTTTTTGAAAATATATCATGAAAAAACAACTTACGTGAAGCAAATTCCACAAGATTTCTGATAAGCCATTGGAATTTCATATCTTGAGTATGCATAATGAAAACTTTTTGTTCAATATCTGCGTTAGCCTCTCCTACTTCTCCTTGTACAATTCTAACTGGATCGACTAGGGCATCACGAGCCAAACGTTCTACTTTTTGTTTGAAAGTCGCACTGAACATCAAGCATTGTCGATCTGGACGAACATGATCGGAAATTGATTTCACTTGGGCTTCTGGAATGGAAATTTTCAAACAAGAAACAAAACTTTCAAGGTTTGAAATTTAAACATACCGAAACCCATATCGAACATCCTGTCAGCCTCGTCGAATACCAGAAATGTGGTCCGGAGGAAATTAGTTGCACCCATTTTGACCAAATCAATTATTCGCCCCTAAATCAAATTTCGTGTAATTCTTTGAAGGTCTCATTATGTCTTACTGGAGTACAGACAACCATTTCGGCTCCCTCATTTTGTAGTTCATTAGATTGTTCCCACTTACTGCCTCCTCCATATGCACAAACAACATTAATATTATAAACTTTACAGAATCTTTTGGCTTCTTGGAACACCTGAAAATTAAGAACTTATGAACAAAACAATCTCCAATTTTTACTTGAATCGCCAATTCTCTGGTGGGAACAACTACAACTGCGACTGGTCCTTCTCCAGCTTTTAAATCTGGTTGATCCATAATGTGTACAATAGCAGGCCACAGATAAGCAGCAGTTTTTCCTGATCCTGTTTTCGCAATTCCTAAAACGTCTCGACCAGAAAGAGCTGAAGGAATAGCCTGAAATTGAATACAATCACCAAAACAAGTTATTCAATCTTTACCATGGCTTGGATTGGAGTTGGTTGTTCATATTCGCTTCTTCTAATGGCTTCCATCAAAAGTTTATCAAAGGAGAAGTGTGCAAATGAGCATACTGGGCGAGGTGGTTTCAGTCCTCCTACTCGTATATTCATCGTATTCTGGAGACGAATTACGTCCATATATTGCAGACGTCTGCAAAGTTAGAAAGATTTTTTTGAAAACAAAATTGAAAAAAAGTACTTGATATCCTCGTGCTCTTCATAGAAGTTTTTATTAAACTTTGGATATTGAATTTGTGAGTGATCTACATCTGGCAAAGGGTCGATAACTTTTTTCCATGTCCAGATTATATTTCCATCTTCGTCATACTCATATTGTTCTTCATCATTTTCATGTTTCTCTTTGTAGTCTTCCATAAACCTTCAAGATTTGAATTGGTAAAAACATAAAAAGTAATAAACCCACTTGAACAAAGACTCCTGCATATCCTCTTCATCAATATCAGCTCTCCCAAGTCCCTTCTTACTTGGATCCTCTGTATCTTTTCCTTCTTTTCGATCTTTTTCTTTCTGCTCTGACACTTTTTTGTCTTTTGATGCTTGTTGCTCAATTCCCGCCATAAAAGCATCAAGCTCGTCTTCTTCTTCATCATCCGCAGGTTTGGATGAAGTCGATTTTTTGGGCTTTTCTTCATCCGAATCTCCTTCTAAATATCTAAACTTAGAAAAATTGATGAAAGAAAAACTCTTACAATCAAAGCAAAAAATCATACTCATCATCATAAATCCTTTTCCTCCTTGACTGTTTTTCAGATGTTGATCCATATGCCATCAGATTTGCATACTGAAACAATTATGGACTATTATTGAATATAAAATTTCAGAAAACCTCTTGTTCTTTTTTCATTTCTTGCTCTTTCCGATTTGACATGAAAACATTTCGATTTGGTGGAGGTACAGGAGCATTTCCAACTGTCAATGCAGCTGGTGGAGGTACATTATTCATACTTTGTCCATCTGAAACAAACTGAAGAACTGCGAAAAAAAAACATGTGACTGGTTGGTTTACCACTCAAACTGGAGGTTCCGGACGATTTTGCGCTAACGAATCGGTTTTGATATCCGCCTGAGTACTTTCCTCGCCACATTGTTTATCTGAAAATATGAAGTTCTTGTTTTCTATTCAAGCTTTATACTGGCATATCAACATGGAAAACTCAATACTCTGACCACGGATAGAAAGTTAGGGCGTGGTCTTCACTGCAACTTGCGGCGCGCCTTTTCGCAATGCTGAGGCACGAGGTTTATGGAGAACGGTTTTTAGAGGCCACACCAAAATCGGGGAAAGGGTTGGGATCTAGGATGAATTCTCCAAGAAGAGAAATCATTTACTCCGTTGTCCCTCTGAATCAAAGTGACTTCGATGACGATTTACGAGAACATCCTACAAGAAATTTGGGATAAGATGAAATTTTGTAAATTGTCTTATTTTTTCCGACACGCATCCTTCCCCGCAATCCGTCGCTCAATCAAGGAGTCGTTTGTTGGAATCAGATGGAAAGCATCATCAACCATATCATCCGGATCTCAATACGAGGGGGCTCAATGCTTTTCAATTCCGGTATTATTACACATGGCTACTGAATTTGTTGACATTGTTTGCGATCGCAACGCCGTCAGCTAAACAGGGCTGGGAGATTCGATGAACAGCACTTATATCTCTACCAAACATTTTCTGGATACTCTGACCTATCTATATTCCATCAAGACACTCTCGAGCAGATCGTTCGGATATCGACTAGCTC
>GL379840.1:0-20785 GCA_000143925.2 Caenorhabditis brenneri | reverse complement strand
GTTTCATTTTACGAAAAGAATTCTTTCAGGGTACGCTCCTCTTCCATGGGTACTCAACGCCGAATTTTATCCATTATGGGCTAGAAGTACAGCTGTTTCAATTTCAACTGCATTCAATTGGATTTTCAATCTGATTGTATCTCTCACTTTCTTGTCATTATCACAGGCTGCTACCAAATATGGTCAATTAAACTTATTTTACCCTACAACCTGATGTTCTTCTTTTTCAGGTACATTCTTCATTTACTGTGGTTGCACCATAGTTGCTTTGGTCTTCGTGTTCTTCTTTGTTCCAGAAACGAAAGGATATTCAATTGATGAAGTAGAAATGTTGTTCATGTCAAAGGAAGAACGCGAGAAAGCACAGAAAGTTTTGGAAGAGAGTAAAGAAGGAAAGCATCGGAACTCTGTAGCACTCTCTTTCGATACTAAATTTTAAAATTGAAGCTTTAATGCCGGTGTGTGTATAATATCTTGTAATTATTACTATCTAACTTTATGAATTAAATGAAATTTATTTACTATCTATTCTAAAAACAATGAAAAGAAGACATAATAACAAAAAAAGATCAACAATCATTGAAGAAGCGTTGTGACGTCGAGTCGTCCAGTAAGACCTTCTTCCTTTCGCGCACAAAGTTACCACGATCATCAACTCTTGGTGAATTGATGTTGTGACGTACGTGATATTGGGAATATGGATCATTCGGATAGTGTTTCGGACGAAGCCAATATGGTGTCATCAGTTTATCTAGGATCTCGCATTGCTCCTTAAACATGATTATATGATATATTTGAACAGTAAAAAAATCTTAATTTCAAGACCAATTCTTTTACTTTTCCTATTGTACTGAAGAAAAAACTATCATTTCAAAGCGATGATTCACTTTGAAAATTTTTTCAGAATGAACCTTCAGAGCAAAAATCTTACCTTAGTACAAGTCTCGTAGTAGAGACTAGTCTTTTGCCACGTCTCATCCTTCATATATCTGAGCTTATGACGTCCAGGATGTGCATGAATCCACATTCCATTGTTCAATCGTTTGAATCTGCAAAATGAATATTATTTGGAAATATTCTTCTACCATTTTTTTTTCTGGCGGCATGTTTTAATTGTGTCAACTATATATGAGTTATTGTCTAAAAAATTTTTTTGTCTCGACACAATTTTTTGAACTGTTTTAATATTTTTAACGTTCGAACTTTCTTTTGTTCCGAGATTTTGAAAATTATGGTTGAAAACTATGTGAGCAATACCTATATGAATATAAAATGGTTATTAATACACATTATCTGAGAATAGTTTGTTGAGGTCTCCGTTTATTGAGGTAGATTTTTTTTCGGAATTTTTTTTTCCGTCGATTTCACTTCAAGACCATGATTTAATGTTTTCGATTTAGCAAAATTATTGAATTATTACCTGTCTAAAACATCTTGGGCCGGTCTTTTACGTCCAACTCTTTGATCGAACCGAATATGGTATTCGTGTGCTGGAATGTTTGCAATTCCACGGTTGCAAATATTTATCGGAGCTTGTCGAGTTACAAATAAAGATGTTAAGGCCGTTTTCGAGAACATTCTGCCTGAAAAATGATAATATAAACTGAGATGTAGTAAATTATTAAAAACTGAAAGAAGAAAATAAAATTCAACGGCAGAAACTTTTTTCTGAGGGGTTACGGTAAGCAATGGGTGAACGCACAGTTTTCTGCGCCTCTCCTTTTTATGCGGTCTCTGACTTATATTTTTTGTTGTTTTTTGACGAGAAGAAAACATAAAGAAGAGTAAACAAGAGACTTTGCAGCATAAAGTATGTTTCAAGTTTTGAGTAGTAACATGTCATAAAGATTTCACCAATACACCTTATCATCTATTAAATTTTTTGTTGTTTCCAAACTGATGTAATAACGAACTACCGTAAAAACTATAATTGAAGCACCCCTAAAATATAAGGACACTCTACGAGGAGGGTTAAAAATTAGAAGGACATGTCCTTCTATTATAGTTTTTACGGTATATTTTTGGAAATAAGAAACTTGAAACAACTAATTGCGGTATTTTTCCAGATGGCACAAGAAGGCGGCACAGCCGTCATTCAGCGTTATTTTGGCGGTGGAGACAATGAGCAACGAACTGCTCTTCAGTTCGCATTCTATAATACATTGCTCTTCGTTCTGGTAAAACAGAATAACTTGACCGATTGTTTTAAAAGTTCACATTTGAAAATTTTCAGCTTGGAGTGGCGTTATGCGGATTATTTGCTCTCTACAATATGATGTACATGTTTCTTTCACCAATGCTATGGGCTGTTCTTGTAGGTACAGTACTCTTCCCATTCAAGAAGAAGGTGACGGACATTGTCCAAGGTAAGTTGTGTAGTTGTTATTGTTCATATTTGTATGAATTGTCTTAAATATCAGGATGGTTACGAGATTTACAAAAGGCCAATCAAACCTTGGCAAAGGCAGTAGTCACTCTTCCGTTCACCGGATTCTCGAGAATTTCGGAAACAATTTACACCACGTTTGCCAGGTATAACAAGCTATATTTACATTTCAAAGCTAAACATGTAAATTTCAGCCCTAATGGAGCAATTATTGCACTTGCGTATGCTGCACTGAAAGTTTTATCCTACGAACGAACTTTTATGTACATCATTAGCTGGCTAGGTCGACTTTACGGATACCTGGATTCGTTCATTGTGTTTTTCGCAAGGCCTTGGGTGCTTCCATTAATAATCGTCTACTTCTGTTGCTATGCTGCCTGGATATATGTACAAGACCCAAAGCAAATCAATAAGAAGCTAGCTCGATCATTTTCTCTCCCAATCTGGTAAATATAAATTTATAACAGCTCAAAAATTTCATTATTTTTTTTAAAGGATCTACGTCATTTCCTATGCTTCCTTATACTTCGGACCATTCCGCGCTTGCGTTTTTGGGCTGTCTGCTGCTGTCTTAGGATTGCTTTCCGCTGGAATAATTGGGAATCATCGCCCAAAGGAAACAGAAGAAAACATTGAGAAATCTGATTCATCTGAAAATCTTGATGATTCATCCTCAATTTTACCTCCTAATGTTGAAAACCTTCTTGAATCGGCCAAAGAAAAGCGTAAGTGTTCTCCGCCTCCTCTGATGAATTTCAAATCTAAAAAGTTCAACAGTTTCAGTGGATGCAACCGAAAAATCGCTTATGGAAAGTTCCATTCTTTCTACTTCTACTGTAGATGAAGCTATTACTGGAGATTGGCTCATTCGATGCGTGTTCGGGCTTTGTGCGCTCTTATGGGTCGTTCGACATGACGGAGCACTCATCCTTCTTGCCATTCCATTTGTCATAGCTGTCTTGTCCCGTGTTGCAGAACAACTTGGAATCACCGCTGCTGTTCGCAACTTCCTCGATTCCACATGGCAGAAGATCGCTCCATCAGTGACAAAAATTGTAGAAATAACAGTAGCCGGGCCTCTACGTCAGTTTGTCAAAATGCTGTTCTCCTCTGATAAATATATTGTGGAAAGCTTGCACGATAAAATGGATATCTTATCTTCTGTCATTGTGATGGCTTTGCTGGCCTTATCTGCATTGTTTGCAATACTCTTCGTCGGATTTCAACTCCATGGAGAAACTGTTCATCTGGTGAGACTTACTTCAAACGTTGTCAATTCTCGTCCAGATTGGCTGGCTGCTGCTATGGATTACACTGAAGATCAATTGGAAGAGAATAATATCGATATTGATAATTACGTTCAGCAAGTAAGTTATTTTTTTTCAAGTTTTTTACGAAAAAAGTATCAGGCTTACGAACAAGGAAGGGCTTGGCTTGCCTCAAATGTGCGATCATTGGCAAATGCAAAAGACACGAAACGAGCAGACATGCTGGAAGAACAGGTTAAACAAGTTGTAGATAAGCTGTACAATATGTGGGAGCAACGAAACAATAACTACACAGTTGGTTTGTTTATATCGAATATGCTTCAAAGTAATTTTGAATTGTTTTCAGCCGTTAATCAAGAACCACGGGGAGATGTGTGGCAACAATTGAAAGGTGTGACAGATTTGACAGCTCTCAAGGATGAGCTTACCCTCATTGTCAAGGAAAATCTCGATACTCTAATGGGGGTTCGTTTTATGGAAAATAAGAATAGTACTCACGCCCATCCTTATTTTTTAGATCGCACAGTCCGTTGGATCTGTTCTTGCTGTCAATGTTACTATATTTTCTTCTCTAATCGCCTCGTTTGCTGGAATAATTTTGAGTTTTGGAATGGATTTGCTGAACACCTTCATTGAACTTGTTAGTCTTATTGTCAACTTCATAACACGTTTCACGTCTTCAGATTGTTTTCTTAACAATGGTTTATTACCTACTCTCAGCTTCTCGTACACGCTGGTTACCATTACAATGGGCTTCGGATTTGTCAGCAGTGACTGCAACAGAAGATTCAACGTCTCCAGCAGCTCAACATCACATTACTGCAGCAATAGAACATGCCATTTTGTTAGTTTCTTGTTTAAACTTAGTAGACAATTATAAATCATTTTGCAGCGGAGTTTTCATCCTATCCGCAAAAATGGCCGTTTTCTACGGTCTCTATACATACTTTGTTCATAGTCTGTTTGATTTGAACATTGTCTTTGTGCCTTCAAGTAAGTATTGATTGTGTTTGTATTTATTCGTGTAATTATGAAAATTTTCCAGTGGCTGCAACATTGTTCGCTGCTATTCCTATCATGCCTCCATATATAGTTGCGATCTTCGGAATAGTTGAGCTTTGGCTAGTGAGAGGAGAAGGTGCAGCCGCACTAGTGTTCGCGTTGGCTTCTTTCGCTCCAGTTATGTTTGCCGATGCGACATTCTATAAAGAAGTAAAAGGATCACATCCATACGTAACTGGCTTGGCAATTATTGGCGGAATGTATTGGCTCGGCCTGCAGGTAGAACCAATAAAACTACCGCATAAAACACTGTTTTATTTACAGGGTGCCATCATAGGACCTATCATTCTGTGTCTCTGTCTTGTACTCGTCAACGTTTATCTTCAGCACGTCAAGCCATCTGCCCTTTTTACTCCAGCTCTCACTCCCAGGAATGTTAAACTGCACCATCACTGATTTAATTATTCGTTTCTATGTATTTTCTGAACTCTGCCTAGCTTGTTCCACACCTGTATTTTTCTTTGCGTTTTCGTTCTCCGGTTCTTGCCTTCCTGGTGACACTGTACATCTTTCATAATAAATACTTTTTTTAATAGTTGGTTACTAAGAAAACGAGAAGGCTGGGTCGTTTTTCATCTTTTTTCGGAGGAAATGATAGAAGACAATTTTTAATAGAACCTTAGGCCGCATTAAGTTATTAATATTATTTTGGCCTAATTTTTTGAATCAGCGTCTTTTTATTTGAGAAGAAAATAATTGAACGTATTATTTTAAATCAGTATGATCTTTTCGCGAGAAAATTTTTTACCACAAATTCTTATATTAGTATATTCTTTTCCCTCAGTAATTTAGTCGAAAAAAATCCAAGAAAAATCTAATGATGGTCAAACGAAACTTTTTATATAATTTTAGAAAAACGTTTTCGGTTTGGTTTTTTTTAATGCACTACGGTGCGCGTGCGGTGTTTGCACTAGGCCTGGTGAGTGCACATCACAATCGTGGCGAGACCCATCGCAACTCCACCCGTTGATTTTTCCCCTGTCCTAAAATTTTTTCAAGTTTTTCGCCTAATTTTTCGGTTTTTTGAGATATTTTTTCGAAAAAGTGGCGAAAATTGCTTTTTTTGTTGATATACCGCCGATACGATCCATATTTTTTCCATCTTTACTCAGTTATAAACTGAAAATTCATTGAATTTTTTTTGAATACTAAGATAGCCAAAAACTCTGTTTCTCAACACGATCTGCAGTCTAAGAGCGTAGTGAAAAGTGATTATTCATTAAAAGGATTCACGGGGTGTCTGTTTAAGCATGCTCAGCAGGGTTTGGGTCCGAGGATTTGCAGACGGCACGAAGAAAAGAACACAGGTCATTATCAAAGATGGACCATCACTTCAGGATTTTGTTTCATCAGGTAAAAATTAAGCGTTTTGGTTTTCTTTCAAGCAAAATAGTCTCTATAGCATCTGTCGCTGAAGCGGTAGAGAAATATGAAGGAAAACTGAAACTCGAAAAGGGTGACCGGAGACTGAGACTGCCGCCGTGGCTCAAAAAAGAGAAGGTAATCCAAATCTTATATCGTAATCTATGCCGTAGTTTGCAGATTCTCCCATCTGAGAACGAAAATGTGAGCCGTCTCAAGAAGCAACTGAAACATCTTAAACTAGCAACTGTTTGTCAAGAAGCCCGATGTCCAAATCTTGGGGAGTGTTGGGGTGGATCAGAAGATAGCTTGGCAACTGCCACGATTATGTTAATGGGCGATACATGTACTCGTGGATGTAAATTCTGTTCCGTAAAAACTGCTCGAGCTCCTCCACCACTTGATCCGATGGAGCCTGAAAACACGTCAACTGCCGTAGCTTCGTGGGGTGTTGAGTATATTGTTTTAACATCTGTCGACAGGTATTGTGTGAAGTTTTATAGTCTGATATATATCATGTTTTTTCAGAGATGACTTGCCAGATGGTGGTGCTGATCATCTCCGCAAAACTGTGCAATTGATGAAGATGAAAAAACCTGAGCTGCTCATTGAATGCCTTCTGCCTGATTTTGCTGGAGACAAGTTCAGTGTTGAAAAACTTGCGACCAGTGGGCTCGATGTTTACGCACACAACATTGAAACAGTTGAACGGCTCACTCCATGGGTGCGGGATCCACGGGCCAAATACAGGCAATCCTTGGAAGGTAGAAACAAAAACCCGAAGCTTAAATTATTGCTTATTTTCAGTTCTCAAATACGCAAAGGAGGTCAGTCCCAAATTGATAACGAAAACGTCAATTATGCTTGGTCTTGGTGAGAGTGATGCGGAAATCAAAGAATGCCTTACTGATCTACGATCAAGTAATGTGGATGTCGTCACGTTTGGGCAGTATATGCAACCAACTAAAAGACACTTGCTAGTGAAGGAATGGGTCACGCCTGAGAAATTCGACGAATGGGCTGAATATTCTCGGAAGCTCGGGTTTCTCTATGTGGCATCTGGGCCGCTCGTACGATCCTCCTACAAAGCTGGAGAATTTTACCTTAAGAACGTGTTGAGAAATAGACAGAATTAGGAATTATTTTATGTATGTAGTCAGAATTTTCGCTGGTGTCTGCCAACAATAAATTCTGATAATAATTTCCTTTCATTCTCCGCGCGTTTACTCGCATTTTTATACCGTTACTCGTACTTATCGTTCGTTTCGCTCCGTTTCCTGATTTTCAATATTTTATTGTAGGGTAAACGATGGGTCTGTCGAACAGAGCAATCATCATTGACGGAAAGAACCACCTTCTTGGTCGTTTGGCCTCGATCGTGGCCAAGAAACTCCTCCAGGGAGAGAAGGTCGTCGTCGTCAGAGCTGAGGAGATCACCATCTCCGGAAACTTCCACCGATCCAAGCTGAAGTACATGAGCTTCCTCCGCAAGCGTTGTAACATCAACCCAGCCCGTGGAGCCTTCCATTACCGCGCTCCAGGAAAGATCTTCTGGCGTACTGTTAGAGGTATTTGGAGTTCATAATTCTAGTTTAATCGTGTTGTCTGTTCCAGGAATGCTCCCACATAAGACCATCCGCGGAAACGAGGCTCTCAAGAACCTCCGTGCCTACGAAGGAGTTCCAGCCAAGTACCAAAAGACCAAGACCCTTCATACCCCATCTGCCAGCAGATTCCGTCTCCAACCAAGAAGGAAGTTCTGTCTCGGTTAGTTTTCGCTCAACTCGATGTAGTTTAAAAATTAATTCTTCAGTCGGACGTTTGTCCCACGAGGTCGGATGGCAATACCAGGATGTTGTTGCCAAGCTCGAGGCTAAGAGAAAGGTCAAGGGAGCCGCATACTACGAACAGAAGAAGAAGCTTGACAAGCTCGCCGTCCAAGCCAAAGTCAACGCCGCTCCAAAGATCGCCCAATATCAGAAGATCATCGAGGCTCTTGGATACAACTAATTCCATGCACAAATCTGTTTTGTTTGGTATTATAAAATTGTTGAGAATATAACTGTTTTCTTTTATCAAATACACTGAGCAGTCAATTGTAGAGTTTCTGGCGCTGAGTATTTTGCCGTCTTCGCCGAAATTGATTCCTAAAAACTTCGTTAGATTTATTGAAGATGACAATAATAACTGGAAGACAGGGATCTGTCGTAGCCGTTTCATATGATATGATACTGGTTCGCTTCGAAGGAAAAGGAGTCCTTTTCAAGAAGGATATGTTATCGCGTTCGTTCAAGCATGATGATATCGTTTTATTCAATGCAAAAAAAGCTTCAACTGTATGTTTTCTTTACCACATGACGAGGAAATGGTTTATCTTTCGCAGGTAGATATTGAAGTCGGAGATAAATTGTCTCAAATGGCGAATTATGAAATCATGTGGCTTGGAACAGATATCAAATTCATTAAACCTGGTAGAATGCTGATTGCTGAAGGTGCTGTGATCAATATTCCTGATGAAAAGGGTCAATACATGTTCGTTGATTGGAAATACACGAAAAATCCGCCGTGTCTCCCAAAGGTTTATGGTTCGAGGAATTGAAAATTTTGAAATGTATTTTCAGATACCAGGGTACAATAAGCCATTGACTACGAATGTTTTCATTACGCGAGCCACAATTCGTCCCGATGTCGAAAATCTGACGGAAATGTTCAAACCAGGACAACGTGTCAAATTTGTTGCTAGAGAACAAGCACCAAACGAGCGCGGAGTTTGCTGGAGAGCCGCATTAGCAACAGATGAGTATCACGAGATCGTGGTAAGAAATCTTGATTCAAGTTAATCTAGCACTACTTTAATTTTTAATGCGGTTCATCAGATATCTGTCAAATGGAGCGAGATATTTTTTCCCACTCTTGGATACCTAGTGCTTTGATGTTGCGCGTTTTTCACAAGTATGCAAGAATGATATTTTATCAAAATGCTTCAGATGGACGCGCCGACTACTCAAGGTCGACCAAATCATCGAGTTATCCCAAAAGCGGGAGTAATTCCTCCAGCTTCAGGATCTCGCATGATCAATATGAAGCTGTCATCAGATACACACATGAAACCATCAATGAACACACCATCTACGTCTTCTAACGCCGCTCTTTACTCTCAGCGTCCCCTAGTGAAGCCAAAACCTCTGGAGCCACCAAAATCTTCTGCTACTTCCCCCTCAAAATCAGAGAGTCAAAATTGTTGGTCAGCACCTAGTACACCAGTTCTAGTCAAGCCAAAGCCAATCGACGGATTTGATTATTTCGATTGCTCCAAAGAAGCGTGTGCGGCAAGATTTGAACATTTCAGTGAGTTCCATTTACTTTCGAGTCAATTTCAGTTTCCTTTTTCAGCGTCTGATTACCGGGACAGGAATCCCAGCTGCTTCATGTCACAAAGTTCGTTCGAAAACTGTCTGAAGATCAAGTATCTCAATCAAATGAGCAAAGAGTTATCTGCCATTCAAGCTGCTAAATTATGTTTTTAGGGACGGTTTCCATCTTTTTCAATGATCTCGAATGTGAATTCATTTCATTATTTTTTAAACGGTTAATGTATGCCTTTGTGAATATAATTTTTTACGGATATAAACTATCTTCATTTCATACCTGTTTTGAATATCGAGTCTCTGGTTTTAGACCTACTATTATATCCCTAGCCTGTTGCTTTGAGATTCATTTCAAACGGAAAACTGTATTCAGTATGCTGGAATTGACAGCCACATTAGACCGTGAAGTGGCAATTTATCTGGCAGGAGAGACAATACAAGTCACGGTTACGGTTAGTAATCTGTCTCGAGGAAAACAAGGAATTGTTGAACAATTAGCATGGGGAAGCTTACAACTTATTTGTGGTGGGTTTTAATGAGCGAATTACTTTTTTATTAAATAGGCTTACAGAAAGGACTATTGGAGCAAACTCCTCATTATCATCCTCTTCTGCCACGTCACGTCCACGGCCCACCACTTCTGTAACTAAATCGGCTGCCACAGTGTATTCATCTCCTCCAAACATTCTTTTCTGTGAACTACAGTTAGGACCAGGGCAGACGAAGCAGTTTTCTTGCGATGTGAGTTAATTCGATTGTTTCTACAGGTTAATTGTTATTGATCTCATTTGTTCGTTTTAAGATCCCTCTCTCAAGAAATGGAATTCCACCAACCTTCCGTGGTCATTTGGTCAAGTATTCGAATAGGGTTACTGTAGCAGTGTCACATGTTCAAGAGCACATCAAGTCTGCTCATTTACCTATCCGGATCATTCCATCAGTTGGTCTCGAAACGAAACTCTCTCTACCAGTCAATCCCTTTCTCGCATCAACTTTGACAAGACCATCAGTCGTAGAAGTTCGAAATCCAACATGTCTGTTTTCCAAAAGATCCATTTTCAGACCGTAATGGCAACTGTTGATGATTTGACCCAAGCTAGAAAATCTCTTGTTTTTGCACTCACTCATAATTCATCAACATCGCGTGTTGCGCTTTTGACTCTGCCGAAGAAAGCTTATAAGCTAGGTGATGACGTTTGCGGATTTTTGGATTTCAATGGAGCTACCACTCCATGTGTACAATACTCAGCGACAATCGAAACAGAAGAACATTTAATCGATGCTGATGTTGAGGAGGGGAAAAAGGTTCAATTTGTATTTGAATTGAAATGGTTTCAAAGACTATGTTTTCAGAAAATGGTGAAAGTTCACTGTCAGACTGCTCCTATATGCACTTTCTCGCCGGATTCAACTTTCCGGTTGAGTATTCCACTCACAGCGACTCCCACATTTTCTACAGATTCTGTGCAACTAAAATGGAAAATTCGCTTCGTTTTTGTTGTAACCGAAAAAGCTTATGACGTCCACCTGAACGGTGATGTTGCAAGCTCATCTGCTCCAACTGGTATGAACTATAAAGAATTTGTCTACTCATTTTGTTCCTCGTTTTCAGATGTTCCTGTTGAATCTTTCTCTTGGTCTACGGATCTACTCGTTCTACCATGCAAACCACAAAATGCTGCTCTGATTGATAATACATTCCCGAATAGAATCTCTATGACTGTCTAACATAATACATAATGACCTTTCTTGCTTCCAATGTATTTCGTATAACTGTGATAACCTTACCGTTTGTTTTGTATCTTCATTGTGTTAAGTCAAAGAAAAACTTGATAAATTAAAGCCATGAAAATAGCGAGAATCAAGCAAGTCCATTTGAAAATGTTGACGGTGAAAATCTCAACTTCGATGAGAACTTCTTCGATTCGCTTCTCTCCTTCATCTTTTTCGCTTACGATATTTGAGTCATCGGCAATCGACCGCTTGGCAGATAAACAATTCATTATTTTGTCTGTAGCATATGGTAAGTTTGAGTAAAGTTAGCAGATTTTCGACCAACCAGTAAAGTGAGAGTATAAAATTCGAAATAAATCACCATGTAATTTTTCACGTTACCCATTCAACTACGGCTACAGACCCCTTCAAGGCGTCGCGGTGTCACGATAAAATGGAAAAATCTGAAATTCTTCAAAATTCATTATCAGTCTAACAAGAAATCCAATGATAGGAAGAGAATTCAAAATTATTTTTCACCGTGCCCTGCCCGAAGACTGTAAAGGTCAGGCGAACGGGGGCCAGTGGCGTGTCAAAGTTAGTTTCTACAAATGGAAATCCTATAGTCAACTCAATTTTGAGAAGACGTGGGCTACGTCAATCTACTCAAATTAACATCTTTTTTTGTCAGATCGACCATGAAGCAGTCAACAAAAGTTACAATAATTTTCATTTTACTGTATTTCTTATGGAACTTTCAGTTGCAGTATAAATTAACAAAGGTAACTGTGGAATAGATTTTGTATTTTTATAAGTTATTCTTTGCAGATCGCTGTTGAAGAAGAAAACTTAGTACAGGAGATAGAAAATTTGGTGATATCAACGAATCGTTTGAAACAACTTCTCTTAAACGAAACGAACAGAATAGAAAAAGTTTCGAAAGAATTGAAAACCTCCGTGGATGGAGCCACAACTCGAAAAGATCCTACTGTGAGTTGATTGACTTCATATGTTTATTCTGTGGAGTGATTTCAGACGCCCAGCAAAGTCTCTTCGCAAACTTGGAATGAACCAATTCTAGTGCTTGTGAGTGTCATCAACGCCCTTTCACATTTTCAAAATCTACTCTGCGGATTTCAGGTTTTAGCGTGTAACCGTGCAAAATCCTTGCGAGATCATTTGGAAAAACTGATAAAGTTTGCTTTCGGGGTTAACTTTTCTGAATCTCATAAAGTTTTCAGTCATCGCCCTAGCAAAGAACAGTTTCCGATCGTTGTCTCTCTCGACTGCGAAGACTCAAGCACAGCGGCAGAAGCAGAACAGTTCGGAAAACAGATTGACATCATCAAACATCCAGCTGGAGCCAAAGCGAATATAGAGATTCCACATAAAGCCAGAAAATGGAAAACTTATTACTACATTTCGAGACATTACAAGTTGGCACTCAACTACGTTTTCGAAACCAAAAAAGTGTCATCAGTCATTATCACTGAAGGTATCCCAAAAAAAGACATACTTTTATTCCTTTCATTCGAAACATCAAATTCAACAATAGTATAATCTCAATATTTTTTTGAAGGTTTTCTTTTTTTTCAGATGATTTGGATATTGCATCTGACTTCTTCTCATTCTTCTCAAACACTCGTTATCTTCTCGAAAAAGATCCCACCCTGTGGTGTGTATCAGCTTGGAATGATAATGGAAAAGTAAGAACGGAAACTTTAATTCAAACAAATTCTAATTGTTTCAGCCGGAACATATCGATCTGAACGCCACGAACACACTGTACAGAAGTGATTTTGTCTCTGGACTAGGATGGATGATGACTAAGTATTGTTCTTCAATATAAAAATAGTTTTGAGTTTACTTCATTCATTTAGTAACACGTGGAAAGAACTGGAACCGAAATGGCCTTTAGCGTACTGGGATGATTGGATGAGAGAGCCGGAACAACGAAAAGACCGACAATGTATACGACCGGAGATCAGTAGAACTGGAATGACCGAGTTTGGAAAGAAAGGAGCTAGCTCGTGAGTAATTCGTAATTGGCAGAAAAGAAAGTAGTTAATTATTTTCAGAGGAATGTTCTTCAAAGATCATCTCGCACGTATTAAAGTCAACACTGTTCCTGTGGATTTCTCAAAAATTGATTTGGGATACCTGTTGCCGGTATTCCCTTTTTTTTTTAGAAACTCCCAATTTGTTTGTTCTTGTTCAGAAATCTTTCGAAAAAATAATGGTTGAAGAGGAGGCTGAGGCAGTTCCGATAAGTTTAGAATCAATTGTCTCCAGCTCGTGGGAACCAGAAAAAGAAAATATGAAAGTGAAGTGAGTTTCATTTGAGATTTGGAGTATTTTATATATACATCTTTTTCTCAGAATCATTTACACTGACAAAAAAGATTTTACGGAGAAGGCCAAAAAACTTGGAATAATGTCTGATTTCAAAGTAATATTTTTCTTTGAAAATTCGATCAAAATTAAATCTTTTCAGGCCGGTGTTCCTCGAACTGCGTACAACGGAACTGTTACATGCTTCTTCAAAAACACTCGGATATTTCTAATTCCAGATCGTTCCAAAATTCCAAAGTATGATTCATCCTGGTGATCCTATTACGATTATTTTCCTGCATCTCTTCACTGGTTACTTGTTTTGTTATGTCATAAATTCGTTGTTTTTTTTTCTGAAAAGGTATTTGTGATTTTGATGTGTCTTTGATGAGAGGTATTAATCAAAGCAGTGAAAGAGGAAAAGAGAAATCCCTTTTTTTATCGTCGGTGTTTCTTTTGGAATTCATTTGATTTCACACGAAGGAAGGAAGAAAAAGAACATTAGCTGATCACAAATCTATTCACTTTGAAATTCTCCCAATCACTTTCCAAAAGTATTCGGAACAAGGTGGGGTTCACCATGAGAAAAAACTGATAAGTGAGAATTCTGAAAATTAGAAACAAAAGATGATTCAGAACACCCAAAGAACTTTTAGACAAAAATGGAGAAATGAGAATGGGTGTGGTCCATGGTTAGTGTGTTCATTCTTGTTTTTGCAACATTGCTACAGTAATCCGAATTGGTGAACAGAAATGTTCAAGGATACCAATAAAGATTCTCTATTATCTGTGAAACATGTTCAATGAACATCTGGAACCTTCTGTAGAAATTATCTGAAATCTGAGCCAAATTGAAGATTATTAGAAGAAAACGTAATGAAAATTGTAATTCATATATTGGAGTCACTCAAATTTGATTCCTCAAATTGTGAACTCACAAAGAAACTACCTCTCGGAAGAGAACTGGCTCCAAAGGTTGGATTACGGTAGATGTAGTTAAAGCAGGATAATCGCTCTTAGAACAACTTGAATGCTTCTGTTGATACTTCAGTTTTGGTATTCGGGTCCTTTATATTCCAAGTTCCTTCAATCATCGTTTACCATACCCCTGACACCCATTTCAAGCTATTCTTTAGTTGTAGCTTCGCTGGTCATTCGGAATTTTTCCAAGCTCCGCCCCTTTTCTCATCTCTTCTCCTTATCGTCTGTTTCTCTTGATTTCTTATTATATTTCACTGTCTTCGTCTTCTCGTTTCTTCCCACTGGAATGCGTTCGTTTTCTTCATTACATCCCATTCATTCTCTTACTTCTTCACCATTTTCACATTATCTAATTACTTTTATTCCTCTAACTGTATGCTCTATCATATCAATCATTCATTCATATTCCTTCTTCTTCTATTCGTTTTCTCGATTGAAGCCGTTGGATCAAAGGACAAAGAAAATGTGAAAACTAACAGAGTCCAGATATCTCCAAAACAGCCAAATATGAAATTATTGGAATGTTTTGAATTCAAAAAGAACTATTGGATTGTTGGACATGCTTTCCATACTTCATCAGTTCAGGTGAGTTGTTTTCTTTCTGAAATCATCCAATCTAGGATTCTTCTGCAAGAAGGATCTAGGGTTACTTTCATGATTGTTCATGTGAGAATGGCAAAGATTCCATCTGGAAAACTTTAAGAATTATCATTTATTAACCCTGAACCATGGTGGGTATCCCACTATCTGAGTTCTCTTGCTTTCCATAAAGGTCATTTTTGTACTTTTGTATGAAGCAAAACTCAAAAAGTCATCGTTTGAAACTGAACATTTCCAGTTCTCAAAAAACCAGTTGTATCTTGATTGAATTCTTTTTTTTCCAACACCATCAATCACTATCCAAAACTTTACTCTTCCACTTTGAATTCCACATAAATGCGGTCTCGAAACTTTCCAAATAAGATATTTTCCAATTCAACAAACCAAAACAAAAAAACCGAATCTTTTCGAAAAAGTATGTCAGGAATTCCTGACCTCTTCAAGTCTTTCATCCTCCATTTCCATCCATCATTTTCACTCTTATCGATGAGAAACTGGCGCCGATAATCAAGAAAAATGAGGACGATCAGATGATTTCATTCCTTCGTTTTTTTTATTTCTAATCATCTTTATCCGACAAAGTTATCCTTTTGGTTCAATATGGGTACTTGTGCCACGTCATAGAATTTTCATTTCTCTGAACAATTCAATGCTGGTTCAGAGTGGTACAAAGTGTAATGAACCTCGTTTTGCAACACCTATTTTATGAGGGAAATCTCACAAATCATACGGGTGATAAGCTTGTTTTCTTATCACTTTTATATCACAATTGCCTTCAAATCAACCACACATTTTTTAGTGATGACGAAAACGGAAATGAAATTTTACACTTGAAAGAATTCTGGGTTGAAGAGTTCAAGTGCTGAATTCAAAACACAGAATTGAAAAAAAAATATCAGAGATATCAAAAACCTTGACGATCAGATAGTAGGGAGGTGTCATCATTTAATCAACTACGATAAATGAAACATTCGATGGGTAAGAGAATGAAAAAAAGAGAAGAGAAGAAGAATATCTGTTCTAAAAATGGAATTAATTCTTCTTTCGTTTTGTGATTTAGGTGATGAAGGTGTTACTATCAGGGTGGAAAGAATTAGTGATTTGATACTCTCTCTATCATCAGACAACATTTGAAGTTTGGTCAATATTTCGAATTAGAAATAAGAAAACGGATTGTAAACGTATTTTGGAGAAGAATACTATCAACAAATAAGGGTTGAATGGAAGGACTACTTTGTCAGAATAGCTCAATCACTGAGATGAATGCTTCAATCTGTGAAACACTCCGGTTTTTAAACGGACTCTGTTGGTACAGATTTTCTTTTATTTTTTGTAATTCACTGAATGAACTAGGATTCATAGATTTGCGAAAGCCATATCCGGATGAATCATGGGTTAGATGGTTTGGCAGTTACGGTAGCTCAATCTGAAAATTTCATGAAATTCGGTTAAACAGAAACTCTCTTACTTGTGTTTGAGTGTTATAAAATAAAAAAGGAGATTTTTTCAATTTCGAAATTTCAGTTCAAAGACGAATGCCTTCGAATGTGCTTGACATCATCTATTCGAAAAGCAAAGTGTCTATCAGCAATGCATGTTCCAAATGACGACGAATGCGTTATTTCAGATCAAAACCAGGTTCTTTTTCTTTTGATTTTTAGAGTTTTCATTCTTCTATTCTCAGGTTACAAAACCTGATCTCTTCATTGAGAACGATACTCCTGGCTCCTTCACAGTCAACTTCTTTCGCAATATTTGTGTTGATCCTCCAGATGCGGAAGGTGACAATTATTCAGTTCCATTGTAAAATAATCTTTGTTTAGGATCAAATAGATTCGAAGCACGTCTTCAAGGATACAGAGGAGGAGAGGGAATCATTGAATTCGCACAATCAGTCGGTAGAAATACTCAAGTAATGGTTGTCATCTCAGGATTAAAAGAGAATTCAGTGAGCTTCTAAAAGAATTAGATTGCATCAGACTAAACGAATAAATTCAGCTCTACGAAATAATTCTGCTTCCTGGATCAAATGATAAAGGAGGGAAATGTCATCAGAAAACAAGAGTGAATGAAGAGGGAAAAACGATAATGACAGTTGAAACTGATCATACTGGAATGGCTGTTGAGCCATGGAAAAATATTGATTTCGATGTTTTCGAGGAGAACATTGTTAGTAAGGTGAGAGCTGACTGATTGGGAGATTCGTTTGGGAAAACTACCTATGGGCAATCCTGGGACAGGCATGGGGCAACGAAATTGAACCAAGAAACATGGTTTGTGCCATTCTTACTGGATAGATATGCACGAGAATGACCAAAAGTGGTGCGGAGTCCGGTAGCTTTGGACCTACATTGCCTAAATTCCCCAACATTTGTGTAACTCTATCAAATTTTGCCCGCAACGTTGTACAAATGCTGATCGACCTCCCCACTCGTGAGCATTGGAAGCAAAATAGCCTGCATAGTGACCTAAACTTCCGATAACATAGCTTGGTGATTCTTAAACTAAGAAAGAAAGAATAACCTACATAATTATCATTTCTAGACGGTTGTCGTTGTCGAGAAAACATCTCAAACAATTATTGATTGTGGTTCAATTCGTCTTGCTACTTCATCCACTAATTCATCATCAACTCAAACGAATTCTTCAATAAAAATGCATTCTTTCTCTTTTCAACGGGTTTCTCACTTATTTTTTCTGTCTTTCTTCTTTTCTAAAACTGTATATAATTGAATAAATTGAAGTCTAGAAATCAATTTTCCACCCAAATTTTTTATAAATATACTTATAAAATATAAATGTCACATTTTAACACCACAGGATCCTCATTGATAGGAAATAAAAGTTCGATTTTGCAGAAAACTTGTCGGCTGAAGGCGAAAATATTTTGAGATCAAAAAAAATTATTGAGATCAATAATTCAAAATGGCACATATCTCTGAGCGAAACGATAGTTTTGTTTTTCACAGAAAATATATGCAGGATTAAAAAAAAATTTTATTTAATTAAAAATAAAATTATCCTAAAGTTCAGAAATATACCCTAAAAAGTGGAAGAGTGTGTCGTGCGTTGTTTTTTTGGGTTTTTCCTTTCAAAAATTAGGAAGGATTGCAACTGTCCTCCCTCGAGACAATGACGTCATGAGCTCCGCCCATCTACACACAAATGATGGTGGACGGCGGAACCCGGGAGTTGTCGGTCCATTATTATGACTACCCTTTATAAGAGAGATCGTTTTCGACTATAGTTGTCACAGTCATGGATACCACTCGCTATCCACGCAATGACCCAGCGCATCACCTTCGCTTACACACTCCAACAACACACCGGGGTGTGTAGTGAAGGTGATGGTAAGCCTGGCGAGCGGCGGCCAAAGCGGTAGCGGTGCTCCATGATGTGCCCCCGAGAAGACAACCTAGGGTACGTTAGTACCGGGGGATTTTCAAAGCTGGAATGTGGGATCATGCAGAAATTCGAAGAAAAGCGGGGGGTTTTGCTGAATTTTTCCGCATCGCGCGCAATTTTTTTCATTTTTTCGCCAGATTTTTTCGTCTGGCGACGGCCTAAAATCATCCTTATTTTGGCTAAATTAGTGACTGAACTTTACTCAAATACTGCAAAAAATCCTTCTCAGGCAGAAATATTTAGGGCACAAAATCCGAACTTTTGATTAAAAATCTCTCGAATATTGCCATTATATAGACGACCTTCTTAGATCACGGCTTTTTCAATGAGAATTCGGCTAAAAACGCTGAAAATCACCCCGGAAACGCTAGAAAAAATGTTCAAAACTCCTCGAAAAAAATCGGGTAGATTTACGGTAAACAGCATGCGTGCGGAATTTCGGAGCATCGTTCAGAGCAATTTTGCATTGTTGGAATGGGGACTTCGCATTTGAAAACACAGGGAATTGGTGATCCTACAGATTGGTATACTCAGAGAGTGGTGGCAAATATACAGAAAATTGATCAATTTTGGAGAAAAGACTGATCTAATAATATAGACCTCGCGTTCTGATTATGGGGTGAACTGAAGAGTGGAGGCGATCGAATGGACTGAAAAACACTTATTGCTACCTATAAGCTGATTTCTGTTCACTAACCAATCTTGATATTCAGCCATTTTTCGATTCGACAGTCCTGGTTCATCTAAATCCACATCATATGAAGGCGCATTACATCCGGATGGATCTGCTGCTGCTTCATCTTCAACATCCGTTTCATCCGCCGCAATCTCTCCTACTCGTGCTCCTCTCCGAACAAAATCTTCGTAATCGTCGAGGGCCGCTTGGAGGTGGACCCGAAGATCATGGAGCGTCAAACGATGGTGCTGTGATTGGGGGTTCTAAGAACAGAAAAAATCGAGCCCATTGTCGATTCTGTCGTCCAGTAATTCCGAGATGAGGAGCGGTCTGTGGTCCTACAAAAAAGACACTCCTATTTCGAAATTTGATCAGAAACGCTTACAATGACACCGGCTCCGTCTCGATCTATTAGCACAAGTGCGGGGGGCTTATTATCGTTGAGCAAAGTGACCACGAATTCGAGATTCATTGTGTTGTTAAACTGAAAGATGGCAATTGTATATATGAGTACCAACGGGAAACTTCGCGTCTTCTAGTCGCCGCGACACAGGGGCAGCATCGTTAGCTTCACTAGTTCCAGGCTGTTGTTCTTCGTAGTTGCTGACCGATTGCCCTGATTGTGGTGATCGACTTCTGCTTGTACTTGAATTTTCAGATTGGTTGTCTTGGGCTTGTGCTGGGGCGGCTCGTTGGATAGGCTTAAATCGATGTTATTCACGAGAAATTCAATTCAGATAACTTACTCCCTTCCTTTTCTTCTGCTTTTCTTTAGATTTCTTCTTACCCATTTTTATTTGAGAGGGTGGCCGCCTGAAAATGTTAAATTGTGCAAGAAAAGTATATATGTGACGACGACGATTAACAGAACGAATGAATTATACAGGAAATAAAAGTTCGATTTTGCCGAAAACTTGTCGGCTGCAGGCGAAAATATTTTGAGATCAATAATGCAAATTGCACTGTCTCCTCGCCTCCGAAAAAGAACCGCAAACGATCTACAGTAAGAAAGGCGCATAAGCATAACAACTTTGAAAAAGTATGCCTATGAATTTTTTTAAAGCACGCAATTTCAGCTATGTCATCAATAAAATGATCAATATTTGTACAAAACTAGTTAGAAAAATAAAAAAAAATTGTAATAAAAATAAAAATAAAAAAATATTTTTTCTCCTTGTCAAAATCGGCATATCATTTTTTCGCTACCGAAAAAGTCTATCTCCTCAGTCAGTTTTCAATATTTTTTGACGGTCGATAGCTTAAAATGCTCGCAGAAGCTCCCACATCATGCGATACATAGCCATTTGCCTCAATTTGTTGAAAAATTAAAAATCAGGGCATAAGCTTTTTTTGAATTAAATTGAATAGAACTTTATCTTCGCATCATGTTGAATACAATATTAACAGAATTCGATCAAAATTTATTACTGAAAGATGCTTTGGAAACATGGTGCGCGCTCCTTCGGCTTAAGCGCGGCTTACTGTCAGAATTTAAAGACGCAATATGAAATTTGTAAAAGTCCGTAAGAGATGGAGCGTAGAAACCGAGAAAAAATTGTACGTACAAAAAAATTTGAGACCCCACGAAAAGGGGGGAACGGGTGCGGGGGGAAGAACGAAAAGGGGGGAATGG
>GL379839.1:716314-762458 GCA_000143925.2 Caenorhabditis brenneri | reverse complement strand
TTGGTATCCGATCTCCCACCTATGGTATTCGTCTTCCACCTATGGTATCCGGATTTCCACCTATGGTATCCGAATTTCCACCTATGGTATCCGATCTTCCACCTTTGGTATCCGATCTTCCACCTATGGTATCCGGTCTTCCACCTATGGTATCCGAACTTCCACCTATGGTATCCGAACTTCCACCTATGGTATCCGATCTTCCACCTTTGGTATCCGATCTTCCACCTATGGTATCCGGTCTTCCACCTATGGTATAGGGGGGAAAATGCCAACAGGTAGCTATACGTTGCCATTTTGACAGGTAATGGATTAGGAAAATGGCAACGTATAGCTACCTGCTGCCATTTTGACAGGTAATTGATGAGGAAAATGCCAACAGGTAGCTCTACGTGGCCATTTTGACAGGCTGGATGAAAGAGCGCGTACTGAGCAGATGGGGCGGGTGCAATTATTAGGCAAGAAAAAAGAAGCATGTTGAAAGATTTCATGACCAATTATGAATACCACCTGATGATCAAAAGGTTCCCGCGACATATTATGCTTTCTAGTGTGCCGTCATGTTAATCATGTAAACAGATGCAGTGAAAACCAGGAACATGAAGATTGTTGACGAAGAAGAAACAAATTTATTTTACTGAAATCTCAAATAATTTAATTTGAAAGACGGAAAGTAAAGGCAGATTTTCCACTATCAATGATGTATTGCTTGATTCCAGCACTAAAGGTCAGTGGCAATTGTGAATTGATTGTGGAGCCGCTGGAATAAAAAAATGTTGTTGTCGCACTGTGCCGGCAGCATAACGATAGAAAACATCACATAATCTGGGTTCTCAGTCCATGAAAACTGCGACAGAGAAGAATCGCTTTATGTTCACACTCCGGTAGCATTCCTGTTTATTTTTAAGGGTTTTTTAAATTCTCATGTGCTGTATTAGAAACTGCTTCCAATACTAGAATTCTACTTCTGTCACCTCTTTTGCTAAAGCTAAAGGTTTCTTCCATTCGATTCCTTTCATTCACTCACTTGTAACTCTCGTCGAATCCGTATGAGTTTGGTGACCCGTGGAAGACATACAAAGTAGCACTCTGAAGACTTTTTGTTTTTTTTCTGTATCTCCATATTCCTATTTCTCACTTTATCCATTTGAATATCCACCAAAGTTTGTTTTTGTTTCCCGACATAAACCAATCCTGACCATGTTTTCCCACCTTCTAGAGATTGGCGGCACGTTGAACTGGGTGAACAAATCAATTCACGGTATGGTTGGAGATAGTTAGTATCTGTAAAAATAATCTTGGCATTTTGATGCAATTTGTCATTGAAATGAAATATTTTTTACCTGCAGCTTCCTGAATCAAAATTTGATCAGTGGAGTTTTGGGCTTCAAGATTGATGATGTAGACACTTCGACCAGTCGATAAAAACTGATCCCGCGATTCATAGAGACCATAGAGGCTGGAAAGAAGTTATTAAGAAAAATCTCATGCTTAGTGTGATATGCAAATCTAAGAAAAATTAACAAGTTTTTCACAGTTTGAAAACATAGAGGAAACAATCTTACAGTACATATCAAAAAACTACGTAAAACCACTCAGAAAGTCAATTCCAGAAGTTATTCTTGAAGAATTTCTGAACAAAAGATCAGAACTCACTTATTGACAAATGGAGCATTCATATCATTCCCATCAAAAAGCAAAGCACTTTTGAGTGCGTGATAATTCTTCAAATCCCCTGGAAACGCCAAAACTGAGACTCCTGTGACAGCGATAAATTCAATGATTTGTTGTGAATTTGTGATATTGATTCGGTATGGTTTTATATTAACTCCTCCTTGCTGTAATTGAACATTTGGGACTGAAATGATTCGATTGATTTTAGTTGACTATCCAAAATGAATTACATGGTGCCCAAATAACTTTGAATCCAAATGTTGCGGGTGCCTCATTATCAACAATCAACGTAAACTTTGGGAATGGGAAATAATAAGGTTCCTTGTTTTCGTGTTGGGTTCTGAAAATACTTTTTTTTCATGTTTACTACAAAAACCTGTGATACACAGAATTCTAAAAGCACAAAACAGTGAACCGTAATTTTTTTTTTGCACTTTTTAAAGAAGTGGACGGCCTAATATATTTATCGGTATTATGCGGACATCTTCATATCCTGAATTGATGACCTCAAAAAACGTCCTGGATACACTTTCCTGATAACAAAGTGCCCGTTCATTTTTTCTGTTGACTTACTGTACTACGTTTCCCGCCGCATCAACTGTTTGAAAGTGAGAATAATTATCACCCGTCTTTCCACTGATGATTAACTTGGCGTAATATCCGTGGGGAACTGTGAACACCCAACTGCATGATTGATCTCGGCCTAAGCCTGGAGCCGTTTGGTTTTCATTCCAATTGTTTGGAAAGTAATACGGTTGGGAGTTTCCAGAACGGTGTACAATGTTGCCGATTTTGCATACTGTAATTCGGAAGCATGTGACCAGAAACGATGTCAATTATGGCTTACCATTTGCCGCTAGAATTGTAGAAACTCCAGTTACAAACAGGAAAACCAATAATTTAGGAATCATTTTGGAGTAAAATGCTCATGTACATTACCGAAAACTTTTTTATATGCCTGATTGGTGACGTGTGATATACGGAAATGAATCAGGAAACTTAAGATCAGCAGCTGATAACAATTATTGATAAGAATACGAAAAATGAACTTTTAAACGACCCAAAGCTTTCTAAGAACGGTATTTGTAAGCTACATCGTAGGTTTCAAAAATCCTGTTCTGAAATCCAAACTGACTTTACATTGGCTCTCAAAACTTCCTTCGGAATGTGAGTAAAAGATCTGTAAATCCAAATTCTACACTCTCTGATCGTTTTTATGACATTGTTCAACAAATCATTTGTTAATTCTTATCGATGTTTCGATTGTTCAATGATTTTTTGATTACCGTTTATCAGTTCCGACTCCGGGTTTCTCTAGGTGTAGTTCGAGCCCATCTCATTCATGCAATTACGCCTTTTGGACAGATGAAAAAAGTGAAATTAAACTTTATTCCATCACTTTCAACTGTTTAGGCGCCTCTTCTTATTTTCGTTGTTGTTTCTCCAAAAATCCAGATTGTTCAAGTTATTTTTTTAAGGTTTCACAGAATATCCGTTGAACTTCTCAATATCATTCATCATGAAAGCGTACGGCATAAATTGAAAATTAAGAAAAAAGCAATTCTGCTTGTGAGCTGTGAATACAAATATCCGGACAACTTGAAGGTGAACATTGATGTTCCACTGATTACAACGTATTCCCGCGTACGCCAATCCCGACTTCGATTTCCCGACTTTCAAGGTCTTCGAGCAGGTTGAGCTTCTTGTACAACTGAGCTCTTGGTATGGCTTGTAGTCTACGGTGTTTGAATAACCAGTTACATCTGGAATAGACGCCTAAGGTTCTTACAACCAGCCTCTCGAACCAAAAGTTAATCGAGAACACCTATAGCTTCTACATTAATCAAACACAGTAGCGAGAAATGGTGAGGGTCGTTTTGCATATCGAATCATATCTCGGTTCAAACTGATCTAATTGACTCGAAATTTTTTTCTGGACTACTGACACGTATTGAAAAAAATCCTTAAATTTTTTGTCTGTATATTTTTTCGGACTTTTTCAGAAAACCACGTTTTCTTTAAAATTCTGGAGATTGACAACCGAAACTTTTGTGTTGTGTTTTGTTTTCTTCATTTCAAATCAAGAAAGTTATAAAATGGTAAAATTAACAAAAAATGTCGAAAGGTCAGGTTTAGAAATTCTGGATCCTGAGTTTCAGATCTAGAAGCTTGGAATAAGTAATTTGGCTTGAACAGCGTAATTCTGTTCAAGCTGCTTCATTTGGCCTGGTGATTCGTGAGGACATCACTTCATGGCTTCTCATTAATAGACAATCAAAAAAAGGTTTTTGGAAAGAAAATGTATTTTTTCGAATTTCAGTGAACCATGGATGTGGTTTTCGAGGATGACAGTGGAAGTAGAGGATTTCGAAAAAATAAAGTATTCCCAAATCTTCTATTTCACGACCAAACATGAAAACCTTCTGATGGTTAAAAGTCCCCTGTGCCATATTATGCTCTTTGGTTTGCTGCCATGTCAATTGTGTGATCAGATGGAGTAAAAATCAGTGAAATAAAGTTTGTTGAGGGAGTAGAAACGAATTTATTTTACTGAAATTTTGAGAAATTCAATTTGAAAGATGGAAAGTAAAAGCTGATTTTCCACTACTGATGATGTATTGAGTGATACCAGCATTGAAGGTTAATGGCAGTTGTGACTTGATTGTAGAGCCACTGCAAGAAATAAAATTCTGTTGTAATGTTCCTTCATAATAAAAATGGAAAAGGTTCACAAAATATATGTTGTTCAGATGATGAGAAAATTATAGAAAAACATTGCTCCATTTTTAGACTGGGAAGCGATTCTGTTTTTCGAAAAACTTTCTGATGAAATTTTCAGTGTTATAAAAAACCCTTTCTGTTAGAGGTAAAACAATTTTTGCGGTTATTTCTCTCTATTTACTTCAACTACTTACCTATAACTCTTGTAAAATCCGTATACATCTGGTGAACCGTAATAGACACTCAAAGTAGCACTCTGAATTTTTTTAATTCTTAGTTGGTTCCTCAATTTTTTGTTCCTCACGTTATCCATTTGAATATCCACCAAAGTTTGATTCTGCTTTCCGACATAAACCAACCCGGACCCTTTCTTCCCGCCATTAAGAGACTTGCTGCAAGTGGAGCTAGGTGAACAGATCAATTCACGGTACGGTTGGAGATAGTCAGTGTCTGGAGAATAATATTTCAAGATTTTGATGCAATTTTTCTATGAAGTGATGAAATTCTTACATGCAGATTCCTGAATCAGAATTTGATCAGTGGAGTTTTGGGCTTCAAGATTGATGATGTAGACACTTTGACCGGTTGATAAAAACTGATCCCGCGACTCATAGAGACCATAGAGGCTGGAAAGAAGTTATTAAGAAAAATCTCATGTTTAGTGTGATATGCAAATCTATGAAAACTTTACAAGTTTCTCACAGTTTGAAAACATCGAGGAATCCGCCCAAAAATCTTACAGTTCATATCAAAAAACTACGTAAAACCATTCAGAAAGTCAATTCCAGAAGTTATTCTCAAATAATTTCTAAACACGAGATCAAAACTCACTTATTAACAAAAGGAGCATTCATGTCATTTCCATCAAAAAGCAAAGCACTTTTGAGAGCGTGATAATTCTTCAAATCCCCTGGAAACGCCAAAACTGAGACTCCTGTGACAGCTATAAATTCAAAAATTTGCTGTGACTTTGTGATATTGATTCGGTATGGTTGTAAGCCAACTCCTCCCTGCTGTAATTGAACATTTGGAACTGAAAATTTCCATACGTTTTAGCCTTGATATTAAAATGGATTACATGGTGCCCAAATAACTTTGAATCCAAATGTTGCGGGTGCTTCATTATTAACAATTAACGTGAACTTTGGGAATGGGAAATAATAAGGTTCCTTGTTTTCGTGTTGGGTTCTGAAAATACTTCATTTTTCAAGTTCACTACAAAAATCGGCTCTATTCGACTTGAACGGTCCCTTGGAAGTTGAACGGTCCCTTCAGGTGCCTCAAAAAAATGAACGGTCCCTTCAGACCTCAGAAAAAAAATGACGGCCCCTTCAGAGTGGTCCCCTGAGAAGAATATCCAGGATTACAATTTTTCACGTGTTTTCTTCCTCTCATTGTTGTTCGACGTTAATTACAATCCATAACTTTTTTATCAGAAAAAGTTGTAGAAGAAAGTTTTTTCAACTGAATTCTTTAGTTTTGTCTTCAGATGTAATGTTTTGAGGGCTTCCTTGTCCTCGCTGTAACTCATAAACTCAAAAATGTATTCCTCCGACATAAAATTGAAAAAAAATGGGCTAATTTTCTTTTCCTATCTGTGGAGATAAAATGTTATACATTACAAAATACATTGAACACTAATAAAGGGAAGAAGAGTGCACGTGAAAAATTTGTATTCCTGAATTTTCTTCTCAGGGGACCGTTCAATTTGGAAGGGACCGTCATTTTTTTTCTGAGGTCTGAAGGGACTGTTCAAGTTTCAAGGGACCGTTATTTTATTTCTAGGGTCTGGACGGACCGCTCAACTTTGAAGGGACCGTTCATTTTTTTGAGGCACCTGAAGGGGCCGTTCAAGTCGAATAGAGCCCAAAAATCTATGCTTGAGGTGCACAAAACTATGAAAGCACAAAACAGTAAATTTTTTTTGCACTTTTTCGAGAAGTGGACGGCCTAATATATTTATCGGTATATTGCGGACATCAATATATCCTGAATTGATAACCTCAAAAAACGTCCTGAATACACTTCCCTGATAACAAAGTGTCCGTTCATTTTTGTCCGGTTGTCTTCACTTACTGTATTACGTTTCCCGCCGCATCAACTGTTTGAAAGTGAGAATAATTATCACCCGTCTTTCCACTGATGATTAACTTGGCGTAATATCCGTGGGGGACTGTGAACACCCAACTGCATGATTGATCTCGGCCTAAGCTAGGAGCCGTTTGGTTTTCATTCCAATTGGTTGGAAAATAATACGGTTGGGAGTTTCCAGAACGGTGTACAATGTTGCCGATTTTGCATACTGTAATTCGGAAGCATGTGACCAGAAACGATGTCAATTATGGCTTACCATTTGCCGCTAGATTTGTAGAAACTCCAGTTACAAACAGGCAAACCAATAATTTAGGAATCATTTCGGAGTAAAATGTTCATGCACATTATCGAAAACTCTTTTATATACCTGATTGATGACGTGTGATATACGGAAATGAATAAGGAAACTTATGATCCGTAGCTGATAACAACGTTTGATAAAAGTACGAAAAATGAAGTTTCGAATGAACCTGAAATTTCTAAGATCGGCCTTGAAACGGCTACATTCTTGGTTTCAGAAAAAAAACGTGTTTCATAATCGAACTGACTTCACATTGGTTTTCAAAATCAACGCAAAATGCAAACGGAAAATTGGTAAATCCGAATTCTAATCTTTCTCTGATCATTTTTATGACATTGTTCAATAAATCATTTCAATTTCTTATCGATATTTCAACTGTTCAATGATTTTTTGACTATCATTTATCAGTTCCGACTCCGGGTTTTTCTTGACAAAGTTTCAGCCCATCCCATTGGTGTGAGTGTACTTCGATCGGACAAATAAAAACAAATTAAAAAACTGACTGTAATGGGGAACAGCGGACTTCAAACTGAATAGCGGATTTCAACAGAAAAAAACGGTATATTGGTAATATCAGATTTCAGGAACATGAGGATTAAACGGAATTCTTGAGAAAGCGGGTGGAGTTTAACCCAGAGTCAATGCATTCATGGGACATTTCCAATCTGAGCTATCTGAGCGATTTTATCAATATGAACTTTTTTTTTCAACTTTTTCTTCCACCATATAATAATTAAAGCCCGAGTATTTTGTGGCTCGACACTGATGATTGAGCTATTATCCACGAAAAAAGGATTCGGAAGTGTAGCAAATGGATTTGCCTTCCAGTAATGAAGAAAAAATGTTTTCAAGAATACAAGTGAATCTAATTCACCTTTTAATTCCCCTCTCTTAAAAACATCGTGCCGGAAAAAGTCATATTGATAAAATTGCTGAGAGAGTTAATTCGTCATTTAGTCCGAAGTCCGTTTTTCCAATTACACCCAAAAAATTGAACTTCATCTCATCTTTATCAACTGTTCGGGAGCGTTTTTTTTTTGATATTTTTGTTGTTATTCACATAACAAATCCAGGTCTTTCAAGTCCTACTAATTTTCAAAGGTTTTACAAAATATCCGTTAAATTTCTCAAAATCATTCATTATGAGAGCATAAGACAAAGAAAGAACAAAAAAAAGCAATTTTGCGTTTAAACTTTGAGCACTATTATCCGGATAATTTGAAGGTGAACATTGTTGTTCCACTGCTAACAATGTATTGAACAACCTTACCAATGAATGGCAACGGAAGCTGAGACCGGATGGTAGAGCCGCTATAAAATAATCTGTTAGAAGAGCATTGGTAACTAGTTACTTACTTGTACGACCTATAGAATCCATTACTGTTCTGAGAACCATAATAAACGGACAAAGTAGCGTTCTGAAATTATTTTATCAACTGAGTTTTCAATAAATTTCACTAAAAGCTCACATAGTCCATAGTAATATCCAACAACGTTTGTGTCTGATTTCCCGCGTACGCCAATCCCGACTTTGATTTCCCGCCTTTCAAGGTCTTCGAGCAGGTTGAGCTTCTTGCACAACTGAGCTCTTGGTATGGCTTGAGGTCCACGGTGTCTGGAAATGGCAAACCTGAACTGGAGTTTGAGTTTAGTTTCCTTACATCCAGCCTCTTGAACCAAAAGTTGATCGAGAACACTTCTTGCTTCCACATTGATCACATAGATATTTCCGGCGTTTGACATCCATTGGGTGTGCGTTTTGTATATGTCGTATAAACTGAAAATATAACATACATTTCAAAATATGGTGGAATCTATAATGAAAAAGCATTGAATTCAATTCGAGCCATAGAGAAAAAAAAAGAATCTCTAATTGTCTCATTGCTAGAACGTTCCATCAGTCGTTCTCAAATTTTTAGCTACAAAACGTAGTTTGACGAGCTCAGAAACATTTACTGAATCGAGTTTTGAAATCCCGAGAAGTTATAGCAACATCCTTGCTGTGACAAACCATGTATACTCACGTGCTAACATATCTTCCATTGTAGTCTTGGCCTTCGTACACTAAAGTACTTCTCAATGAATAATAATTGTTGACATCAGCTGGGAAAGCAAGCAAAGAGCATCCAATAACCGAATAGAATTCAGCCGCATACACATCATTCGTTATATTCACAACTACTGGGTTAATTCCGATTGCCGCGTTGTGTTGTGTTTTTTGAGGGACTGAAATACGAAACGAGTGTAACTGTAGGATAATTTTGCCACGTACACAAATTCCATTCAACTTTGAATGCAAATTCCGAACGAGATGACGTATATACGATGATGGTGAGCGACTGATCAGGGAAGAACCACGGATCTTCTTTTTCATGGGAAATGCTGCAGTTTGCGGATGATTTTCAAACAAAAACTCCATGAGAATCATTTTGAAATGCAGCTCGCTAATATTTTTGTTGTCAGAAAAGGCTAAGTATTTTTTGCACGCTTCATCAGCTAGCAAATACCGTAAATTCTCTAATTGAGGTGCCCCTCCAGTTGAAGTGCCCCTCCAATAGTGGTGCACTCCGCCGGTGCCTTGGAAAATTAGAGTTGCACGCTCTAATTGAGTTGCGCCTCTATCTGTATTGCCCTCCAACAATTTTTTTGCTGTATCCCAAAATCAAAAAATATATCCGCAACTGATTGAAGAAAAAAAGTAATATACTCCATTACTGCATTTTATTGAAACTTTTAGCGCAGAGTAAGGAATAGGCGAAAAAGAGCCATTTCAGCTCAAATAAGAGGGTTTAATTCTTATCGATCTCTCTTTTTCAGTACGACCAAGCCTAAGAAATTATCCTCTTGAAAAATAGAGTTGCACCCTCCAATTGAAGTGCCCCTCCAATAGTGGTGCACTCTCAAGAGGTCTTTGAAAAATAGAGTTGCATGCACCTTAATTGGAGTATTTGCGGTATTGGGTACCTGCCTGCTACATAAAGTTCATACATTAAAAGTGGCCGGACAGGAAAGCCTAGTGGTGCAGAAATTGGTGCAAATACGCAAGTTGTCGTAAGATGTGGTACATGCACAAATTTGCCAGTTTACCATATTTTGGAATAAAACAAAAATTGTCGCCATCTGTGGGGTCGAACTTACACGCCACGCCAGTTTGGTGCCGCGCGTACTACCGACTGCGCCACACGGGCGAAATTAAAAGAAGTGTTATTTTGCCTATATAAATGCGACCGTTTCGAATCTTTGAACAGAGGCTAGATGACCTCATTTAGAGTGGAAATTCTAGTTAAATGGACTTTGCTCTTCAAATTCAGCAATCATAATTTTTTCCTGTCCGGCCACCTTTAAACGGTCCGGTGCTATTCTAATAAACCTCAGTACGTTTTGAAGATCTCTAATAAACCATGATTACTGTTATTGAAACCAATGGGCTTTTTTAATGGGTTTTCAAGGTGGGCTTCAATATAGGGGGCTCTTATATTTTTCAACCCGTGAACTGGGTTTCTATTACAGTATTTACGGCAGCCTCATTCTTAATGAAAACTCACTTATAAACGACACCTGATGAATCGGTGATGGTGAACTTTGAAGAACTATCGCCTGATTTTGATCGCACAATCAATCTCATGTAATAGCCTTTTTGATTTGTGTTGGAAAGATAAAAATAACAGTTTTGGTTTGGAGCTAAATGTGGCGCAGTTTGATTTTCATTCCATGTTCTTGGCCAGTAGACTGGTGCACCATTATCCGGACGATAGATGCTCGTGCTTTGGCATTCTGAAAATTTTATGAATGCATAAAAACAATGTAACATATGGAAATTCGAGAAAAAATCAGTTTCAACTACAATTGGACCTTAGAATATCTCCTTCTGAATCAGTTTTGTACCGCGACACCACTGTTATCAAGTTAACTCCTGTTCAATTCGAAACACTTACGAATATCCGAAGCAGAGGCTGCCAAAAACGCAACAGCCAATAAAGGTACCACGAAATTGAAATACATTCTCTTATGACACTTATCGTTTGCCTAACAACACTTTATATGCCAAACCATTTGGAAATTCGGTCATGCACCCGCCACGTATTTCCCTTATCTGTTTGCAAATTTCCTAATTTGTTTGTGGTATAAACCGATACTTCCTCCGTTTTTACGAAATAATGGGGTTTAATGTTGAAATTTAGAGTTTTTATCAGTAGAAAAGTCACAAACATGAGTGACGCGAGGAATATTTTTGCTCATTTTCTGTTAGGGTTTCAATAAAACTAGAAAATAAGTTGTGTAGTTCACGTAGGCTTGTGTTCATTCGGAATAACTACAGCAAATTATTAACTGAATAGTTACTGGAAATAGAAAACGAATTCAGACAAATTATTAACCAGAAAGTTTGAAAGTGAACATTGACTTTCCACTACTAACAATGTATTGAACAACTTTGCCGTTGAATGGCAATGGAAGCAATGATCTTATTGTGGAGCCCCTGAAAACTTTTAATCGAGTTCAGAAAAAGTTAGGAATGAAATTGAAAAATAACTTACGCATAAGATTTGTAGTAGCCTGCACTGTTCTGTGAGCCGTGGTAAACAGAGAGGGTGGCATTCTGGAAAACGATTGTTGTTCGATGTATCAACACTTGGAATTTTGGAGTTGAACGAAAAAAAAAATCAAAGACATTCTCACTTACGTAGTCGATAGTAATGTCCAACAAAGTTTGAGTTTGATTTCCAACATAAACAAACCCAGACTTCGAATTTCCGCCATGAATAGATTTCGAGCATGTTGAACTCGGCGCACAGTTCAATTCGTGGTATGGATTAAGGTCTTTGGTATCTGAAATAAAGATCTAACGTCTGGAAATATATAGTAAACACTCTACATCCAGCTTCCTGAATCAGAAGTTGATTGAGTACATTGCTAGCTTCCACATTCACAACATAAATATAGGCTCCATTTGACATCCACTGGTTATGAGTTTTGTACATTTCATACAGATTGCTCACAAATCTTCCATTGTAATCATTTCCTTCGAAAACCAGCGTGCTTCTCAATGAATAGTAATTCTTAAGATCTGCCGGGAAAGCTAGCAATGATAATCCGGTGACTGCATTGTACTGGGCACCAAACGCATCTTTTGTAATATTGACGATGAGTGGAGATGTTCCGATTCCCCCCGCAATTGTTGTTGCTGGGTCTGAATTTTCTTTTAGGCTGAGCATAGAATTCGAACCCCATTGAGTGGTGATAAAGCAATTATGACAGTTTTCTCTGGTTAAAAATATTTCAGTTTTATAAGCAGAGTGACTCCTCACAAAAAATGCACAATAGATCAAAAAAAAGACGCTGATCACGGAACATTTGAGAACTATGTGCAAAGACAGAAAAGTTTTGACTATAAAAAATTTAAAATATCAACTGAAGAAGCCAGTTTCCAATTTTCGGAATTTTCGAAAGTTCGAATGGGTAATGGAATTATGACTAACAAGGACAATTAATTCAATATAGTTTTCAATGAGTTATTTCAGCTTAATAGATTCTAAAACACACTGACTCTAAGAGATCCCAGCTTACTTCCAGTTATTATCAAATACAAATTCCCAGTTGTGATTTATTGGCGGTTCTCATATGCTTTCAAGTCAAGCTTCCTTTACAAGAACTAGTTTTCACTTACATTGAGCCCATGAAACTTTGAGAGCAAAAGTTGCTGGCGCGTTGGTGTGAATAGAAATAGAAATGCTTCCAGACGGAAAATACCATGGTTCCTCTTTTTCATGATCAATGCTGTTTAAAAAAAATGTATCAAATAAATGAAAAAAAAACAATTACTTATATTTGAGCCCAGAAGAATCGGTTATTTGGAAACTGGAGCTATTATCTCCAGTTTTTGCACGTATTATCAACTGTGCATAATATCCACTCGGAATATCTATATACCAACTACAGTATTGGTTACCAGCTAACTGAGGAGCTGGTTCATTTTCATTCCACAAAGCTGGCCAATAGATAGGATAGCCATTATTGGGGCGCTGGATTAGGTCTCCGGATGAGCATTCTGGAATATTGAAAACGTTTGAAGTGATCCTCCACCAATTCAAAAAATTTTGGTATTTTTATAGGTGTATAGAAAAATAGGCGCAGGAGAGAAATTTTCGGAGGAAGTCCTGAAAATAACTCTTTCCAAAAAAATAGTTCAAAATCCGTTCAGAAAAGTACCACTTTCTTTGTTTACACATTTATTTGCTACACGCATTTTTCTGTTCATCGATATAGATTCGATATAGATATGAATTTTTGCTATCTCTCTCTACCTGTTTTTTTTTCAGTTCGTGTTTATTACAGAAATGTGATCATACATTATTCAGAAACGTGAAGTTTCACAAACTGATATTTGAAAAACTCACTGTTTGCATCTGAATAAACTGCAGAAAAAAGCACGAAAAATATGAAAACCGATGTATACATTCTTGAAATAAAGAATACTATCATTTCTCTGTAGTTTTATGCAGAGCGAAATTGGTCTTCCGCCGCTTGCGAGTCTTCATCAGCAGCGCTGACTTTCGGTTTTTCACTATTTTGTTTACAACTGAATATATTACTTTTGGAAGGAAGCGGCAACTCTTATCAGTCATAGAGAAAATCACGAATAAACAGTCAAATCAAGAATCAAGAAAACTATGGCGTGTTGAAGATTAATTTGCGAGTGCCATTGATTGAAAATTTCTACCAGAAAACCTTAAAGTAAATAGTGGAAAGTGATTTGTATCAGATCTTGCAAAACAATAACCAATGCTGACAAGCAAATTTAGACAATAGAGTTGTGTTCCTTCGGAAAATCCACTGGTTAGCACTTCCATAATTTGCTTACGATCATAGCTAGATCAACAATAGAAATAATCTTAACCTTCGCAAACCAATGTGCTCTCAATGAGGCTCTATTCTCGAAGTAAGCTAGACTAGCAAACAAAATTGTGTTCTTCCTGATCTGATAAATATTGGAAGAATGCTTGAACAAATTTATTTATTAGAAACACAAAACATGAGAATCAAGTTATCAAGAAAACTTGAAATTGTAGGTGGTTACTCCACCGTTTACAATGTATTGAACCACTTCAGCGGAAAACTTCAACGGGAGCATTGAGCGAATGCTGGTACCACTGAAACAATGAAAGTGAAAAATTATATTCCATTGTGAACCTACTCGTAAGTCTTGTAGAGATTAGAACTGGTTGGTGTGCCATAATAAACGGATAATGTAGAATTCTGGAAAAAAATGTTGCTCAAATGAAACCTTCAAACAACTAGATAATCGACATCAGTACTTTTCAGTTTTAGTGTATACAACTGTTTCAGGACACCATCATGCAAATACTATGAAAATGGAAGCTTCTATTGATGCATTTTTACTAAAACAACGTTTTCGATGCGGTATTATTCAAGATGAGCTTTTCTTTTTTGGACTTGGCCAGGACTAACTACTTTGCATTTCCTTTGCAGTCTAATAATTTATTTACAAATTATCAAAAACCAACCCATGGTATAGAAATGTCCAGTAAGGTTTGTGTTTGATTACCAACATAAACTAAGCCAGATGCTGGATTTCCAGTACCAAGATATCGATAGCATGTTGAACTTGGGTTACAACTCATTTGTTGGTATGGATCGATTGCTTGTGTATCTGAATATATAATTTTTATTTTGTTTTAACCCTATTTCTTACATCCTGCTTCCTGGACCAGAAGCTGATCAAGAGCACCTCTAGCTTCCACATTCACAATGTAGATGTTCTTCTTGGTAATCCATTGTTTATGAGCCAAATATAGATTATAGAGACTAAAAAGGCATACTGATTTTTTAGTTTGCTGGCGTGAACTAACCTATCAACGTAGTGACCATTGAAATCGTCTCCTTCAAAAACAAAAGTGCTTCTCAAGGCGTATAAATAGCTCAAATCTTCTGGAAAAGCAAGCAAAGAGAGCCCAGTTACCGCATGGAACTGAGCGGTGAAGACGTTTTTGGTGATGGAGACTACACGTGGTTTTTTGCTGATTGCAGCGCTCAGTTGGACACCAGATGGGTCTGGAAATCCGGATTTTAAAATCGGTCAAGCTAAAACGGAAAAATATTTGAAGAAAAATCAGACCGGGTCTGGAAACTAATGTATGGCATAAAAGCCATAGATAAATCTTTAGCACGAAGTGTATTCTCAAGATCCTTGTTTTTAGGTCTTTAAAGTTTTTTTTACAAACTCACACTGGGCCCAATTAACCTTGAACGCAAATTTAGCCGGTGCACCATTATTCACGATTATGAGAAACCGATTGTACGGGAAATACCATGGATTCTTCATCTCGTGACTTCCACTGTAAAGCAAATGTTAACACTCAAGCTAATCGTCGATTGCAAAAACAACTTACTCATAAAGATTATTATAGGCATCAATAATTCGAATACTGGAATTCTTATCTCCAACTTCTGTACTCATTACCAATTTTGCATAATGGCCTTGTGGAACGAGGATGGTGAAGCTACACGAATTATTTGCTCCGAGTACTGGAGCTGGTCGCTGTTCATTCCACGTTGCTGGGTAGTAGTATGGGTTTGGATTTTGAAGGTTCACGATTTCATTCTTGCAGTCTGAAAAACGAGGAACGTTAGAGAAGTTATTTAGTTGTTAAGTTCAAGACTCGGGTTTTGAACGTTCTGTGACTGTTTTCAAAACCGTAAATTACGACGAAAAAATCTAGCTTTTCAGTATATTTATTAAATTCATGAGATAAAAACCTTTTTTGTATGATTTGAACAGAGAATCGGTAGGCCCATTGTTAAACAACGCTTTCAACAACATAATGCTATATTGGATCTGGATTTTGAAGCTCTTAATATGCCTTGCACATTTCTTATTGGTTTACTAGGTATTTTCGAAAGAATTGTCTCAAAAACTGATCAATGCACATATGAAGAAAACTTACTGTAAGTTGCCGAACTCAATGTAGCAAGGGTTAAAGTGAGAAAGAGGAACGACAAAACCATTTTTGCGGATGAAAACTACCTTTCGTTAGCCTCATTTTATACGGAAAAAATGACGATATTGTATCCGTGCAGGACTCTAAGTTACTCTTAATCTAATGAAAATGAATCATTCAATGATGACTTGAATGGGCAGAGAACGATGACCCGAGTTCAGTCACAAAATTATGTGTCCCCAGTCAGAATATCAAAAGAGTCTAGTAAGAGTTCTTATCAATACAGCAGACGAAACACAAACTAGAACGCACCTAGAAATGATAAACTCTGTGAAGTTTGAAAGATCGAAATCACGAACTCCTATCAGAAAAGTGTGGAAGTTGAATAATTTTTTTGTCTGTCAGTAGGTTTCCATTTTCATGAGAAAAACGTTTCTCGAAGTGAAGCATCGCACAGTAATAAAGCGAGTTATGCGCAGGGGATATGCACTCCTTCCGATTCAATTTTTGTCTTGTTAACTGCAGTTTCCCTGATTGCATATCGTCAAGCTTTCATCCAATAAACTAGTTTGGTTACAAAAACTGAACCTGCAAAAAGATGCAAAAAATAACTTAGGAAGCCGACAAATAACCGGGAAAAATTACCATCAAGCAAGTTTCACATAGCTTCCGGATATTAATATCATGAAATCTATGAACAAGTTCAAAACCAGCGACAAACTTCTGATCATGACAAATGTGTATTTCTATCTTTGGCGCACAGATATATTAACGTTAGAAGAATGAAAAGAGGAACGAAACATTTTGATGAATACTCAGTTTATTGATTTAGTTACAAAAAAATTGAAGAGTAAGTCTGGTTCAATCAGCGAACTTGAAGGTCATCATTGAATTCCCACTACTGACGATGTATTGAGTCACACCACTGTAGTACTTCAAAGGAAGCAATGAACGGATGGTTGTGCCACTGAAAAATTTGGTTTAACTAGCGAATTGGGAAGCACAAAAAAATTTTGATGTTTTTCAATGTCTTTTTTTTCTTTTGCCTGGGAAATAAAAATTGATGTTAATGCGAGCAAAATCTACATGTTTTTTTTTAGTTGACCGCCTTCAAAAGTGTTGGATGACAACCGTGGAAAGCTGCTCAAAATATTTGGTGTGCCTGTATAACATGTGCTACTGTAAACTCTCGCAGTTTTTAGGTTGTGGTTTTTTTTTTACATTTTTGTCGGATTGTGTCAACTTCACTATGCCATGGAAAACTGTATTGATATAAACTCGTTTTCCCCTGTAATTCGTCTTGAATAAAAACTTACTTGTAAGTGTTATACAAGTTAGTATCTGTTGGAGAACCAAAATACACGGAAAGTGTTGCATCCTGAAACAATATCGAGATATTGAAATTCTGGGTAAGATGTTGATGCTTACCCAATCTATGAAGATATCCAAAATAGTCTGCGTCTGACTGCCCACGTATACCAGACCGGAGCTTGTCTTTCCACCGCTAAGTTGCTTCGTACATGTTGAGCTTGGTGGACAGTTCAGTCCTTCATAGGGCTTGATGTTTCTCACAACTGAACATATACTTTTTCACTCTAAGAAAAACCTGAGAAACTTACACGCGGACTCTTGAAGCAATAGATGATCAGCAACACCACTGGCAGCTACATTGACAATGTAAATTGACGTTGACTTTGAAAAATATTGCTTTTGACTGTAGAACAGCCCGTAGAGACTGGAAAAAAGCAATAACAATTTCACATTATAGGTACCGTGAAACGAATGATTATGGTTCATCTGATTCTAAATGTTGAAGCCGGCATAGCCCGGTTCTCACCAATTACTGTTCATGTAACTGCTATTGAGGGGAAATAATACTAATCAAATTAATGCTCGAATGCCCTACACTGTAACTTTGAGAGTGTGGCAGGTGAATTTTGGGGTTTACAGTATTAACCCACCTATTGACAAACTTTCCGTTGAAACTGTCTCCTTCAGAAATCAAAGTGCTTCTCAGAGACAAATAATTCTTCGGCTCCACTGGGAATGCAGTCAAAGATAATCCGGTAACCGCAGAAAATTCAGCGGAGTAGACATCTTTAGTAGCATTGAGAACAAGTGGGGTGATTCCGACTCCAGATCGAATTGGTGTACCGGATGGGTCTAAAATTAATTTTTGGTTTTTGGAAACGCAGTCAGCTACAGTATCTGATTCTCGTTTCAACTGACTGATTAACTACGGAATGGATTTTGTTTTGAAATACTGTATTTCTAGGTTGAATTGTCGAAAAAGTAGAGATGACAAATAAAGAGATCTCAAAAAAACTCACACTGTTGCCAAGTAACTTTGAGCCCGAATGCGGCAGGTGAAACGGTATTCACAATAATGACAACCTGTCCATTAGAAAAATACCAGGGATCCTGGGTTTCATGATTGATCCTGTAATCAAGACTCCATCCAATATAAGGATTTTCAAAAAACAAAACGAACAGATAGTATTTGTTGGCTGTATCAACAACACCGAAGTGAGAAGCATTATCTTGAATTGCAGAACTAATGATCACTTTTGCGTAATATCCTGGTGGAACTTGAAAAACAATATCACAAGTCTGATTATTATCCAGCATTGGAGCCGGTTGGCTCTCCATCCAAGTGCTAGGATAGTAGTACGGATTGGGATCTATTTTTGACAAGTATTGGCTGGTGCAAACTGGAAATTTTGATTTTGAATGCGGGATTACTTGCGACCGCTGGAACTGAGTTGAAGTTGTTGGCCCTTATCAGATTGATGTTCAATCAGATAGGACTGATCTGGGCCCAAAAAAACCTTCGACTCGATAGGGTTTATTCAGGATTGGACAAAAACTTACCATAGCTTTCAACAGCTCCGGAGCCAATAAATGTCAATACCACAAGCAGATTCAAGTACATTCTTGTTGATATACTATAGTTTATGATTTTCGAAGGCGCATTTTATAGATACAAAGAAATGACGATATAGTTATGCAATATTCTCTAATTCTCGTTATCAATAAAGCGATTTCCTGTTTATTACGCGGAGCTGGACTAGGGAATCGTTAAGAACATGAAAAATCACATATTATTCAAGTGCAAGAAGTATGGATGGAGGAGTTATCAGTTGAGTTAAAGAATCAGTAATCAGAGCGCGTTATCAGTTTTGCAAAATGTACAAAAGATCAAAATACAAAATATTAAAAAATTTAAGTGCTCTGATGAGCTACTCATGGTGCTTTATGAAATGTGGTCCCGAAAGAACTGCACGACCAAAGTGAAACGAGTCCGACCAGCATGAGCATTGATACTTATAATGTTCATAAATTGAATGATACCAAAATTGAAAGATATCTTCATTAAACGAAAAAAAAACTTTTTTGGTTTTGGCAAATCTGATCAAACTTTTCGTTTTTGTTTTTGTTTAGATTAGGCTTCGGTTCAGCATATCTTTTGTATAAATTGTGATCACGATTCTTCTTCTTGTTTTGAATGATCCAAAAAGCCCTCAGTAATTATTCCGATCGCGGTGAGAATTTTTTCTGTTCAGGTTGCTTTTCTCATGTATAATGTCTCACGACATCACATATTTTATTATCCAAGAAGAATATATTTTATTGAGCTTCAAGAAACAAGATTGAATTAGAACTTAGACGAATGTACAAATCTACAACACAATGAAAAAATAATTATCCGGAAAGTGAAAAAGTGAAAATCGATTTTCCAGCGCTAATGATATAATTGGTCATGAAACCACCCTTGAAGGTTAATGGGAGCATTTTTTGAATAGTTGATCCTTGATATGTCTTATACAATGCAAAATGTGTTTGAGATCCATAGTAAACTGTTAGAGTGGCGGTCTGAAAATTGACGGTTGGGGCGTATAAATCGCTATAAAATATTGAAACAGTTGCTGATTTCACAAAACTAGAATCTAAATCGGGTCAATGAAAACGTATTCAGTTCTCAAACTTTTCGAAACTCCTTTCAAACAAAATTTAGAAAATGTTCTTCATATGAACTCTTTTCGAGTTTTGGATGGCTTGTGAAAAATATTCTTCAAACTTTCAAGTTTCTCTTTATAAAAGTCTCGTTCATGACTGCAGCACAGAATGCACTCCTATAACAGGGTTTAAAGTTGTTCTAAAAATCATACCTTGTCCATAAAAATATCAGTCAATGTCTGATTTTGATTACCAGCATAAACCAATCCCGATTTCCCTGGTCCATTATTCAATGGGATGGTACATGTGGAGCTTGGAATACAATTCAATTCCTCATACAATTTGATATCACTCGTAACTGAAATGCATCACTTTAAAGCTACATTTCTCCAAGATTTCTTACAGGCAGAACTTTGAACCAAAAGTTTGTCATCTGCCCCACTGGCTTGCAAATTGACAATATAAAGAATGGTAGGTGGGCCAATCCATTGCATTGGGTTTTTATACATTTGGTAAAGGCTGCAAAATACTTATTAGCTTGATTTGACATTTAAGTGCATCAGTTCTAACTATTCAAAACTCGGAATCTTAGCATCCATAGAGAATTCGAAAAAGGGCTCAATTAAAAAATACAAGCTTAACAGTATAATAGAATTTGATAGTTCGGCAGCTGAGAACTACTTTTCTTCAAACTTCACCAATGTTGAAAATGTCATGACATCTGCATCTATATACTTACCTTGTGAGATATGTTCCATTGTAACCCAATCCGGAAAAAACAAGAACACTTCTCAAGTTAAAGAAACTGATGGTATCAACAGGAAAGCTGAACATAGAGCAGCTATTAGAGCAATCCAGTTTTCCTGCGAATACTTCTTTGGTAACATCGACCACTTTGGCGTAAAGGTCTACCAGAGCTTCAAACGAGGTTCCAACTGGGACTGAAAATTTTCCTTCGGGATTAAAAAAAACACATTTTTTTGAGACCTGGTTCTTCACAAAAATGATTGTGAAGGATTTTGCAAAAACCTTTTCACAGAACAGTTTTGCATGCTTATTATGAGAAGTTCCGGTATTTTTTAAATCTCTTTTTCCAGTTGTGATATTTTAATTAAACTTACATGGTGCCCAAACAACCTTGAAGGCAAACGTGGCAGCGGCCTGATTATCAACAATCAATGTGAACTTTGGCGATGGGAAAAAATATGGATTCTTGTTTTCGTGTTTGGTCCTGCATCAAAAAATTCAAATTGATCTACAGCATTCTCATCACTCACTTCTGAACATTGCCATTAGTATCGACCATTTGGATATATCCCACAGAGTCTGTAAGATCTCCACTGATAATCAGTTTTGCATAATATCCTTGGGGAATAGTTACAACCCAACTGCAATCCTGGCCGGCAGCCAAGGCTGGTGCAGTTTGGTTGTCATCCCAGTTGATTGGGAAAGTGTATGGTTGATTATTGACTGGTCGGTTGACGACGGTTCCAGTCCGGCAAGCTGGAAAAAATTGTTATTCCTTCGGGCATGGTAATCTGACTACTTGGTTTTCTAGGAATGCTGTTAGCTAGTTTGGCTTCTCTCATCTAGGTTCAAAACTATTTGTCCCGGCCGAGTGGTTAAGAAACTCCATATTATTAAGAAAATAAAAATTCATGCCTTTCTGTTAGAAACCCAAACCAAAACTCACTATATGCACCGAGACATGTCGCAAAAACAGTCGCCAACAGTACAAAAGTCAATTTTGAGTACATTCTGCCAATGTACACATATTCTTTCTCTCCTTATCGCTTTAAATTTATATAGTCAGCCGAAAATGATGATATCAGAATCAAAAAGAGTTTACGTGAAGATTGATTTCATTTTTGTCATGTTTAATCAGATTTTAATCAGTAGAACAACAGAATAAGAAAGTTTGATCTAATGCACGTTAACATGTGAATGAGGTCATTGAAAAACTCTAGTAAGAGGGGAAAGAATTCTGTGATGTGTGGTTGATGTGCTTTCAATATTAGTTTCAGATAGACTTACAGGAAAAGCCAGGACCTTTTTCGATGTAAACTTGAACAACAACTTTCTTTAATTTGTCACAAGTTGTATGGAGTTGCGGCAGTCGACATTGGAATTTTGCTATTCTGGGAGACTCTACATCAAATGCTGGTTCAATTTTTGTGACGAGGTGTAGACTGGTGAGTACAAATCGAGAAATTCAAAATTCATATACCTTCTTCAAAAACTGAATGATTCGAAGTGTTCTTTTTTTCACTGGGATGAACTCAGTTTGTGAACAAAATATCGGAACCAAAGATACTGGTTTTCATTTTTTTTTGCCTACTTTTTCATTCAAACTGAAAAAATGTTTGAAAAAATCAGGAAAATGTTACCACGACAGAATTTGGTTCAAGTTTTCAGAATTTCAGTCGTTCTTCTGAACGTTCGAATGAAACAACACTCTGAAACAAGAAACGCTGAAATTTCCTAACTTGGTAAATCAGAGCTGATATATCATTCAAAAATCTTTCCCGTGCAGAAAAACACTAGAGTTTGTTTATCTGTTGTTTTGCAAGTTGTGAATTGGTTTATTTTATTGTTGCTATGTTTTGCTACAAACGGTAAGCAAGCAATCATACTGTCTTTCTTCTTTCGCTCTCGATTTCCCAGACCGAAAGTTTTCCAATTGGAGAGGTTCAAGAAACTGATTCGAACCAAAAGTGCGTCACTGAAAGCAATAGACAACATAATTCTTTCTTGTTTTGTTTTCATTTCCCTACAGAAAATTTCTATATTGTTTTAACTGTCCTCTTCATCCAAGGCCGTTTGATCTCAAACCTTTCCATCTTCAAACAAAAGATGGTATTTTTCAAGTCGATCGTCATTAAGAAAAATAGAAAAGCATGTGGGTGCTCATACAACTGGCCCGAAGTCACATTCAACGTTGCAACCAGAAGCTTTCGTGGTCAATTTTGGAGGCTTCAGGAAAGGAACGAGAAACCGAGCCAACTCTCTTTTCCAACGGGTCTCCATTCAATTTTTCAGTGCTTTTCCTTGGAATGTGTGTCAAAATTGGGAAACACAACGATAACAGACTATCTCTTTCAAAAAACCAAGAATATTTATTCACAATTTCCATTTTCTGATAAATCAAAACATTAAAAAAACTATTGTCGAACGGATAAATATCAGTTGGAGTCTTATATGTGTTTGTTGATTGAGAGCCTATGAATGTCTGAATTCGGGAACTGAGACCATCTTTTCCCCTTATTTGTCCCTTTGTCAAACACGGATTTGTAGAACCGGATGAGTTCAGTGTCCTTAATAGAGACGGTTGTGAAAACGTCATGAAGTGTTGCAGGACCATACAGGGTGTGTTGCGGTTGCATAGCGTATCTGAACCATAGAGATTCTAGCATCGTATAGGCTGTCATTTTTCCTTTTTGACCCTTGTGTTCGGATGCTCCCAGTAATCAATGATGGTTCCTTACTTCTTGCAGAAGACGTCGCTATATTTAACTGGGACTAAATGTTTGGTCATTACCCACAAGGAAAAAGAATTAGAAGATGTATTCTTGGAAAAGGAATAGTTTTAGAACAACACTTTTGCTGAAGACATTGACATTCCAATTATATGTTTCCAAATCAGCTTATTTTCACTTTGTTACACTTACTCGAAACCGCATTCAAAAACAGTAATGATCAGGAACATAAAAAACGACAGAAAGCCAAGAGCTATTCGAGAATTATTCTTGAAAGTTTGAAAATATAGAAGCTCATAAAGGTTACCAGCAGGATTTTTTCGTTAGTTCTTCCTAAAATTGCATATGATTATGTTGGGACATAAATTCATTCAGTTGAAGCGTTTATTGAAAAAAAAAAGAATTATGATTATGGAAAATATTACCCAGAGAATGTGAAAGTCAGTGTTGATTTTCCGCTGCTAACAATATAATTTGTCATGTATCCACCTTCAAATGTCAATGGAAGCATTGATTGAATTGATGAACCATTGTAGGTTTGATAGAAGAAGAATGGAGCTTGAGATCCGTAATATACAGAAAGAGTGGCAGTCTGAATAAACTTCGTAAAATTCAATGTCTCAAGTGTTCGGTCTGTGTCCTAATTTTGGTTTCGAAGACTACAAAAACCAAACATACAGTAAGTGTCACAAAAAATGTGAAATTTAGAAGAAAAAGGCTGTCCTCAAGTTTACCTGGTCCATTGAAATACTGGTCAAAGTCTGGTTTTGATTACCAACATAAACCAATCCCGACTTTCCAGTTCCACCGCCCAAAAATTTGGAACAGCTTCCAGTCTTATCACAACTAAGCTCTTTGTATGGGTCAAGATCTTGGGTGTCTGTAAACTTTGCGTGTCATGTCAAAAATGTAGCTGTGGTTTATGATACTCACATTGAGCACTTTGAACCAGAAGTTGGTCTAAAACACCACTCGCTTCAAGATTGACAATATAAATAACCGTATTTGGAGTTATCATTTGGGTTCTAGTGTTGTAAACTTGGAACAAACTGAAATATTGATGTTTGAGAAAATAATAATTAAAAAATTAATCTCCGATTTGGAGCAAAACATCGTGGTTAGAACTCACTTGGTAAGATATTTTCCATTGAAGTCATTTCCACTGAAAATGAGAACACTTCTGAGTGTGTAATGATGCTTGACGTCTGCTGGGAAAGCCAGAAGAGAACAACTAATTTCACAACTAAACTCAGCAGCAAAAATGTCTTGGGTGATATTGACAATATGGGCATGAGATCCGATTCCAGCGTCGTATGCGATGGCGGTGGGGACTGAAAGTCGAACTTTTTTTCAAGACTACAGTAGTTCTTTCGGCGTGAGCTTTTGTTCCAGCTGTGCTTTTCTCGTTTTTCTAGTTGCTAAGATTGTATTTTCTAAGAACTCCCACGTGTTGGGTTACTGCAGCCTACATTGTTTTCAGAAAAATAAACTCACATGGTGCCCAAATAACTTCAAATGCAAAAGTGGCTGGTGCCTCATTATTCACAATCAATGTGAATTTTGGAGACGGGAAGTAGTATGGTTCCTTAATCTCATGTTGAGTCCTAAAAGCAACTCACTATAAAAATAATTTTGACTCATCACTCACATCACAATATTCCCATTGCCATCGACTGTTTGGAAGTGACCAACACTGTCATTTATCCTTCCACTCATTATCAATTTAACATAATAACCTTGAGGTACAGTGATCACCCAACTACAAGATTGGTCTGCAGCCAAATGAGGGGCCGAGTGGCTTTCATTCCAATGAGTTGGGAATGAATAGGTTTGATTGTTGACTTGCCGATTCACAACAGTTCCAATTCGGCAAGCTGGAAAACACTGAATTTAGGAGAGAAAATAAAAATAATTTGTTTCACTTTTCATACTCTTACGTTACAAATTTACAACCTTTAGTGAGCTACCATATCTGCTAAACCTACAAGAATACTGCTACAAACTAACAAAATTTGAGAAGTCGATTCATTGATCAACTGGCTGATTGCACTGTGGAATTCTCATTTACATTGAAATTGGGTGACTAATGATCTGGACATAATTCAAGTCACGTCCGGGGCTAGGAATTTGACCGAGTTATTCTTTTAAATGTATATCTACTCATTGATAGACTGGGTAAACCAAATAGTTTGAAGGTGGGCTAGAACCTAAGACCTCTTCGGCGTATGCGGTTACATCTGGCTACTAAAATCGACCTTTCCCTGTCTATAAAAGTATTATTATGAACCCTTTTGCATTAAAAACATAATGAGACTAAGCGGAAAAGTTCCACAAAAACTCACTATTTGCAGAGAACCCAGTTGAAAAAACAACAAACAACGGTACCAAAAATAATAACTTCGACGCCATTTTCCCAATGATCTGTCTACATTTTACACTATCAGATGGTTTTATAGAGGGAAAAAATGATGATAATAGGTTCAAAAAGGGAGGGTCTGGATTGAATGGAAACCACTGATATCATCACGTTTTATTGGTAAGTATTTTGTAGGAATTGGGCGTGGGAGAAGAGTGGGTGTATTAAGAATAGTTTGGAGATCAGAAACATGTTGAGTATCTCTGAATATGGAATTTGGTGAAACAAGAAAAAACAAAATAAAAAGAAAAAAATTAGAGATCGTAACAAAGAAACATCAACCTAAAAAAACGAAGTGCATTAAAAATGAAAAATGAAAAAGAGCAAGTTGGGGGAAATTTTTTGGCCATATCTTCTTCCACAATTTCTCTAGTGTTTTTAAATTTTTCAGCATAGTACTTGATGTAGATTCCGTGTTTTCTAGCCTTTCACAGTTTGCTAACACGTTCGCCTGAAAATTTCCAGAAGACGTAATCATTATTATTTCACGATTCCTAAACTTCAAACTTTGGTATAACGTCTGCCCCTATGCTCACCGCCAAATAAAAATCATCATTTTTCGTAGGCGCACCTCCTTTATTGTTATTTCGTGATTCAATCTCGATTTTATTACTGATAAGATTTTTCAAATGAGAATCATCACGCTCAAAAAATCATTTTTCGTCATTTGAAAAAATTAGAAAGAAAATCTGATAAAAATCTCGTAATGAGTGGAATGTGATTATCTGCTTTTGGGAACATGTCTTCAAAGTAGCATCATTTGGTTCCTGTATAACTTTTGAAAGAGATCATAAGTGTAATTTATTTCCGAATGACTTACAAATAAAAAATGAGAGGGGGGGGGGGGTTAGGATAACAGAATGAGAAAAAAAAATATATAGCGACGTTTTCAGAAAATTTGTATTCTAACTATATCGAAGATCGATCTCCGGGTCAACAACAACAAAAAAAAAGAACATCATGTTGGGAAAAAAATAAGAAAATGAGAACAAATGAATCGAGAAGAATGGGGATTTGAGTTACACACGGGATAGAAAAATAAGCTCATGGAGGTTAAGCCATCCGGATATGGAAAAAAGAAGGAGCTTATTTCAAAAAAGAATGCTTACTTCTTATTCGGAATGTCTATGCCTGATCGCACAATCTAATCAAATAGTTTTTCTCTTCTGTTTTGAAATTTTCTAAATAATTTCTACGAACTCATCAGAGAACATAATAAAGAGATTTTGAAGCCCGAAAAAAGGCAAAAAGAATCGAGTTCAATGAGAGTCAAGAATGTGGCTTATGTTTAAAGAGAAGTAGAATAATAAAAGGTATGAGAGCGTTGTAGAGAAGGTTTTGAAATGTGAATTATGAGTAAGAGCATGAATTATAATCACAGTAATAGCAAACGATGAAATTTTCGGACAACATATGAAATATTGAAATGAAAACGCGGAAGTTATGGAGTATTATATGTGAGAAAATAAAAAAAGAACTACTGAAAACGGTTGGATTTTTTCAAAAGGAAAACAGTAAAAAAAAATTATAGTGCCAAAGTCATGTGAACATGATCCATTTCTATTCGAGTCTTTCAACTGCTGGTTTGTCATCCTGTGATCCTTGAGCACTGGCAGAGGCACGGAAACTGCAGTAAGGACACTTTTCGTCTGGATTGCAGTCTACTTTGTCCCAACTGTAATTATTTCATTTCTATAAACAAGATAAGATGTTGTTATTACGTTGCAATATCTGGTTTCATGATTTCCAGCTTCACATAACATCCACGTTTATAAATGACTGTCTCGACATCATGATGAATAATAGTTGCACATTGACTGAAACAATAATGTTAATATTGAAAGATAACAACTAGCAATTCACTTTTTACAGAGAAACTTTGAAGCCCATTCTTCCGTGTTGATGAGGAAATACATCACTTCGTCAACGAAGTCGTTTTCAAATCGTATTTTCATTTCAAACACAAAACCAATTGGTTTTGTTTCGGAGAAGAACTGAAAATAAGTTGTAATTGCTGAACGGTCTTTCGAGCGCATATCTGATACAACTAAGAAGTGACTCACCTCTGCAAGCTTTGCATAAATGCCTACTGTAAAGCTTCTGCTCACGTCTTCAATCTTGACATGGTTTGACACAATTTTTTGGAGTACTTGAAAATTGTATTGTCCTAACACAAGTGAGAGTTTGCACTGCTTCAACTGAAAGTGAAAGATTTCTTCAAAATTATCTTTTATCTATAGTTTCTACTATTTGAAAAACAACACTTACCAATGGGTCATCCAAACAGTCTCCCACCGTGTCACCGACCTGTTCAGATAGCCATAGCTCTTTCAATGTTTGAACATCCACGAAGTTGAAATACTTTCCAAGGTCAGGGATCAAGTGTCCTAAGTTGTCCACTTCCAATATTTTTGCTTTCAGTCGGCGATGGAGATTTATTGGAGGAGGATCATCAAACACTTTCACTTTTTCCATGATCGATCTGCTTCTTTCTCCAATGGTATTTATCATGATAATCGCATTTTCCAACGCTGTTCCGTTTGTTTCTGTTTTGACCCTGCTGCTTACATCGCCAAGCTTTTCTTTCAAGACGTGGTCGTTGAAAATTTGCCATCGCCAAATGTTCTCATTTCCATTTTCGTGGAGCATAATTTCAACTTTTGCCATTTTCGTAGAGCATAATATATAACGAAAATCTACATGGAGTTCTCTGATATCGAAACACAAATTGACCGTGTCTTCTTGTAAAACAGGTGACTTTCGAAAGACTTTGCCTCTGCAAAACAAGAAATTGTTTAATGATTTTGATTTCTTATCATATTTTTGTACTTGCTACAGGTCAAAAGTCTTCCGGTGCTAGAGGGCGGGCAAGAAAATAAATGTTGTTTCCGGAGGTTGATCTCAGGAAATCTTAACACTTTGCGTTCCGTTGCGGCCGTCCTCGTTTCCAATGCTATTTCACTTTAATGAGGAGGTCCGCAATGGGGCGCGAGGTGTTCAGGTTTTTGTTTATATCACAAAAGAGACTTTTGGTAAAGCGTTTTCAAGTTATTTTTTAATATAAGAATAAATCGTCAAATTGTTACACATCATTATGATATAATATATATTTTTATGACTTTCTCATCATAATTATTTGAAAAATGTTTACCTCGATTCGATCGGCAGGTTTGGCATAATAATTCTTTTGCGAAGTGAGCTCTGTACAACCAGACGATTATCTTCTTCTCTGTTAAAAAAACACTCAACTAGTTATATCATTTTTTAAACATACATTTTCTGAGAATCCGAACCTTTTGATTCTGTTTGCGGTTCATTGTCTTGCGGCATGATCAATCCTGAAAAAATATTTTATGTATGAGTAAACGAGATTGTTAGTCGAAACTGAAATAAATGAGACGATTAAAAAAAGGGTTTTCTGTGAAGTAATGACAAAACAATTATGAATATACAAGCTCAACAGTTATGCTGCCTGGATTTTGTAAGTTATTTTCTATTAAAATCTTGAATTCGAAATGTATGTAGGGGAAAATTTATCCCGCTGAAAAGAGCAAATGATAAGCTGAAAAGATTAAATGATGCGCACTTCTTAATCCCTGGTTTTAACCGCATCAGATGCAACTCAATTTCATTCATCACCTACATGTCATTCGAAACTGTGGATTCAAAACTTCGAAAGCAGAAAACTGAGAAAGAACTTGACAAATACATAGGAAATGAAAGAGAGGCAAAAGTGCGAAATTTATCAAAATCCATTAAGCACGAGATGGACGTCGAAACAAACGTCGCAACGGCCGCGGTTGCCGCGGTAACCTATCACAACATTTGGAAAGTGCAAGTAGTATAAGCCTCACAGATACCAGTATTGATTTGAAAATATATTATTATGAAGCTTATGAAATGAAAGAAAGCTGTTTTCTTAACATTTTATTACCAAACAAAGATACGGATTCATACAAAGTGGTTAAAAAAGTAGTAAACGTTGCAAATAATGGATACAGATGATATAAGCAGGATGATGCACCTTTTGATCATTGTTTGAATCGTTTTTTCGAAGATGCGGAATTGTTTCTTTGTCCTTCTTCATCATCGTTACCATTTTCCTGAAAATACATTATAGATTAGTAGATACATTAAATCATTTTTAGAACAAATTAACAATCACTTTTCCTATAACAATATAAAATTTTAACGACAACTACTTCAATCAACTTGAAGGGATAGTCTATTATTCCGAGATCGTCAAATATTTCTATGAGTCTACGCAGAATTTTGTTGGAAGGAAATAAATATACCTCAGGATTAACGCTCCCTTTTCCCGAAAAGGACACATTTAGATCAGGGCTACGAAATCTGCAGTAGGCGCATTTCGTGATCAAAGTGCATTCTGGTGCAACATTGCTGAAATGCTAGTTTATTTGTGGAAAGCGAGATATGTCTATTCTCACGTTGCAATTCCTGGATCGATGGTTTCAAGCTTCAAACAACGGCTGCTGTTATCATGGAACACCACTGTTTCTGCATTTGGAGACAGAAATGAACACATGGCCTAAAAATTGAAACAATTTTTTTCTACAAACACTGACCCACGTTTTGCAGAGATATTTTGATGACCAGCCCTCCGTTAACGTAATTGTTTCTACTAATGAGGCGCGGAGTTTAACTTCGTTTTCTGGTGCTTCCATCAGAAAACCAACTGGCTTTGATTTCGCGAATTCCTGGAACATTTGTATTCATCGCCATTATCAAATCCGGAAAAGGATCAAGAATACGTAAATGAACATACGGTTGCAAGTGCTGTGAAACTTTCTTCATCAAAGCGATCACTTCCATCTACGAACAAGTGGTTGGAGACCACTCTACTGAGAATGTCAATGGGATACCGCCTGAGATCCAGAATCAGCTTACGGTGCATCAGCTGAAAATTTGTTTTTCTAATGCTAGGAGTAAAGAGTTACCATGGGATGATTCAGAAAATCATCAAATCCGCTTGGGTATACTTGGTCAATTTTGACTGCTACCAACGAATCGAGATCCATCAAGTTGAAATAGTGATCAAGGCTGTCAATTTCTTCCACCTCCCTTACTAAGAGTGATCTGGTTTTCAATTTACTCCTGAGTGTGATGGGAGGGATCGGACCAAAAACAATAGTTTTGTGGATGACAAAACAAGCTTTAGCGGCGATTGTTCGGAGCATACAAACCAAAAACTCAAGAGCAGAGCCTTCAGTATTGATTATCTCCGCATTTCTGAAATTTTCGGGTGTCCCTCTTCTCACTTCGTTGTTCCGAAACTGCCACTTCCATTTCATTCCACTGTCTGCCTCCTCTATCGAAAGAGATATCTTTTCTGGGAATTGCAAATCAATGAACAAAACATTCAAATTGAAGCTCAAATTATCTGTCGATTGTTGGATTGACGGAAACTTCTGGATAACGAGCCCCCTGCAAAATTTTGTATTGCTTTACATCTAGAAATCAGAAAGGAGTTGTGTTTCGTGTTTCTGAAAGTCCAAATAACGAACTCACAGTTTACCTCTGTTTACCACAAGCCTCTGTAAGTCTGAGATTTGTTTTCCTCTCACACACCAACCCGACTCAATTAGTTCTTGCGGCACATTGGCAACATCTCGACGAAGTTCTAGTTAGTCTCAACTAAGCTGTTGTAGATTCTTTATCGTTGCGCCCATTTTTATAAACTATTGCTACAATCTCTTTTCTTGTTTTTATATGTTTTAGAACGACCTTATACGCGACCCTAAGACTATGTCAATCTTGAATACATGAGTATAAGAAAAATCTAAAAACAAAGAAAGTGTGCCCTCAGACATCATCCTTACCTTGGTACGATTGGAAGGTACTGCAAAATCACTTCTTGTACATTTGGAATATGAACAGCCAACTCATTTCTAGCTTCTCTATGAATACATTCGTTTGAGAAAATAGTAAACACTCTCAACTTACTTCTGCAAATCATCGACACCATCTGGTTTTTCTGTCGTTCCTACCGCTTCTTGCATAGGAAAAAAGCGTAGTAATTAAACTGTAAAAACCTATCTGAACAGGAAAAAAAAGAAAAAACACAATGGAGATAGAAACGGTTATGAACCAATAGTTTGCAAAAATAAAAATTGTGTTCCAGATGATTTTATTGAAATTAGAACAATGACAAACAGAGTAATGATTACTTTTTGTTACAATAATGTTTCAACTTGTATTGCAAACTACCAAAACACATAGACCATCAATTTCTTCTTAGTCGCTAGGACAGCCGAAATCCTTTGCAGTAATCGCCAATTTCAGATTTTTTTCGTCAATAAACACAATAGCTTTGGAATTTGGTCCATCGCACGTGGCGCAATCACTGTAATCCGTGAAACTTGAATGGAAATCAATCGAATGACCTACGTATTCAGGTATCTTTTGAGAGTCCATCCATCAATCGACAAAATGTTCGTGAAACTCTCTTGAAGATTGTCAAACTTGCCAATATCGAGACGAAAACCAATCGGGCGCTCAGTCAGGAGTACCTGCAACTCAAAATTTTGATTCACAAAATATTCTTTATCAAACTTTCATTCCTAGTTTTTTAGAGTTCTCACCCAACTTTTGAAAATATATCCCAATCCCAAATTAATTATGAAACTCACCTTCGCCAATCCCACGTAAGCGTTCACGTCAAGTTGGGATGTTTCTTCCATTTCAACAGAGATGAAGTTTGATTTGAGCTTGTTCAATGCTTTATAATTGATTACTTTCAGGAGTAGCGTGACTTCAAATTTGGCTAGCTGAAAAATGATAGATTTTTTGTTTCATATGATAGCTATCATGGAGAATGATAATCTCTTAGAAAACATTCAGGAGTTTGGAAGAATTATTATGAGTACAATGGGTTTCAGTTAAAGAAGGACATAACTCAAAAAAAAGTTCGTCTAAAGTTTATATCGTAGATACCTCTAACCGGTTTGAACCCATGGCAAGCCTAACAGACTACCAAAATCGCTACTGGATGCGCTAAGCGGTCCGGAAAGCGCGATGTTTATGCTTGTCTTCAAAAGGCGGCGGTTTCATCCCTCATTTCGGCTCTCATTTTGAAGAACTACCCTATTCCTTTTTCTCCACTCTTAAAAAATTTCGAGAAACAGCCTCAAAAGGTGTACAAGCCCACCTAATTAAACTAACCTTTGTGGAACTCAGATAACTTCCAAAACTTTCAAAATAACTTTCAAGGTTTGTCCTGTCGTCACGAATGGCTACGTAGTTGATCTTGCTCTCGTCCACAAAGGAGAAGCAAAGATCTACCGGAATCGGCCCAGAATTCATCCAAATCGAGAGTATGTTTGGTTGGAACGGCTGGATCATCTCTGTCACAGGTGGTGTTCCCTATAATTACCGGGTTTATTGAAGTACAACAAAAAAAGTTTACCTTGAAACATAAACAGTTGATTTTGATCGTCCGGTTAGAAATGTAGTTAACAACCTTCCGGAATATATCCATAGCCGTTCCATTGATATGAAATTTGTGAATGGTCCCTTGAGCCTTCCGAATCGCCTTGTTCGGAAGCATCTCCCATTCAACTCCACCGTCTTCCATTCGAATTTTATAATGGTTCCCCCTTTGTATTTTGGAAATTTCCACAATGTTCCATGTGTCCGATGGAACAGCCAATGATGGGTCTGGCAACTTGCGGAATTCCCGTACAATTGTACCTCTGAAATTTATTTGTAATTTTATTGATTGTAACTCATGAGTACTGAACTTTTCTTTGGAGAGAAAAAAAGTTTGTGAAAATGTGTTACCTTATGAGGTTGTATATAGCAAATGGATCCATTCCTTCCTGAGGACGGAAGAATGGGTCGATTTCCTGACTTGGATCATAATTCGGGTCATTCTCTTTGTTGTTCATTATTCTGAAAGTGGATTGTGAATTAGTTAGATTACTTTAGAAAAAACACAACAGGCAAACTTGATTTAAAAAAAACATATGAGTGTGGTTGGTTCAAAAGTTCAGAAATTGATAATGATACATTCAAATATATATTCCAGTGAAATTAGTAGTCCGACAGTTATTCTCCTTAAAACAAAAACTATTCCGAATTACCTGAAAATTCTTCTCAGAAGTTCAGTATAATAAGCTTGCAGAAACTAAAGACTGCGCTTGAATTAACTGCAGCGAAAAATCTACAATTCCCTCTTATCCAAGTTGGCTATTTGTAGTTGTTGTCTTGTCTCGAAAATATATGCTTGAGCAGGACAGTATCTTGTGGTTATATCTCAAATCCGGAGGAGTGAACCAAAAAAAAACAAATGCCCATTTTGACCAGCACTCCAGTTCCAGTGAGATGAGTACCGACTTCCATCCCTAGTAAAATCGAATTTCTCCAATTCTCATACGCAAAGTGATGTAAAAATGTCAACTTGTCAGTTAGAATAGATTGTTAGGGAAAAAAATGCTACGCGCGGACCTTATAGATGGTTTTTAATTCGAGGTAACTAATCTGAGCATTTTTTATGTGCTGAGAAAATAAAAAGATGAGTTCATACCTTGCACTAACACTTGAATTTCAGACCGTTAACCCTCACAATACCTTTTTTCACTTTCTTCAAAAGACTGCGATACTAAAAATACGATACATATCAGATCAGAATCAATCAATCAAGCGGATATCGTAACGAAAATGATGAAGGAAATGGAGCAAACGGAGAAAAAGTTCAAAAAGCACACACTGACAAGCACACTGGACGGCATTCACAGTTACAAGTAGATCATAACTAAAAAACACAGAGAAAAGTAAGCACAGAAACGTGAGAGACGGAGGCATTGCACAGGCCCATCATGCATATACGCAATCTGTGAATGAGGAGACGAATCTCTGTGTCCTGCGCTTTTTGAGACAGAACCATTCCTCTGCAGCAGAGAGTGTGAAGGTGTCAGGGTGCGCCAAGAGCGTGTGAACACGCGTTTGTGTCAAGCTGGGAGGTGTAATGATAAACTCTATGTCCCAGGATTCGACTGTCTTCATACAGTACTGGTTATTAAAAACGATTTCCAAGTTTCGTCTTGTTTCAGGTCCTACATGTAAGAAAATCGGATCAAAACGGATCGCATGCGTCTTGTCCATGAATTCGACCAATGAATTCTGGCGCAGAAAATCCAATTTACAGTACACGTAGGTTTTTGACATTCTCTAAAATGAGTTAGAAAATATTATTCCCGCAAGGAGATCAGTTAATGACACGAAATAGACACTGGTCTGAAATTTCAACTGATAGGAAAAACTTCGTGAATCCCTAAACCTGTTGCTAACCTCATGTTCATCTTAGGTTTTTTTCATAGACGATTTTTAGATCAAGTATTAACAGATTAAAAAAATCATTGAATCTTAATACTGTTCCTTCAATCGATTTCCAATGTTCATTGTACAATTTTTAAAACTTCAGCTGGATGAATTAATAAGAAAAGTTAAATAATATTGGTTCAATGTATTCATTCCAATCTTCGTTTTTGAGGAAGTGTTTCACCGGAATCGTCATCATTCTGCATTATTTTTCGTGTAACTTTTAATGAACTGACATCCTCTTACATCAACCGAATTGATGTTATCTGTTTCTGAAGCATTGGTATCGATCGGTAGGAGAAATTTGGAGATGTCTCTAAAAATATTTTCTTAATTTTTCATAAAGATTGGGAGAATTCACATAGATGTTCCTCGATCACACATACTTATTTTCACCGAATGATCTTTGCGATCACAACAAGCGTTGACTTCTTTGTCCGTAAACTAGAAATTAGCACAGTTTCTGAAATAAATGAGGCAATGAATCGATGTATCAAAACATTTCTCACTTATCGTCCAATTTTTTAAACATCCAGTTACCATTTTGGGATACTATTTCTTGAACCAATTCGCATTTTGAGCTGTGAGTATGTGATTCATAAAACGTTTGAAAACTGAATGTTAACAAGAAACCAATAGGTCTTCTCATGAGTTTCTGAATTTGCAATTGTCACAATGAATATTTGCAACATAACTACCAAAGGCTTACTTTTGCCAGCTCTACTATTCGATTTTCTTCTTGTAGTGAATTTCAAAGCAATTAGTATTCACTTCGCTGATTGCTTCAATGTTCAGTTGATAACGATATCTGATTAAAAAAATCTGAACTGTTCATGCTCCATTGCAAACCTCCCCGTTCAGATACTTTGCTTTCTTTCACAGGTCAAAGTGAGGAAAATGGCGCTTTGAACGGATAAGGTTGCAATGAGACGCACAGTGTTCAAATTTTTTTTTGAAGGCAATATGAAAATTTTCCTAAACAACAGCCAAAAATCCTTTCGAGAAGTAGATCAAAAACAGGAAAATACCCAATCTTAGGAACCGAATGAGGCCACGAAAAATTCAAGTAATATAATTTGATGTTCAGTGTTTATGCAGTTTTATAACAACTTTCAATTTAGAAATTTTTTAGAATCAAATGTAGCTTTGGGGGAAATTTTCATGTTTCAATCATGCTACCTCTCCAATATTGACTATTCTTATTTCGCACACTCTTTCACAACGGCGTCATTTAGAATCTTCTCTGCTTTTTGTTTAGTGCATATTTGCGTGAAGTGGAATACACATATTGCTCAGCTTAAGCTCAGAAAAAAGCTAACGCATCAAAATCCAGTGTTCAATTCTAGTTCATTGTAATAGAGAATGCTGAGAAATTATCGAGCTAATCCTGGAAATCAACTCAATGATCTGCATCGCATACTTAACTACATCGAAAATCATGAGGTATGTTTTGAACAAGCGGCCGAAGATATTTTAGTGTTTAGACCAGTAATGTCCTTAAAGAACATTTGGCTTGGGGATGTATTGGTGGCATTTGCGGTGCATTTTTGGGAGGTAAATCCGGAGCAACTCTTGGAATGATGCTTGGGGCAGCGATTGGACACAACGCCGTTCCCGATTATACGGTACAACAAATTATAATATTTTTGTGTTTCATTAAATTTCAGGCAATATGTAATGCAGTGAAAAAACTCAGAAATGATTCAAAGCATTTACTTTGGAATGATGTGAGTTTGAACTAGATATCGATGGAAACCTATTCCTACTATTTCATTCAGATGTTGCGTCTAATTGGAACAGCTGATTTCGAAGAGTTCCAAAAATGGTGGGAAAATTCCAGCAACCAAGAGAAACTAATGACGCTTCTGATAAATGCAATCAACGCGTACTCATACTTTTGATGAGTGTTTCTCCCCGAACCCAATAAATTTTCATTAAACCACATCTTCCTCTCATTTCGGAAACCACAAAACAAATCAACTTTGACTCGAGATCGTTATGATATTTATTAGATTTGAGATATTTTATGTAAGTTTCATACAATGTATTTTTCATTTGAACAATAATATTAGGAGAAAATCTTAACGGCGTGAGGTTCCTGCAGATTTCTGATTTGCTGCGAGGTATGCCATCAGAAGCTGCATGAACGTCGCTTGATGATTGAGATCCTTGAACCAGTTGACGAACTCGGCGAATGTCAATCCTCCAACATGGTTTCTGATCTGAAAAACAACTGTGATTGTGCATTGAACTGATCTCCAGCGCATACCGTAGAAGTCAATGCATCTCGCTCTTCGTCTTCCAAGTTGCGGATGATTCCGAACACGCTCTGTAATTTTCTTTCCAATGTTGAGCCCCAAAATTAGGGAGACTTACCGAGTAATCTTCTGAATTGGCATATCCATAAACTGCCCCGGCCATGGTTCCGAACATGGCACCAATAGGTCCAGCGAGAAGTCCACCAGCTCCTGCACCAGCAGCAGCATAAGCAGTCTGATAGAAGATTCCTGCCATTGTTCCTCGAAGGCGCTGAGAAAAAGAAAACTTGAATTTTATGCGGACGATAACGTATTTTTCAGATGAGTTCGGGCGAAAATCTTCTATGAAAAGTTTTAATTGTATTTTATGAAGAATTCACAATTGAAGTCTGCCAACAAAATTTAGAGTAAAGTCAACATTCTGTGATTTTACATTTTTCAAAGTTTTGATTTTCCAAAAGCCGAAATTTCAAAACTTACATGGTTGTTTTGAGCATGATCAATGACTTGGCGTAAGTATGTGTCCGACATTGTTAGCTGTTCACTGAAAAAACGAACAAATTCGAAACATATTGAAGCTCTGAACAACAAATAACGTAAAAGAATTTGTGAAAACTACGGTTCAAGTTTGAATACCATATCATAACACTTGAAACATAAGTTCTCTTCAAAAAATAACAGCAAACAAAGGAAAATACTCTTCTCCAAGTTATATTAACTGGCCAAGGTCTTACTACTATGCAACGTCACGTTGCAGTTAGATAACACACGCGGCGAAGAGACATAGACAAAAACACATTGCACGCAAACACCCACATTTCGAAATAAGACGAGAAGAAAAAAATTACGAAATTGAGTGAAAAGAAAAATGGATGAATCTCTAATAGTAATACACGTCGTATTAACGGAACTTTGTTGAAGAGATCCTTATAGGTACGGTCACAGCTTTATTCAGTGATGTTTGAATATCAAAACAGTCCAACTGAAGATTTCACTATGTTTGTTCAAATGAAAAAATCAAAATTTAGGCGAATTCCGAATTTCAGCGTGAATTGTTTCAATCATTTGCTGAAGCTTCGGTGTTTGCCCGTTTCTCTTGTTCTTCTCGAAGAAAATGAAGTGAGTATGCTCGAGTACTGCACAAAGAACACCAATTCCACTCCCGAGTGCAAGAAGTAGGAAGAGACCATACACATTTTCAGCACCAAGAGCTGTTTGAAGATCCTCTGGTTCACTCGACTGACATTCTCTGAAAAATTGGCAATATTCATGCAAGGCAAAGTTTCGAAAAACTCACTGTTGTGACTTCTTCCACCAATTGTTCTTCAGCATCAAAATAATTCCTTTTTCGTTGAGATCCAAAATCTGTCTTGTCAGCTTCTCTCTCCATTTCGATCCTTTTGGAAGTGCAATACTGTAACCATTTGATCCAAGAACAACATTGCCGACTCGAGTGAGGTTGCAATTTTGGGTCACTTGGTAATCCAGTGTTGCAGATTCCATAAGGAAGACGTATCTGAAATATATACTTCAAAGTAAAAAACCAGTTGCTTGAAAACTAACTCACTTTTCATTCAAAACTCTGTTCACTCCCTCATGATTGGTTTTCACAAACGCTGATGGTTCAGCCCCTTGCATCCTCTCCCACAGCCGTCGGAATGTCTCGATTCTTGAGTATTTGAAAAACTGCATGGTCGAACCTCCGAGAATCGATCCAAAGTTGTACTCGGTTTGGTTGCCAAGTTCCTCAAAACTCTGTAAACGTTGATATCGAATCTGGAAATTTCGTGGAAATCGGGAACTTACGTTGAATGGCATGGATTTTCTGTCAACGGTGAGGAGGGCAGCAAAGTTTGCAGTGTATTGAGCGATGAGGACAAGTGTGAAAGTCCACCAGACTGCTGATATCAATCTGAAAAAAGCTCGAATGAAGGTTTTTCGCATAAGCGGCAAAGCGTGAAAGAATAATGATAAATTACAAAAATATCTCCGTACCAAGAAGTGTGAGGCATTCCCCAATGTGTCTCTGAAGTTCAGTCGACATTCTTTTTCTCTCACAACAAACTATTCCCAATAATTTTTTTTGGTTCTCACTGAAACTTTGCAAAACACACCTTGTTGCACCAGCTTGACAATTGTATCCTGATCCAGCTCTAAGCAAAATACACACCAGATACCAAACAGAATTCTGAACCTTGAATTCTGTTGTGGACTCCTTTGGCGACAACACAGCGGCGACGGTAACAAGTAAAGCAGTCAGAACAGTGGCAATCGCGGAGAAGGTCCAGACACTGAAAAACAAAGATTCGAATACTTCATTTTCGAAAAGCTTACCTAGCTGACAGCGGCCATAAGAATCTAGTTAGTGAAGATGACGCTTTCGGATTTGGTTGTCTCATGAGCATAGATATTCCGAGTTGAAGGAACGGATCGGTGAAATCGATAACTTCCAGTCGTGTAGCCGTCACTGTTATTGGTGCCACTGCCATATCTGCATCACCTCGTAGTATTTCTCCAATCATTCCATCCCACTCATCAGTTCCATTCTTTCTTTCTCCATACTTATTATCCTTCACAATCTTCAGAGTGTAGTTGAAGTGCAGCATTTCAGCAAGCTTATCCAGAAGGTCAACACAAAATCCTTCATGTTTCACTCGGCCATCTGGCATTATCTTCTCAATGACATAAGGTTTTTCGTGGATTGAAGTGACTTTCAGGGTCCGTGATTCTCGTACTGATGCCTGATAGTGTTCATGTGTTCCAGGAATGTTTTTGGCTAACATGGTGAGTTCCTTTGATCCTTCCCAAGTTGATTTCCATGTCCCAGTCTGCAAAACAAGATCTCACTATGACGTTGTCAAAATACTAAAATCGCAGTAAAGCTTTTCTGTACTTCAACATCATTCCATCAAAGGTCGAAGTGACAATTTAGTCGTCTCGATCGTCAAGTTGTTAGATTATGAAAAACTTACATGAAGACCTGCGCCAGTGATACCCATCTCCCAAATATGAAGTTCACTATCGCTCCTTTCACTTGTTCCATTGAAAGATATCGTCCCAGTAAGTCCTTTGAATGGCTTGAACAAATAATTTTTTTCATTTCATGCAGAATTGAATCTAACCTTGACAATCGGTAGCTTGTATTTTTGCACCGGGTCGTTGTCTCCACAAGTTTTAATCCGTCGTTCTCCAGAATGACAGGCCAGCAGAATGGAATCGAAGATGAACGCAAAGTCCTTCTGAAAAACTAGTTTATTCAGTTACTTCACGTGTTTTTCCAACTGAAAAAAGATTGAACTTTTTTGTTTCAGTTATTCGTTCCAATATCAAATCTTTACTCACAAATGGTGTCCTCGGATTTGTTGGTATATGAGTCAAGTATTCCTGATACATATCCGGAAGTTTGATAGCCAAATCATTCTGATTCCACTTCTCTTTAGAAACTGTCAGGAGAGAAACGCGCATTCCATTATGTGTGTATTGCGATAGATGGTCCTTTAGGTCGTCCAGAGCAGTGATAAGAAACCAATTGTGTACACTTATCATTCCAAGTTTGAGAGAAGCATCGAAGAATGTGAGTGTTTCATTTGGACTCAACTCAATTAATACACGGTTTTTCTTCGGCCAACAACGATTTCTGAAAGATAACCAAGATAAGATAATGGGTAGGATTAATCTTCATTACCTGTCACATGTGTCTCTCAATGCTAATGCTGTGGCCATCATGCTGTCATCCAAAGTGTGTGCACGGAGAAGAGCAGGACTTTTTTCTAATCGAGATAGTGTTTCAATGAGTTGCTTAGGAGCATCATAGTTAGAGTAGATGTACACAAAATTATCCCATCTCCATAAGTTAATCAACCTCTCCATCAATTGTGAATATTCCATCGAAGGATATAAGTTCAGTGAAGTTTGTTGTTTTCTGAAAAACTACTGGGTTTTCAAAAAAATTTTCAACAATGATACTCACTTCTGATAACCTGGAGTCCAATAATAATGAATGAAAAGGATATTGAGCTCGGCACATTGTTCTTCAATTATTGACCCACTCTCTCGGTCAACCACTCCAATAATGACTGTAACTTCCGATTTTGCCAACCCACATACTGCAAGTCTCCATTTTCTATTTAAAACAACCTATGAAATTCTTACTTTTCTCATTCAAATCGTCATGGGAGTTTCGAAGAATGATAAACGACGTATGTGTGATGAAACAAGCTCCTCTGGTCTTTACAATTTGTTCATTTATCCGAGGAACAATGATATTGACAGCAGTACGCACAGAATGTTCCAAATGATAACTTGTTATAATACCTGAACTAAATTTTTAGAACTTAGAGTTAAACCATTCTCAATACCTATCCGTATTGCTGATCCGCTGAGTACCAGTATTGAAAATAGTAGAAACTTGAAGTTGTCAGACATTCTAACTGCATTTGTTCCGAAAGTCCCTCCATTTTGTCACTAATTGAATGGTCCAATGATGATAATTGTGGTGACAGCTCCACAAAGAGTGTTTGGGGGAAGTCTGGCAAAAAGGGTGATTGATGGACACTGAAAAAATCTTCCCTTCGTGAATGTTGTACGCATTATTTTGTTTGAATTGAGCAAAATTGGACAAAAACGAAACATCCGGAGCGAAAAAAAACAATCTTCTCGATAAAATCTCGATGAACACAAATTGCAATGGATGAATAACGTTGCCAGCGCTATTAAACATCGTTTGACATCGTCTTATCTTGGTGTAACCTTGTTATTATACTCTTTCCTCTCTTTTCCCGTGGTGCAGAATCAATACAAACGCCCGTTCTCGATGCCGGCGGAGGTCGACTAATGAGACGCAGAGAAAGCAAGTGCGCTCCTACGTTAAGGGTCTCGCAGCGAAGAGGCAAAAACACGGCGTATCAAGGCGGTACACAATCCATTTTACGGGAGAATAATACTATTTTTTCAACGAAAATCGGATTTTTGGAGTAATTTTTTGTGTTTAGTGATATGCCAGGTTGTTTTCGGTATTTATCTTCATGTTTCACGCTCATTTGGCCTATTTTTATTCGCAAACTTCATATTTTTGTTACAGAATGGCAGCTCCTAAACTGGGTTTCTTTGAGAAGATCGCCAACCTCACTGGGGCGTTGTACCGTCACCAAGCCGCTCAGTTCCCACGCCGTTTCGCCGTCCTGAAGGTGAGAATTGTAGCATCTCATAAGGCCTTGTAGCCGATTCAGTCCAAGTTGTGACAAATTCATGCGAAAAATTGTTTCAGGCCGTCGGAAAGCACGAGCTTGCTCCACCACGCCAAGCTGACTGGCCAGCTATCAAGGCCGACTGGGCCAAGGTCCAGAAGTTCATCCAGACCGGTGGATACAAGAACTTGACCGTCAAAGTGAGTTTTGAATGTTTCTATGAAAGGCTTTTAGGCATGCGCGACATGAGCGGTTGAAGATTATGTATGTTGAAAGAAGCTCGGTGAGAAAGTCGAACTGAGTGGAAGATTTGCAACTCTTAAACATAAGGGAGGTACTTTCCACACACACACATTGCTTTTGATGAACCATAAAAACGTTAACATCAGATTTTTGGGGATATTCCTCATTGGAAATGAGAAGCAAAGCAAATTGTTCCACTATTTCGTGCAGACAAGCAAAAAAACGTGGATAATCGAGCCACAAAAGCTATATTGTATCGAAACTCTCAGGATGTACTTAACTGGAATTTTGAAAAAAAGAGCTCCCATGGCTTACGCTGACCACTCTTAATTTGTTGGCAAAAGCGAAATTTTTCACATTAGGCACCTATGTATTTTACACGCTTTAACTCTAGTCAAAACCCCAATTAGTCCCTTTGGGACAACTTGCTAGTATACTTGAGAAATTTCCGTTATCATCTTATGTTAGTGTGACATGAAAACACTCGTTATCAACCTATTCGCTGATGGCATTCGTGTCTTGTCCGGGCAAGGGACTGGAAAACTGAAAACTGTATTCGCTGAAATCTTCATTCAAGCTCTAATTTCTCCCACTCCCACTGAACGGAAGAAATCGGTCTTTTTCGGTAGTTTGAACACAATCGTATTTTTCAGGAAGGACTCGTCTACACTGCTGTGACCCTCGAAGTCGTTTTCTGGTTCTTCATTGGTGAAATGATCGGACGTCGTTACATCTTCGGTTACCTTGTGAGTGATTCCTTCTAGGGTTTTTTTTCAAATTCGTTTGGAAAACTCTGAATGATGACTATTGTCAATGTTATCCTGCTTTCAGGTCCCAGCTGATTACGTTTCCAAGTCCACAAAGAAGACCGTCAAAGAACAAGAGAAGCTCGCCGCATTGGAGAACTAAATTGTGAATCGTTATATTTAGTACCTCTTTCTGATATCGACCACTTTTCTGTTAGATTTAATTTTCGAAGTCTTTGTAAAATAAAATACCGATGGTGACAGTTTCAGGAAGTAATCTTAATAGACGCTGAAAGATAGAGGACAGCTATCAGAAATAAGATGGCGATGAACGTTCAGTATCTGATGCCAGGTCGAAAGAAGAGTGAGAAGTAACCTGTGTGATAAAGATGCCAGTTAACTTCTTCTAGAGTGAAACTGGGCAACTTTCAATGCTGATTCAAAACGAAAAATGTTGTTGTGATAAAACATCCACTGCAAAGACCAGTTGCAAGATCTTACAGATGAAAATAGTACTTGGGATAGCGGGAACTGACCTTTTTATGCATAGTTTCATATATCATAGTTTTGATCACATTCACTATCCTTTCAGTGATGAAGTGTCTTTTTGAACTTACTGGCGCGATGACTATAAAAACTGAACGGAATGCTCAAAAGTTCTGTTGTAACTATAATTTGTTGGAAGCGAAAATATAAAAATTCTTGTGGATTTTTTCACAGATAAATATGGTTTTAAAGTCAACGGATGGCTGTACAATTTTTCGCTTCCAAATTGGACACAAAAAACAGTAGAAGCAATTATTTATTGGAATCCGAGAAGGAAAATGCGTAATTATGAAAATCGATCGTGAAGCACTTACAATATACGATTGTATTGAGATTTTATAGAGGTTAATCCAATTTTCGTCTCTTTCATCTAGTTTATCGGAACAAAAATGTGAATACAAGTTTCGTCAAGTATTATTGACTAATATTTTCTTGTTATCATGCCAGTTTCGTTGTTTTACACTATTTTTACTGGGGATTTCATTTGAAACGATACAAATAGGGAATACTATTGTTGAAAATAAAATGAGAATAGTGAAAGTTGATGATTGATCAATCTTCATTTCTCGTAACTGTTTTTTCTACAACTAAATAAAACTCAAAAAAACTGAGCAACGGTTTGATTGTCATCCAGAAATAGAGCAAATTTTCAACATCCATCATCAAAACAGTCACCGCCAATAACAGTTTTGAGCTTGAAGTTAGTCAACTTGGTGATTGGTCGGAAGCTAACAGGAAATGTTTTTCAATGTTGCCACTGTTTCGGAAAAAAGATTTCGAGGATGATGTTAAAATGACAAAATTCAGAAAATTAGCATTTTTCTTGCAATCTTCCAAGAATTCATTTCCCCAAAAGTTTTCTTTTTTATCAGCTCGATTTCAAAACGTTTGCACTCAATTTGTCATATTGGGATTTGTGCCTGCGAAACTGAGTTTACTTTTTGGCCAAACCATTTTGTGCCAATCATACTCTTACCTCGCAAATATTTCCGAGTTGTTTGTCATTTCAATCTGTGGTTTCTGAGCAAAGTGAGAACAATGAATCATTTGACGGAACAAAAGAACAATAACATATTGAAAATGTTGAATCCAGATGTAACATGAAAAAAATGCAAAGAGATGAAAATAGAATGTAATATAAATCTTCTGCAAATAATCTTTTCTTGGATTTCGTTTGATCTATCAAATTAGCTTCTCGTGATAAGAAGTAACATTAGCACAAACAAAAAGTAGAAATCCGTTGTGTAAGCGAAAAGTCAATATAGTATGGAGGGTATATGTGACATGGGCCAAACAACACGAAATAAGTCAATAATAAATGTGAACTTATCAACGACTTCCTATCAAAGTTTATTGACTCTGTGCCCTTCGGCAGACACTTTTTTGTAAACTAAAGGATTTTTCTGGCAAAACATGTGTTTACTTGGACGACGCAAAGGCCACGGGCACATGTTTATCAAGTCCAAGACAAATAACTCGCTAGAAAAACTCGAAACGTATAAAAAGGTCAGGATTGAGAGGAAAGAAACCACATCGAGTCTACAATGCAGTTCTCCATTCTTCTCGCGGTGAGTTTGAGCACAACTGTATTTTCTATGCTCTGTTTTTTTTTCAGCTCGTCGGCTTTGCCTCTGCTGCCACATACTACACGTCCACCCCAAGCTACAGTAATTCATGTAAGCCTGTTGCATTGTTATGAATCAATTTTATCTCAGGATTTCAGATAGATCATGTTCTTCTTCATATGAATGCTCATCCGGCCAGATCTGCTCGAATGGACAATGCATGAGCTCGCTCGGTTACAATGGAGGACTTTACTCCAACACCTACAACAACAACCAATTTGACATGAACAGTCAGTATGGAAACCAAATGAGCAACACTGGATCCGGACTCTACTGTACCACATCTTACTCCTGCCGATCCGGAGAGACTTGCATGAACAACAGATGCCAGAACAGCTACTCCAACAACAACATGTATGGAAACCAGTATTCCAGCAACTGTAAGTTATAGAAATTGACACGAATGATCAAATTTTTATGGTCACAGATGGATCCACCACCTGCCGTTACTCCACCGACTGCATGTCTGGACAAACCTGCTCCAATGGAATGTGCACTGCTCAGTACGGAACCTCTTACAACAACCCCATGTACTCCTCATCTACTGGAAGTAAGACAGCGTCAGACTTAAATTTTATTAACCCTCACTCTCACAAACGAAACAC